>JAPFRF010000003.1:111418886-111576386 GCA_029282475.1 Phrynocephalus forsythii | reverse complement strand
TGCTGCCCACTTTACAGAATGCAACTTTAGCTTGGTTTATAGGGCACCATTTCTGTTTGCAGAGCATCAGGCCAAAGAGGAAGTCTCTTTTTGTGTGTGTGTGTGTCACATCTGTGGCAAGAGAAGGGTGGACAAAGGCGGACGAAGATGGAAGGGCTTCTTGATGAGACTCAGGTCTCTCATGTCACAGCACCAACAATGTGGATAGAGGGACACTCTTCTCCCTCTCACAAAATACCAGAAATAGGGGCCATACACTCAAACTGAAGGCTGGGAGAGTAAGAAAAGACAAAATAAAAATTTTTTTCACCCAGCGCATTGTTAGTCTGTGGAACTCCCTGCCACAGGATGTGGCGATGGCATCTGGCCTGGATGCCTTCAAAAGGGGATTGGACAGATTCCTGGAGGAAAAGTCCATCACAGGTTTCAAACCATGATGGAGATATATCATCTCCAGACTTAAAACCGGGGTACTTCAAGGACCAGATGGAGGGGAGTGGCATCAGGAGACAGATATCTAGTCTCGTGCGTTCCCAGACACATATGGTGGGGCCACTATGAGATACAGGAAGCTGGACTAGATGGGCCTTTGGCCTGACCCAGCATGGCTCTTCTTAATACTTGTGAGCAAATCTGTCTGGAGGGTTATTTAGCTCCATTTCTCCACCTCCAAACATTCCAACAATCCCTTTAGGGCAGAGCTTTCACAGAGTCAGGCATGGGCGACAAAAAGCTGAGCCGTGAGAAGGGTTCGCCATGTCAGAAATGCCATCGGACAAGGAAACTCATGTGGCTTAGGAGATGCTGGTGAGCCTGACTGCATTCTGCAAGGAGGGGAAGGAATGTTCCCTGCAATTAGGTTGGCCAACAGCCCCAAGGGGGGGCGGAGTCTCTCTTCCTGCGATGTTGGTCATATCACTCAAAAGTTGATCTCGCCTTTGTCTGCAGGTAGACATTGCCTCTGTGTATGTCAGGAAAACAGCTTGGAGGGAAGTCTGAACTGAAAAATGGAGCAATAGTTATCTCAGTTTTTCATCTTCATGAATAAGTCCTCATAGAATCACAGAATCATAGAATTGGAAGAGACCTCAAGGGCCATCTAGTCCAACCCCCTGCCATGCAAGAACCCTCATTGTAGTGCACCCACCATATGGCCATCCAGCCTCTGCTTAAAAATCTCCAAAGAAGGAGACTTCACCACCCTCCATGGCAGCATGTTCCACTGCCAAACAGCTCTGTCATGAAGTTCTTCCTAATGTTTAAATTGAATCTCTTTTCCTGTAGTTTGAGACCATTGTCCCGCGTCTTGGTCTCTGAAGCCATGGAAAACAAACCAGCCCCCTCTTCGCAAGAGATATCAAATGGGGAAAATGGCCCATGTATAACACAGGGAAGCATTGCACTACACAGTCATGCAAAGGAAAGACGTAGTGACCCTACAGAGAACACATTTGGGGGCTCCAGGTTGGAGCTGGCTGCTCTAATTCATGGATACAACGGTACCTCCCTACTGAAAAACCTCATTCAATTCTCAAGCTCATCCATCTGCATCCACGCTGGTGAAGGCTGCACAGGAAGGCCAGGCCAATCAGCCAACACAAACTTTATGACACCAACGAGGGAGGGCATGTGAAATGGTACTGCCTGATTCTTATAAAAGCATCTGGCCAGTATTTCCAGAACATAAAGTTAAGCCCTTTCCACAGACAAAAAGTAATCAAGGAGACTTCCCTCTCAAAGGGAAGTTTGGAGACGGCCCTGGCTGTGGTTTAATAAATGCAAGGATAAGGTTTGTTGATTGGCTAATGCAAACTGTAGGTGATGAGATCACTGCAGGTCATGGTTTCACATCCTGGTTGGCTGCCTAATATTAGTGAGTATTTGGCAATGCTGATAGTTCAGCAACAGTGCCTGAACAAGGCCAGGGAGTCCTACTCTTTTCTATCACAGGCAGTATGATCAAGTACCATTTTAAGATGACATAATCATTCGTCAAACATCAAGGATTCTGGAAAATAAGTTCTGAAAAGTTATTAACAAACAATGCTGTCATTACAAGAAGTCAACAAGGGTTGACCTCAAGCGGATGCAGAGGAGGGCGACCAGGATGGTTGAATGTCTGGAGGAAATGTCTTATGAGGAACGGCTTAGGGAACTGGGAATGTTTACACTATCAAAAAGAAGGCTGAGGAGGCATATGATAGCTATGTTTAAATATTTGAAAGGATGTCATATTGAAGAGGGAACAAGTTTGTTTTCCATGGCTTCAGAGACTAGGGCTTGGGGCAACGGTTTCAAACTACAGGAAAAGAGATTCCATTTGAACATTAAGAAGAACTTCATGACAGTTAGAGCTGTTCAGCAGTGGAATATGCTGCCACAAAGGAGGGTGGTGGAGTCTCCTTCTTTGGAGGTTTTTAAGCAGAGGCTGGATGACTATCTGATGGATATACTGTGATGGGGGTTCCTGCATGGAAGGGGATTGGACTACATGGCCCTTGAGGTCTCTTCTAACTCTTTGATTCTATGATTCTAATGCTGTCCCTAACTAGGTCAGACTATGCTTGCTCCAACTCCTCAGTGTGGATGGGTGTCCTCAAGCTTTTGTCCTTTGGATGTTCTGGACATAACACTCTCTGCATTCATTATTATTAGCCTTCCAATAAAACCTTCTGGGAATTGAAGTGCAAAATAAATGGTACTAAGGAACTACCTCACCATTGTAGACCGATCCAGCTCTCCTCGGCCTGATCCCTCCTAATGTTTCACACTTCAGCACCCATGATACCTCACCAAGGGGCAGGATAATAGAGACTGGCAACAGCCATGGTGTAAAGTACCAAAAGAGTATCAGCATGGGGAAAGCTTTGAGCTTTGGAAAGTTACTTTCCAGATTCCAGTTCTCAAAATGGCCCAACCAACATAGCCAGTCAACATAATGACTGAAGGGAATGTTGGAGTTATAGTCCAAGAATTGGCACTGGTTCTCTAGAAGGCAGAGATTGTCCAACAACAGCTACTTGGACCTTTTCCCGCCAAAACATAGATAAATAAAAATAAAAATAAGCAACACTTGAGAATGAAACTGGAGCAAAGCATGGACTCTACCAATGATCTACCTTCCCTCCTAGCTGAATTTATTCTTCATACAGCATTTGAAGCCATGTCTCTTAAGGCAAAACAAAACTATAATATCCAAAGCAAGATAAGGTTATAAGCAAAAGTGATGAGAAGCAGATTCAGATGTCCAACCTAGAAAACAAAAACTATTTGACGGCCTAAATCATTTCAATCTAATTTTGCATGTTTGTTTGACATGATTTAATAAACAAAACCAAAAAAGAACACCATGTTGGTTTTATGTGCTGTATAAATACTCTGGAAGTCTCCCTAAATGGTACAAATCTTTGCTCTGGACTATCTGATTAGGCAAAAACAACCGAGACACACTCAACATATTTTATAATATAGTCCAATAAATTAATTAGAAGCAATAATGTCAACAGTAACCGTTGGTTATCCTAAATGTTTTAATATGTGGAAAATCTTTAGCAATATCCACACATATGTATTTATTTATTATTGCTTATATACCGCCTCGTCTTCCTGAAGGAACTCCGGGCGGTTTACAATATAAATACAAGTAAGGAAAACAATAATACTGAAGAGCAATAATAGAGACAAGCAGCATCAACATAAGCTAACAATATTTTTAAAAGGCACAAAAACAATAACAAAGATAATAATAATTGGTTCAGTGCCGGGAAAGAGGAAAGGGGAAAAAAAAAAGGGGGGAGAATTAACTGTTGCCAAATGCCTCTCAGAACAGCCAGGTCTTGAAGGCTTTCTTGAAGGCGGGCAGGGACTGTGCAAGGCGTAACTCACTCGGGAGGTGATTCCAAAGCGCAGGGCCACAGAGAAGGCTCAGTTACGTGTAGTGGTTTTCTGAGCCTCCCTGGGCATGGCCACTTCCACATAAATGATTATTCCTATCTTCAAACATTTAAAATTAACAGTTTCTGTAGTCTCCACAGAACAATAAGTCCAAGAGACCTTCTCTGGCCACCACATAGACTGATTGTCTGCCTAAATGCCATCTCAGATAAGATTCTAAATGCAGTAAATAAAAGAAAAAGAAAAAAAAAGACATTAGTAAAAATGGACATCTCCTTAAGGCCACCATAGGAGTATGCTCTGTTCCCTATAACATAAAAAATACAATGTGCTCTAGGTTCTGCATCATACAGTTTCTTCTCATAGTCACACCACTGAGGCCGACCGGGAAATAATAATAATAATAATAATAATAATAATAATAATAATAATAATAATAATAATAATAATAATAATAATAATAATAATAATAATAATCTAAATCAGTGGTGGCGAACCTTTGGCAATCCAGATGTTTTGGACCACAATTCCCACAGTCCTTTGTCATTAACAATACAGGCTTGGAATTCTGGGAGTTGTGGTCCAAAACATCTGGAGTGCTGAAGGTTCGCCACCACTGATCTAAATGCTATAGAGCTAGAAGAGACCCTTTGAATCAAGGAGCCACGGTGGGGAATTGAACTCACAACCTCTGGCTTTGCAGCCAGATGCCTTAAACCACTGAGCTATCCAGCAGTTCCCAAATGCAGGAGGTGTTGTCCAAAAAAGGTTCTGCTTGTGAGGGCATAGTGAGAGAAATGTTTGAGGAGATCTTCTGCTAAGATGCTATCAGGGGGCTCCGTAACTTCCCAGATGCTCAGCACCATTGCCTGACAGATGCCAGGCAAGGATGGAGCTGGAAACTCTTCCTCACTGATGGTGTTCTCACTGTTTTCCCTATACCCAGCCTCCTGCCAAGGCTGAATAAGCAGCAAACTGGAAACTGAGAAGAAAAGAAGACAAGGGTTAAGGGTGGCTCCATGAACTGATGCCCAGAAGAAGTCTAGACATTGGAAGCTCCAACACTGTAGACTTGTAGCAATTTGATACCATTTTAGCTGTCACGCCTCCATCTTGTGGAATCCTGGGATTTGCAATTTGGTCATGTACTTGATTTTTTTATATACTGTACACTATATAAAAAAATTTCTCCATTTCTAACCAAACTGTACACTGCAGGATTCTATAAGGACCCATCACATTTAGAAGATACACCAAACTAATGCCACTGTGCAGTGAGGTACAGTCCAAGAGTTAGCACTAAAAAAACTAGAGGGAACTGAAGGCAGAATCCGAGAACAAGCCAGCAGCTAGAATTAAAGAAAACACTAGAAACATGGAGGGTTTAGGACTAGGTAGACACTGCTCAAGCAAGTTCCACTAGGAGCCTTGTGGTTCTCAACCTGTGGGTCCCCAGATGTTCCTGGACTGCAACTCCCAGAAGCCTCCACCACTCATTGTGCTGGAAGGGGTTTCTGGGAGTTGCAGTCCAGGAACATCTGGGGACCCACAGATTGAGAACTACTGCTATACTCTTTCCTGTCCTGGAGGGACCAGTGGTCACAGTTTCTATTCTACACAACATGCGCCCCATCACGTCTGTTCCTCCTGCAAATATTTGAAATAACAGCAGGAAACAGCACAATTGCGCATTTGCAACTGGAACATCAGTAATCCAGGGAATTACACATATTTCCAAATGCTTGAGTGGAGAAAGACCCCTTCAAGTATTATATAGAACTATATTATTTTCAAAATATCTCCACCCTGCCTTGGTCAATATGGTTCATGAGCCTCCTGTAGTTCTACTCAGAAGGATATCCATGTGATGCTGCCAAGTGCATCACAACCACATTTCACACTGAGCAAGATCCTCCGGCATGCCTGTTAAGTGAGATGGGTTAAATTACATAATCAAAAAGACAGATTTACAGTGCAGTCCTGCAAAGCAAGCCCCATGGAGTTCAATGAGACTTGCTCCCCAGGTGAGGACATATTAGAATACAAACTCTGATTATTTAAATAACATCCCTTTCAAATTCCACATGTTTCTTGGAAGAATATGCATTCAGCTAAAAGTGATTGATATTAAGCATCGCCATCATCACTGAACTGCATCAAGTCTAGATCCTGAAAAGAAGACACAAACTGAACTCTTCACTTCTGGCTGCAGCTGGATGCCTACACTCCCTAGCTCTGCCTCCACAGCCAGATGTCTAAAATGTTGAGCTATCAAAAGTAACAGACATTATTTTTCAATCAGGATCACAATTTTTTTTCTTACTGCAGAGAGAATCCCGTCCAGCCACAGTCACTTCCTGGACCAACATCACTACTACTGCCAATCAAGACATGAAGGTGAGCTGTTTATCGGAGAGAAAATGAGAGCAATATGCTGCCACAAAGGAGGGTGGTGGAGTCTCCTTCTTTGGAGGTTTTTAAGCAGAGGAGGGATGGCCATCTGTCAGGAGTTCCGTGATGGGGTTCCTGCATGGCAGGGGGTTGGACTAGATCAGTGTTTTTCAACCTTTTTTGGGCAAAGGCACACTTGTTTCATGAAAAAAATCACGAGGCACACCACCATTAGAAAATGTTAAAAAAATTAACTCTGTGCCTATATTGACTATATATAAAGTAATTCTCTTGAATAGGAATCAAATAAACACAAAGTATTTTATAATTACTTTATTATGAAATAGTAAGTAAACAGAAATATGAAAAATTATAAAATACTTTATTGATTGAACACAAAGCTGATATTCTTCAGATTCAACATCGGCACACTAGTGTGCCGCGGAACAGTGGTTGAAAAACACTGGACTAGATGGCCCTTGAGGTCTCTTTGATTCTATGATTCTATGATTCAATCACACTCTCATGACCAGGAATCTTGCTTTGTTAAGAGTTTCTAATCATGCCATCCAAAATCTTATTGCACAAAACTGGACACCTAAGAGCTACTGTGAGAGTGATTTTTGTGGTTGGCCAGCTCTCTGCCAGGAGCCTGGTTGTGTGACTGACTGCACAAGAGGGGAAAAGCAAACACCAAAACATGTCTCTCTACTTGCACAACACTCTAATGCAGGCATGTCCAAACGTCAGCCCTCCAGATGTTTTGGACCACAACTCCCAGAATTCTAAGCTTAGATTGCCAATGACAAAGGACTGTGGGAGTTGTGGTCCAAAACATCTGGAGGGCTGAAGTTTGGGCATGCCGGCTCTAATGGGATCACGTAACCCTACAGGATTCTGAATGTTGCAACTGTATTCAAGTGATATGACTCCTTTGCAGCAGCTTTATTTGCAAACAAAGAGAAAGAGGGGTGTTTTTCAGTATTCCATGCCATGAAGTTATTGTTGGAATGTTTTCAATCAAGGAGGATCCCCCACTCTGGTTTAAAGTAATTTAAAGCATGTGAAGAAGCCCACGGGTGCTGACATGGACACACTTGTCCTGCCTCTTTCTATTCCTGTCTCTTTAACCACAGACATGCAAATGTCTGAAGAAGGGAAGGTTGCTCTATGGTAGTCTCTTGTTGTAAAACAGAATCCCCCCTTTTTTGAGGGGGGGGGGTTGCTCTATGTCACAAGGAGAGGTCACTCAAGTAGCATTGATTTCTTTCAGACCACTATATTTTTTCCCAATCAAAAGACAATGGAAGGGTTTAGACCAGTGGTTCTCAACCTGTGGGTCCCCAGATGTTCCCGGACTTCAACTCCCAGAAGTCTTCATCACTAGCAGAGCTGGCCAGGATTTCTGGGAGTTGCAGACCACTGAGAGTTCATTGTCTTGAGAACCACTGGTTTAGACCACTAGATGCCTGCCTGCCTCCCAAGTTTAAAAGAAGAGAGAGAGAGAGAGAGGAGAGAGAGAGAGAGAGAGAGAGAGAGAGAGAGAGAGAGAGAGAGAGGTTGGCTGTGCAAGGGCCCCACACAATATGGGTAGATAATATTTAGATTGCTTCTGAATAAGCCGCTTTCTAGTTCACAGTGGGAAGCCACTCCAGATTGTTCCTAGAGGTAAACATGTCAGCACTCAAAAAAAAAAATCAAGGATTTTAATTTAGGAGCCAGAAAGGATTTGATTAAATCAAAGTGATTTAAGTAACAATTTCTAAAAAGAAAATCAGATTCTTTCTTGAAAATTTAAATATATATCTTGATAATTTAAATATATATGTATATTTAAACACACACACACACACACACACACACACACACACACACTTAACTTCTGATTTAAATCAATTTTATTTTGAAAACAATCGTCGATTTTTATCCGCACTGAAAGCTGCAGTAAGACTGGATTGCTGGATCACACGACAGGAGCCCTCATTCACCTAGAGATTCATACGGGAACAGCAGCACAGCAGCAGCAAGGTGCTGAAAGAGTGGCGCTCACGCAGGTCCGCCTGAGGCCAACCGCATTCCTTACAAGGTGCCTCCAGCCACATCACCTACTGGGGAAAGAGATCATGCTGAGGTGGAGTTTCAAGTTCTTTACTTTCCCAATTGTTAAAGATTTAGAGCTCCTCTTTCAGCAGGGAGACTTCTGTGACTATGTTGCCCATGGCTTGGTGTGGGATGTGGCGTCCACCCGTTTGAAGATTCTGCCCTCAGAGTTGACAATGCTGGCCTTGATGGACAAACAGCCACATTGTCAGTGTAAGGCAGGGTCCTACTTTCCTATTTTCTTGGTCTTGCTTCTATGGAGACAATTAGGGATAGGCAGGAAACGAAAAACGAAATGCTGTTTCATCGTTTCGTTACATAACAAAACACAACAAAACGAAACAAAACGAGGAAGCAGCATTTTGTTATGATGAAACGAAATGGTCATTTTTCTCATTGAAATGAACCATTTCGTTCCATCGGTTTTGGGCTCCTGCCAATCTGTCAAAGGCTGGAACCCTTTAAGCCTGGCTCAGTTGCCACCAGGGGGTCCCCCTGATGCCGACTGGGCCAGGTTTAAAGGGCTCCAGCCATTGACAGCTTGACAGGAGGCCTTTAAAAATGGCTCCCAGAGTCCCAGACACCAAATCTGGCGCCTTCTATGACCCAGGGGAGCCATTTTGTTTTGTTTCGTATGAAATTTTTAAAAAATTTCGTAAGAAACGAAACACTATTTTTCCGTTTCGTGCCCATCCCTAGAGACAATGATGTCAATGATAATGCTTTGCATTTCTACTGTATCTTTTCCTCTAGTGAGTATAAAGCTGTCCACACAGCCATCCTCCCCTTAACTTTATCCTCACAACAATCCTATTAGGTACACATCATGCTGAGTGACTGCCCAAGGTCACTCTGCCAATTTCATCACTGAAGCAGAATAGAAATCAAGACCCCTTGGCAAAGCACTCCATCACACTGGCCCTCCATGATGACCTGCCGGTGGCCTTTTAAGAACAGGAGCTGCCAATGAGGTAGGCAAACCATGTCATTTCCGGCCACTGTCTCCCTCAGATTTTTTTTTTAAGGTTCAGTCATTTGTTTCTTCATTTTTACCCCACCTTTCTCCTCAAAGAGGACCCAAGGCAGCTTGCATTATTAAAATACAATATTTAAAAGCTAAAAACAGTAAGCTAACAAATATTTTTAAAGGATCAAACATCACACAACCACCGACATCAATGGTGGTGGTGGTGGTGGTGGTGGTGGTGATGATGATGCAGTTTTAACGGTGATGTTCAACCACTGTGGTTGGTTTCCCTGCTAAAATTCTTTTCGTGCTTCTGATTTTATTTTATGTTTTGTTAAAACGAAAACTGCCTTGAATGTGATGTTATCACAGAAACGTGGACTAGAAAGGTCAAAATAAATAAATAAAACAAAGACAGCTGCAAAACCAGCTGGACGCTATGACACAACAGATGCATCCTGTCCTTGTAAGAAATAGTTCTACCTTAAAGCAGAAAAGCTTAAAGGAAACCTGCAGTGATTGTGGCTTGCTATTATTGGTTTTTATGAAGAGAGGTAAGAACCAGCAAGGTTGTGAGATGAGAGAAATAGGAGGCAATGGGAAACACATGAGCAGCTTCCATGCACCCAGGCCCTATAAGGCTGAACATCCTGGCCAAAGAGAAAACCTCCCCTTTTTTCCCACGGCTCCATCCTAAGCTCCAGGATGTGTTATTCCACCCCCTTCTCCTGCCTTTCCAAAGCATCTCAGGCATATAGCCAGCCTTCTCTCCTTGCCTTGACCTCCAGTCTATTCAAAATCTTTATTCCTCTCTTAATCACTTCCTGTCTGGACTGTGATTTCAGCTTTTTTTTAATAATAAAAAGAAGAAGAAAAATCCCCTGTTTTGGAACATTGGGGGTCTTGTTGGCCGGGTGAGAGAGACTTCCTTCCTCCTCAGAAAAAAAGAAGGAAAAACAGGCTCTTGATGACTATATTCGATTTGGATAAATTGTAGGCTTCAAAAATAGAAGAGATTTGACTTAGATTCTTCTGGTATGCATTTTCCTCCTTGCGGATGCTGAGGGTGGTGTGGAATTGCACATGATGCTGGGTACCACTGCCCAGCCAAGGCCCTGGTTACATGCTGCCTAACTATCAGGCAGCTTGGGAGGATACTAGAATGGAATCCACACAAAGTTGTATGAACTGGATGGGCCTAGAACTTCAGAATGCTTGCCCCTTAGTCACACTATCACCCACGGGGGAAACTACAATTAAGAGATAGTTAGTAGGTACAGTATTTCCAAAGGCTGTCCTGTTACTCCACAATCTATGATGGCAAAAACAGCCAAACATCCAAAAAAGCAACTGGCAAGGGGAATTCTGAGATGTGTTGTTCAAAAGATAAGTTGCTCAATGGCCATTTCTTCTTATTTCTGTTGCTAAATAACTTCTTTCTTCTTCTTCTTCTTCTTCTTCTTCTTCTTCTTCTTCTTCTTCTTCTTCTTCTTCTTCTTCTTCTTCTTCTTCTTCTTCTTCTTCTTCTTCTTCTTCTTCTTCTTCTTCTTCTTCTTCTTCTTCTTCTTCTTCTTCTTCTTCTTCTTCTTCTTCTTCTTCTTCTTCTTCTTTTCTTCTTCTTCTTTTTCTTCTTCACTTCTTCTTCTTCTTCTTCTTCTTCTTCATTCTTCTTCTTCTTCTTCTTCTTCTTCTTCAATCTTCTTCTTCTTCTTCTTCTTCTTCTTCTTCTTCTTCTTCTTCTTCTTCTTCTTCTTCTTCTTGGATGGGAGACCACCAGGCCCACTATTCTGGTTTTCATCTTCCACTTTGCACGGTCACAGGCAAACCACTCCAGTATTCCTGGGACAAAACTCCATTTCAGGGGGTCAGAGCGTGTTCGAATGTCCACCTCAATTGGGATATGCTAACCTCATCCAATCTCACCTGATTTCAGAAGCTAACACAAGATATGTCCCTGGCTAGTACTTGGATGGGAGACCATCAGGGAATATCAGGTGCTGCAAGGCGCCTCAGATTGGATGTTGGCAAACCACTCCAGTATTCCTGGCAAGAAAACTCCATAGGCATGGGGTCATGGAGAGTCGATGGCCAGCACTCTGCATTACAGACAACAACACACACACAACCTCCTGGATGAAATCTTATAAATGGCCATCTTTTTGTTGAACATGATGTTGCATGCCATTTTTGCCAGGCACCACTCATCCTTAATCAGTGGCTGTGATTCTGGAACTGAGGCATTTGAATTCTTCAGTTCTCAGTAGGTCAATAACATCAATTTGTATCATACTACATTCATTTGGGTCAGTCACCAGATACTCCCGTCTTCCTCACATTCAGGGGCAGGACAAATCGTCAGATGGTCACTCAATGCATGAGCTTGGGGTCAAGATATATCTTACTCTCCAATGCAATAATGATATCATCAGCCTAAAAAAGCATCAAGGGCACCAGATTCTCCAGTCTGCAAGTGACTGCGTGCGTAACCAGAATGAAAAGAAGCGGGGAGTGAGCCAATCCTTGGTGGACCCCAAATGTGATACGAACATCCTTCAATGTCCCAGCAGTGGCCTGCACACAGCTCTTTGGTGATTCACAGAGCAGTTTGACCCAACTGACAAATTCCTCTGGGACTCCATGACGTTGCAATGGGTACCAGATGACATCATTTGGGACTCAGTTGGATGCTGTCTGGAGGTCAACAAACAAAGCATGCACCAGTTTCTATTTCTCCTGGTACTTTTGGAGTAGCAGCAGGGCAGCATGGACTAAGCTAATCATTCCACAGCTCATGACAAAGCCAGCTCAACTGACAGTTGGACTACGATGCAAATTCATGTGCCAATGGCTCGCTCAAAGATTTGAAGTGTACAGGCATGTAATCTAATTGGTCCAATAAACAACTGGGTGTTAAAAACCAGTGCTGATTTAAGACATCTCGTGAACTATCCAGAGATCCCAGCCTGCTTTCTGTTTACCTCTGCAAAAAGGTTGCAACATAACACTGACAGCTGGCGGGACATGTTCGGAAAAAGCACTGCAAAGAGTGAAACCCGGTGGCCTTCCTTCTTACAAATGCAGAAGTGGAAGCAAAATATGCTCCACAAGTATAACTGAACAAATTAAACTTGTTTTGAAGAGTCAACATTCTCCATCCACCCTGTCCCCCTTTGGAAGACAAGTTACCTCTTGACCGGGTTTGATAACAGTAGTTCTTGGAGCAAGAATGATCTTGGACCACAATGCCCAGAAATCTTGGCCAGCACAGCTTATAGGAAGACGTATGGGAGGACATCTGGGGACCCAAGGTTTGGAACCACTGTTCTCTTCGTACAGCACATGTTAAGAAGGAGAGCACTTGAACCAATAGCCTCAATGAAACCAATTACAGTAATACCTCAGATAAAGAATGCCTCGGATAACAAATGGAAATGTCCAGGTATAGGGCTGCCTCGGATAACAAATGTCCCATAATGCCTTGCAAAAATGTGTACCCTGCATGCATTGTAGGATGCATAGTTTGTGGAGGGGTGGAAGGAGTTAGATCATTTTTTCATGGTGTTTTGGAGCCATTCTGGACATATGTCTGTGAAGATTCTCAGTCATCCAGGTGAGTTTATCTGGAAGTTGAGTCATGGCTACTGGACTTCTTTTTTCGCTGTTTGGATGAACAGCGAAACGTTTCTATCTCTCAAAAAAAGAAGTCCAGTAGCCATGACTCAACTTCCAGACATTCTGGGCATGTTTTGCTGAGGGATTTGGATCTTTTGAACTTGGTAAGATAGGGAGCAACCTTTTATTAATCTTTGCACTGCTTTTCTTTGCATTTTTGGCTGGAAGAGGCTGAGGCAGTCTTGTTGGGGGGTTTTCTCAGTGTTTGCAGTCTTCTTTCATTGCTCTGCAGGCAAAAATGGGCTGGGTTTTTCTTCCTGCTTATGTTTGTTTTGTTTGCATTTTTCCCCATTGCACTTTGGGTGGGAACAGGCTGGGGTAGTCTTGCTGGTTTCTCTTGTCCATGTTTGCATTCCACTGCAGGGGGATGTTCTGGAGGGTGTTCCAGCACAGCAAGCCTTTAAAGTGCATTTTATAAAGAGGTCTGAACCCCCCCAGCTTTTTTGTCTTTTTTTTCAGACCCCCAAAACAGATTAATCGGTTTCCCATTCATTTTAATGGGAAACCACATTTCGGATAACAAATTGCCTCTGAGAACGAATTAAATTCGTTATCAGACGTACCACTGTATCTCCAGTGGCGGTGAGTGCTCCAACATTGGAGGCATTCAAGAGAAATTTGGACCACCACCTGGCAGATCTCCTTTGGTTTGTATTCCTTCATGGATCAGGGGGTTGGACTTGATTGGACTTATAGGCCCCTTCCAACTTCACCATTCTATGATAAGGAGAGGCAAGAGAGGGAGAGGAAGAGAAGGAGAGATGACAAGGACATAGAAGGAATTCATTGCCTTCCCAACAAAAGAGATATTCCAAGGGAAGATCCATCTCAAAACCAGCAAAAGCTCCTGTTTTCAAGAGGAATGCCCTACAAACCACACACAAGCCTCAGCTGCGATGTCTCTCTTCCCCATCGAAGCCACAAGTAACACACAGCTTCCAGAAGATTTTGAGAGTGACTTCTGGCAAACTAACAGTCTAGCAAGAATACTCACAGAATTGCTACTTTTCAGGGATTCGGACTTTCTGAAATGCAAGAAGACACCCTGACAGGGAGTTTTTAAGAACCACAAAATTCCTTGTCTCTAGCGTCAGAATAAGACCAAGTGTGTTCCCTTCATTTGCCCCCTCACAATAAGAGTCTCTGACAGTGAAGAGAAAGTGACTCTTCGGCCTCATCTACAAGGACAAGAGGGACAGAACTTCCCACCATTCAGGAGATGTATGATGAGGGAGCAAGAACTGCAGATCTGTGGCCATGCAGGAGAACGTGGGGAGGCCGAGGAGAATGTTTTGGCCTAGAAGGGCATTAAGGGTTTAAGGAGAAAAAGATGGTCCACAGTTGCTACTTATGAGGCCTATATATTATATTTCCACGCTCACTTAAGTGGCCATGGGCCTGGCTTATGTTATGATGTTGTTATGAGGAGAAGATTGGGAGGGTGATATATTTTGCAAGGGAGAAAAGGCAGGATTTCAATGTAATAGATTAAAACACATGCTTTAGAAAAAACATTTATAACTCCAACTTTGCAGACAGGCAACTGAGGCTGAGGGCTTCAGAATAAGACCAAGTGTGTTCTCTTGGTCTTATTCCCCAGAAAGCACCTTATCCCATGCTAAGTACAGTAGTGATATGACGGCCCTAGGTCACAATCATAACACACAATGACTAAGGCTCCACCTATGTTCCCTGTAAATGTGCACTGGTATTCAATTCTCCTTCCCACTGCAGTCCCATTTCTTCTGTATCATATCCTACTAACTCATAATAACTTCAACTTCCTTCCTACCGCCCTTCCTCTGTCAGTTCCCCTTATAATGGAGAATGTGGAACCTTCCTGCATAATAAAGTGATTGCAGTTTCCCTGACAGCAAGTGAGGAGAATTTACACTGTATTCTACCACCCACTGACCACTTTGCATTCAGACAATTTGGGCCAAATTAATTCATGCCCATCCCTACTAATAACCCATTAGCTTCATCACAGGCATAGGAACAGAAACCCATGGTTTGTTTAAACCTGGCAATTCCAGACTGCCACCACCCCGAAAACATTCTGCATCTACCTGGGTTTGGGTGGTGGGGGTCAGAATTCCTAGGTTGGGAATCCACGTACATTAGTACCTTGTATAAAGGAATTAATTCATTCCAAATGGAATTGTTAAGCAAATTTTCCTTTATACACATTTCCCATAGGAATGCATTGAAAACGGAGTAATCCCTAATCACAACCATTTTTACGTTGTACGGATTTGCCCCGTAGGTGATTCTGTTAAGCAAATTTCCCCTATCTCTGGAATTTTTTACGTTGTACAAATTTATGTTATACAAACTGTTTGTTATGCAAGGGTCCACTGTACTAAGCTATGCAGCCAGCTTAGCCCTTCACAAGAGAGTCTACAGTTCCTTCAAACCAGGAATTAGCCTTAGTTACCTCCTCTATCTTTCATTCACATTAAATAAAAGCAATCTCAAGGAAAAGCAACCTGATCTGAGAGATCTCAATTTCACCTTAATGCATGTTCTGCCTGTAAGTTTCATTGGTGGAACATCTGAAATAAAAAGGCCGAAAGTAATACTAGCTTGGAACACCGTGATCAACTGTCAGCTTGGCTGAGCAATTCAGTCTGGCTTTGCAGAGCGCCGTGGTCAAATGAAAGGGTTTTTTTCCCCATATGTGTTTGCTTTACTAAATATACATCAAACAAGCATATAAATCAGAGTCGGGTAGATTTAGGGCACGAGAAACTTCCTCAGAAAGTCTGCCAAGGCTGCTCTGAGTTCTGTCACCTGGAGTGCATTTTAAACTCAATACAGTACAATAGAATGTTTCAACTACACAGCAAGGCCCACTGCATCAATGGAACCAGAGGTGGATACCCTGGATTCAGCATCTCCCATGACTGAGTGTCCACTCACCGGAGGACAGAGCAGCTGGTGGCACTGCTTCTGACTGGGTGGGGACCACAAGTGGAGGCAGGGTGGGGAATCCAGATCACCCCACACAGCACCTGTGAGCCCAATCCCCCTAACTGCAATAAGAGAGACTAAAATGATTACTGGGCTGGGGCACCTCCCTTATGAGGAAAGGCTAAAACATTTGGGGCTCTTTAGTCTAGGGAAAAAGGCGCCTGAGGTGGGATATGACTGAGACGTACAAAATAATGCAAGGTATGAGTAAAGTGGATAGAGGGAAGCTCTTCTCCCTCTCACAAAATACCAGAACTAGGGGACATACACTCAAATTGTGAGCTGGGAGTGTGAGAACAGACAAAAGAAAATATTTTTTCACCCAGCGCGTTGTTAGTCTATGGAACTCCCTGCCACAGGATGTGGTGATAGCATCTGGCCTGGATGCCTTCAAAAGGGGATTGGACAGATTCCTGGAGGAGAAGTCCATTACAGGTTATAAACCATGAGGGAGATGTGTAATCTCCAGGCTTAAAACCAGGGTACTTCAAGGACCAGATGCAGGGGAATGGTATAAGGAGACAGATATCTAGTCTCATGTACTCCCATAGGTATCTGGTGGGGCCACTGTGAGATACAGGAAGCTGGACTAGATGGGCCGTTGGCCTGATGTAGCATGGCTCTTCTTATGTTCTTATGTACTGCCCATCTCTAAACGGAACCTATGGGGAAGTTGACTCACCAAGTCCTCAATGAATACTCTAATTGCAACTTACTCATTTCAGACAACATTTTTACACAACTTATGTGTATTTGCCTGCAAGCAAGTCCCACTGTACTAAGCGGGACTTAGCAACACCATGGATAGACTAGATTTCTAAGTCCAAAGGACTTCTTAAGTTAGTGTTCATCCGACTGCAGGCATACAGTTCAATTCTCTTCCAATCTACTCAGAAATAAATCCTGGTGTGATCTGCTTCCAAGCAAATATGGCTACTACTGTCAGCTATAAATCCTGAAATCTAAATTTAACAACTGTGAAGACTGGTTTAGGTTGCCTGGGAGGCAGTGTGGCTAGCTGATAATTCATCTGGCCATTTAACATAAGAACATAAGAAGAGCCATGTTGGATCAGGCCAACGGCCCATCTAGTCCAGCTTCCTGTATCTCAAAGTGGCCCCACCAAATGCCTCTGGGAGCGCACGAGACTAGATATCTGTCTCCTGATACCACTCCCCTGCATCTGGCCCTTGAAGTACCCCGGTTTTAACATCTCCATCATGGTTTGTAACCTGTGATGGACTTTTCCTCCAGGAGCTCCTTTTGTGAGCTGAAATTCAGTGCTCCTTTTGTGAGCTGAAATTCAGTGCTACAGAACACACTTTGTATGTTGTGGTTTGAAGTCCTGGGATCTCATCATAAGACCAGAGAAGAATCCTGCCTGAAAACAAGAGAAGTAAAACAAATCCAGTCTGTCGATACATCCAGGGTATAGGATGGGGAACATCCTGTGTGCAGCAGTAGCAGCATATGGCACAATGAAATAACAAAAACATCCTTTCAGCAAAAATAATAGATGCTTGGACTTCATATATTTTGAGAACTATTTTTGTTTTGAATACGAACCAAGCTATTTACCACTAGCCTCACAGCCACCATAGATGGCCAGAAGTTGTAAAAAAACAAGAGAACAGACAAGAAGAGTGAAGAATGCAATTCTTTGGAAGAGGTACCACATGGAGGAGAGCGCGATCTTCGGTGATGCTGTTTCAGAGGGCAGAACCTGAAGGAGGACGGAGTCTCTGAAGACTTGTGGCTGATAGTTTTAAAAGGGGTTCTGCAACCCCAAATTTGCTGTCAACAGCACATGAGAACATGGAGGACTGTGCCCAGTTGTGACATTTAACTAACATATGGCCAAGCTTGAATTTGGCACATGGCAGATTAAACGTGGTTGTGTTTCTTCCGCTCCAAAAAGTAAAACTCAAGACAATTAAACTTCATTACAAGAAAGACCTTTCAGTGTTTTATAGTGGATCAAACCACTTCTGAAGGTGGTGGACTCCCTTTTGTGGGAGGCGTTTAAATGGAAGCTGTGGGTTTCCTACAATGGCATGGGTTTGAACTGGGTGGTTTTAGGGGCTTATTTCCAACTCTATAATTCTACCACTGCTCCGAAATCTGACTTCTTCCCTTCTCCAGGGTTAATAGCTTCTAGACTTATTTCCAAGGCTGACAAATTTTTCTAACCCCTTCCATTCGCAACAATCTGCAGCAGAGCAGAAGACAAGCATAAAAAATATAAAAATATATAAAATCCCTAGCATCCAAGTACAGCTTTAGCAAACAGAACAGAAGGCAGAACAATATACTTATCAACACTCTAGTGCAGCCATCACCATGACCGTCATGGAAATGTGCCTTGTGACAGAAAGAGAGACCAGCTTTCACCAACCTGGTGAATAGATGCCCATACTATACAGTAGACTGAACAATACATATAATGCACTGTATATATGTGGTACAGAAGAACTGAGTTTAGCTCCTCCAATGATGAAGCACTGAGGGAACTATCTGGTGGCTGAGTCATGGCAACTGGACTTCTTTTCCATGAGAGATTGAAACGTTTCACTGCTCATCCAAACAGCTCCATCAGTATGAAACTTCAGGAAAAGAAGTCTAGTTGCCATGACTCAACTTCCCGATAAAGTCCCCTGGATGGCTGAGAATCTTCACAGACATTGAGGGAACTGGTAAAATCTGGAGAGCCCACTGCCTCCTCCTCAGTGCCTTCAAAACCTTCCCACTGCCTGCATCACTAAACCTTCCCTGTCTCCCACTGGGCATGAGACCTAGCACGGCCTTCACTTGTTGCAGCAGTGCAATGTTTGCTTGCCTTAAAAAAAGAAGAAAGTAACACCTCCTTGGCACTGTTTTCTGTCACTACCTGGCTGCCCTCGTGAGCTTCTAATCAACCTCCTCTTCTTCAAAGGCACACGGTAGCCCAACCTCTTTGAGACCTGAGCCCTTGACTGACTCTGTCCCTTTGAGTAGAATACCCAGCCGGCCAGTTCCAAGCCATGCCTCCTTCCCTGTTTCTTCGCCTGCCACCAACCCAACGGCCAGCTATTAAAGAGCAAACGGTTCTTAAACAATGTTACGATGGCATTAGGCTAATTCCTCAGGTGAGATCTCCTATGAAACATCTTCTCCCTTTTGGTGGGGCAGTTCAGTTCAGTGGGATCCGCAGACTACCTCCCAGTCTCTGGACCCATCACTGGGCTGCATAACCATGAAAAATTTGGGAGGAAAAAGCCAGCTAGTTGCTCAAAGCAGTGAATGCCTGCAACAGCCAGCCATCAATTTGTTTAATGGGCATTTGGGTGAAGCTTCAGAATGGGGTGGGGGAGACTTAGAGGAACTCCAGGCAAAACTGGAGGTGGACAGGGTCTTCTGATCAGAGAGAAAGCTCACCAGTTTCATTGGGAAGGAGCGCATGCAGCCCGCAGGCCACCCTGTTTTCCAATTTTGCATTTTTATATATGTTCCTGGGGTCATAACAAACCTTAAGAATCTTGTTCTAGGAACCCATTGTTTGCTCTGTCTCTTTCTCTCTGGTACCAGACAGCTTTGGAGTTGCTTGCCGATGTGGATGGCAGATGTGGATGGATCATGGCTCCCTGGTCCCAGGGCTTTCTCCAAAGATCTCCCAGTTGCCCAGTGAACAGGGGCATGGCCGTTTCTTCCAAAATGTTCCTTGCTTGGAACATAAGTTCCTAGTGCATTCAACCAAACCAAGCCTTATTTGAGATGTGTATCATTGCTCTCTCTGTCAGAGAGGCCAGCCCTTTTCTACATGGAATCAGCCTTGCTCAACACCACAGTCTGAGAGCCCCTGAGAACTAAAATCTCAGCATCCTCTCTCCCATCCTTAAAATCTTTATACAGTGGTGCCTCTAGTTACGAAATTAATCTGTTCCAAAAGTATTTTCTTACGACGAAACAGTTTCCCATAGAAATGCACTGTAAACAGATTAATCCATTCCAAGTGAGAAATCACGGCCCCAGAATGGAAAAAAAAACATATTAACAGGCATGCAAATGACAGAAGCTCCCTACCTTTCAAACACTTGAGAAATCTACCCAAAAGTTCCAAAAAGTCCCTAAAACGGTGCCAGATATATCCAAAATGGGCAGTTTGAAAAGGTTGTTTTAAAAAAGAAGTCTCGGTTCTCAGCTTTCGTGTTCAAAATGGCTTTCTTCTTCCTAATTGCAGCACTGGAGTTGGGTGGCCACAAGATAGCAGTATTGCTATTGCAAACAAGCAGGAGCAATTTTGAAAGGGAATCTTTCCTTTCCTTTTCCCTTTCATAACTCAAAAAAAACCAGGCTTTTTTCATAATTCAAATTTATCCTATACCCACGGATTTCTATTCTTAAGTCGAATTCTTCTCAAGTCGAGATGCCTGTAAGTTGAGGTACCACTGTACTTCACAAACCTTTACTGTACTTCACAAAAGTTAAACAGATTAAAATGCAGGGAGAGGGTTGTTTGGCCTTTGACTAAGGGGGCAGGAGGGAGGAGAAGAGAGAAGCCAAATGTTCAAACAGACAACTTCATAGTTTTCAGAGCACGAGGCCAAGAGATAGGAACAGATCCAGGGTTGGGCAAATGTGAGACTTCATCTCATGAGTCAGGTCTTGGTGGGAATCATGGAGCAAGAGCCTCTGCTGATTGAATTCAGAAGTATGCATCAAATACACTGGTATACTGTGATATCTAAGACCACATCCAACATACTTCCACCCTAACAATTCAAGACCCTTTCCATTTCCTTCCATTGGCGTGCTTTGGGGATAAGCTACTTCCAGCCAACTCCATCTGCCCGCAAGCATTTCGTATGATTCTTCTTCCTCTTAAGTCTAGCAATAGGTAACTGACAGATTCACTGCTCCCTCCTAATTATACCACCCACAGAATTATTGCCATGCCATCATTAATGGAAAGGGTCAGTTGGAGGGCCCAGCTCAGAAAAAAAAGAGGAAGGACATGACCACAGAAAGAGCCCTTCTGTAGATGCACCTAGGATGGGCAGAAACACATTTCACGGTGCTACTCAGCAAAGTTGGATATGCAGTAGTGGACCCCAAAATGAAGTTAGAATGAGATGCTAAGATGAAACAGCATCTTGACATCTATGTGCCTCTCTTTCCTGACGTGACCCACCAGCCATACTCACCACGTGCTAAACATATCACATCAGTTTCTCCGGCCAAACCCTCCAGATATAGGGCAGGAAACGTTAACGGGTTCTGGAAGGAGAGAAGGGGGAACCCCATACCAACCCTTTTCATTTAGGCATACCTACACGTCCCATGCTTCTAGCAGCCAGGACTGCAACAATAAGTCCAAGTAAATGCTGAATATGCTGCCTAGGTGCCCTAAGCACATCCTATCTCGCCTGATTTCGGAATCTAAGGAGGGCCGGCACTGGTTAGTACTTGGATGGGAGACCACCAGGGAATACCAGGTGCTGTAAGGTAGGAACTGGCAAGCCAATCCAGTATTCCTGCGGACATGGGGTCACGAAGAGTCGGTCATGACTGTAACCACACACACACACACACACACACACACACACATGCTGAATGGTGGCATGGGGCACGCTGATCAACATTTTTTAGTGTTAAACCGTCCGTTCCAGCAAACACTGCCCATCGTCTCTCATCCTCTCTCCCTTTACTAGAAGAGGCAAGAAAAACCGTGCTGACCTAAAGAAATACTACACAAAGGTTCTTGTTAGGCAAACAACGAGGAGGTTGTAAAGCCGACCTGTTTTTTCCAATGAATGTTTTGGCAATTTTGGCATAAAGCATACAGCCTTCTGGTCTAAAGCATGGCTGTTTGAGGCTTTTGTGCTAGGCACCCTTGCAAAAAAAGAAGAATGAAAGAAACCAGGATCCCTGAAGGCGGGCCAGCCTCTCTTTTGTTCTCCTCCTCCTAATAAAGAAAAGCAAGAAGGAGCGCCTATTCACCTGATAGCCTCCGAAAGAAAAGGTCCCCTGAGAGGAACAAGAAAAAAAAAAAAGGGGGGACAAGAAAATCCTGTTGTGTTTCCCCCTCGTGCACCCACTTTGGGTGTCACGACCAGCATCTGCCAGTGCCTTTCATTTCACCCGTGTCAGATCTCATTCCAAACCTTGGCTGGCGGCACGGCACAGCAATTATCTGGACAAACAAACAAAACAAAACCCGCTACTCAACACTTCAGAAGTTCGGCAAGCCGGCAGTCACAAAAGCCTGCGCAGGTGCGCCGCGTGGTCATTATCGCCAAGGGGGGACATTATGCAGGGTCTTGGCCAAAAATGCAATGCCACCCAGAGAGCGGCAGTTAATTGAGAAGCCAGGGTTCAAGGGAGGCTTGGGCAGCTTCTCAGAAATGTCCCTCTGCTTCCTTTATTTTTGGGCCCCATTATATCCATGAAAGAAGCTTCTTCCTGGTGTTTTCTGAAACAGCCTTCTGGTCTGGGGACTGCCTAATAAGCTGCTTCCCTCTCCGGTGTTCTCTCAAAAGCTCCAGTACATCGGCTGGCAAGCACATGAAGCTGGATGGAGGCCAGAGCTTGGACATTTTACTTTGAGAAGGATAGCCCTTGGAACCCTCTCGCTCAGTCCGCATGGACAGGGCCCCCAAATTCTGGGAGCTGCAGCCATCACCACCCGAAAAGTCACATCCCAAAAGCTTCACCAGAGTCTGACCTATCCGTGACGGAATCAGGAAAGAGATCTTGGTGTGCTGGTGGGCAGCTCCATGAAGGTGTCTACCCAATCTGTGGCAGCGGTGAAGGCGGCCAATTCCATGCTAGGGATTATCAAAAAGGGGACTGGAAATAAAACAGCCAACATTATAATGCCATTGTATAAAATGATAGTAAGGCCGCACCTGAAGTATTGTGTACAATTCTGGTCACGACATCTCAAGAAAGACATAGTGGAACTGGAAAAGGTGCAAAAGAGAGCAACTAAAATGATTACTGGGCCGGGGGACCTCTCTTATGAGGAAAGGCTAAAACATTTGGGGCTCTTTAGTCTGGAAAAAAAGGCGCCTGAGGGGGGATATGATTGAGACGTACAAAATAATGCAGGGCATGAGTAAAGTGAATAGAGGGACGCTCTTCTCCCTCTCTCAAAATACCAGAACTAGAGGACATCCATTCAAATTGAGGGCTGGGAGAGTGAGAAAATATTATTTCACCCAGTGTGTTGTTAGTCTGTGGAACTCCCTGCCACAGGATGTGGTGATTACATCTGGCCTGGATGCCTTCAAAAGGGGTTTAGACAGATTCCTGGAGGAAAAGTCCATCACAGGTTACAAACCATGATGGAGATGTATAATCTCCAGGCTTAAAACCAGGGTACTTCAAGGGCCAGATGCAAGGGAGTGGTATCGGGAGACAGATGACTAGCCTTGTGCATTCCCAGATGCATTTGGCGGGGCCACTGTGAAATACGGGAAGCTGGACTAGATGGGCCTTTGGCCTGATCCAGCATGGCTCTTCTTATGTTCTTATGGTCAGGAGACCATGTGGTCCTCCAGCTCAACAGCAAGGTACAGCTGTATACAACAGAGCGGGGAAGCTTGACAGCAGGCCAGAGAAAAGGGCAGTTTATGTAAATTATTAAATTTAAATCTAGCCTTGCTTCCAATGGGTTTCAAGGAAGTACACGTGGCTTGCTGTTTCCCCTGCTTTATTCCTGCAAGTGCCCTGCAAGGTAGGTCAGGATAAGAGAGGCTGAATGGCCCAAGGGCATCCAGCAAGCATTGCTCCCAAATGGGTATTTGAACCCAGCTCTCCAGCGTCCCAGAGCACTACTTGCAGGAGAACCCCCTGATTCCTGGCAACAAAATTATCGTTTCAGGTTCCTGCTGAATGCAGAGAAAACACAGACAATGTACCCAGTAACTAAGGCCAAACAACGAATTGCTTACACTGAGCCCCGTGGCACAGTGGTTAAATGCCTGCACTGCAGATAAAACTGTGCTCACGGCCTGGGGTTCCATCCCAGGTAGCAGGCTCAAGGTTCACTCAGCCTTCCATCCTTCCGAGGTCGGTAAAATGAGCACCCAGCTTGCTTGGGGTGGGGAGCAATCTGTACTGTAATTAAAACTGTAAACAGCCCAGAGTATGGGGCGGTATATAAGCAGAACACTTTGCTTTTACAATCACTCTCCCTCTCCGTTCTCTGGAAAAGCAACCTTTTTCAACTGTAATCCCCACTTGTATCGAATGGAGATGATGAAAACTGTAATTCAAAACATCTATAGGGCACCAAGCTGGAGGAAGCTGATGAATTAATCATATATTATACAATGTGCAATTTACAGCTGTGATGCCAGGCACTGACTAGAGCTAAGGAGATCTGTCTTAAAATCTGATTTATCCTAGTCACATATGACTTAGAAGTGTGCTGTTTTTGCAGAATCGGCCTAGAATTCCCCAGACAGATTTCTGGAGGTGCCAGTCCAGAAACGGAAACCTACAGCCAGCTACATTTCATTCATGCAGGAAAGTGCCAATTGTCAGAGGTGTGTGTGTGTGTGTGTGTGTGTGTGTGTGTGTGTGTGTGTGTGTGTGTGTGTGTGTGTGTTGGGGGGGAGGGGAGGGAGGGGGGGGGAGGGGGAGCTGCTGTGGTGTACTCTGGGAGTCATAGTCTCAGTGCACAAAAGATTTTGTAAAGGGTGCCTCCTAAAGAACTACAACTCCCAAATAGCAATGCATGGGGCAGGCCCTTCAGGACAGCAAAATCCAGGTGTCTGTAAGGTGCATGGTTGTGGATGGAAATTCCCAAAAGTCTGTCCGGTGATTCTTGGGAGAATTGTCCAAGATGGAGTCCGTTAAAGTAGAAAAGCACTGGCCCCTGTTAAAAACAGAAACCTCAACTAGATGCACTTTGTTATCACCCAACAGGGCAATCTGGATGAGCTACATTTCAGTGGAGCTCCCACACAGGGTCTTTCAACAAGAGATCTCACAGCTACTAATAAGAGAGCCTGGCTGCATCCTGGAAGCGCAAAACAAAAAAAAAAAAGGGGGGGAGAGAGAAGCCCTGATCCCCACTTTCTTCTCAATAGTCTAATTACACAAAGCGATCTCTCCCGCCTAGGCAGGGTTGCTGTCAGTATGGACAGCCTGCAGAGAGCAACCAAAGAGAGTACCAGCGGAAATCCCCCCGTTAAATTAATTTAATTGCACAGATGGCATTACAGAGCACTTCGGGGGTGGGGGGTGGGGGGACTGAAAAGGAAAACACCCCTGCTCCTATGCCAACCACCAGCCGTTGGCACGGAGCACCGAAGGAGAACGGCTCGTACGTTTTCCTTCCTTCCACCCTGTCCTGTAACATTCTGCCAGGCTGCTAGGCTGTCCCTAATAGAAAGCGCATTGGCTAAGCTAGCACGGAGGCAAACACATGGCACTGCTGTGTCAAACAGCTAACAAGATGCCCGCAGCCGATGACCCACTTAACTGCGCAGCTAAGCCAGCTACGCTTCCACAACCCAACAGGTCCTTTAAAAGCCAAGAAAGGCAATAAAGAACCCCTTGCTATAAATCTAAGGAGCAGGTGTGTGGCATATTGCTATAATAAAGCCCTACAGTCCTTTCAACAACACCTGTGCTGTTCTCACTGCAGTTTACAAAACCTGCCTTTATCTATACACACTCCAGGACTTTTCCAAAAAAGGGGGGGACTTACTTAAGAGAACAAATAAAGCTTATGCCCCCAATTGCTTGTTGCGTACCCTGAAAGATGGGTATTTTCAGTAAACAGTACTTTCCATTATCTCTGAGGAAGCTGATTGCGACCCACAAAGTCAGCATCAGAACCATTTATTGGCATCAAACAGACAGACATTAATATAAATAAATAATTGATACATGCAATTACAAAAGGTATGTACCCGGTTAAATAACACAAAGCTAAAATGTGAAGCAAGAGGTAATATAACGAAGCACAGAGTAACAAAATATAGTGCTTTTATCATCCTCCATAGACTCTGACCCACCTAGGGGTTAACACCCTCATCCTTAGAATGCGAGACAGATAACCCTGTTGGGAACTGTGACCTGCGTCGCTGTGTCAATAAATTGATATATACATTAGGAACCCCATATCCACTAATTCATTATCCACTGATTCAGTTATCCACGGTTGGCAGAGGAAAAAATTAAATAATTCAGCAGCCACAAAGCAAGCTGTTGTCACAAACAGCATCTGTAAAGCAAGCTACTGTCTAAAAACAGCAGTCATAAAGCAAGCTACTGTCAGGAAACAACAGGTTGGGGGTGGGTGAGCAGGTGTTCTCTCTTATCTACAGTTTTCATTATCCATGGGAAGGCTTGGAACCAATCCCCAGGGGATACCGGGGTCCTACTGTATAGCAATATGTCAGTGTGGGCCTTATTCTTGCCTAGCAATAAATTATGCAAGGTTGGCTCTCATGCTAAAAAAAAATCTCACGCCAAAATAAATCTGATACTCTTAAAGGGTAGCACAGAATTTTTTGTGATTGTTCTCATTAACGAACAGAGCTGTGCTGGATACGGTCATATAAAGAGAAATCACACTCTGGACTCACAGTCTTTCACAAGGAAATTTCTCTGACATGTTCTAAAGCTATACTGCAGGCATGTCCAAACTTTGGCCCTCCAGATGTTTGGGGCCACAACTCCCACAGTCCTTTGTCATTGGAAATACAGGCTTGGAATCCTGGGAGTTGTGGTCCAAAATATCAGGAAGGCCAAAGTTTGGACATGCCTGCTATACTGTAACTCCCATTAACCTCAGTGAGCATGGCAGGTGAGCAGGATTAAGAGCAATCACAGCCCAAAACATCTGGAGGCCATTAGGTTAGACCAGTGGTCCCCAACCTTGGGCAACCCTGGTGTTCTTGGACTACAGCTCCCAAAAACCTTCATCACCAGCGGCACTGGCTGGGGTTTCTGGAGTTGCAGCCCAATTAGACCTCGGTTTCTCATGATTGGGAACAATTAGGAGAAGCAATTCTACACTTCCTTCCCATTGTGTTCCCTTAGAACATTGTCTGTGTACAAGTTCGACAAAAAGAGCAAAAATTTTAAACTGTGAGAGTGCCTCTTAATCTTCAAAACAGACAAACACTTTCACAAAAGCATATAATTTTAACAATAATATATTAAACACATAATATAAGATAGATCGGGTGTTTTTAGATAGATAGATGCGCCCCCAGGATGATAGCAGTTGATCCGGGGATGGGATAGATAGATAGCCTGGGGGCGGGATAGATAGATAGAGAGATAGATAGGTAGATAGAAGCAGATAACAAAATCCAAACTTGGCAAAGAGCAGGCAGGCAAAGAGGCATTCATTTTGGGGAGGCAGACAGACAGACAGACAGACAGACAGACAGCCTTAGAACATTGTCAGACAGATAGATGCCTCTTAAGATAGATCAACTTTCACCCCTTAGGTTTGATAAGATAGATAGATAGATAGATAGATAGATAGATAGATAGGCAGATAGATAGGCAGGCAGGCAGGCAGATAGATAGATAGATAGATAGATAGATAGATAGATAGATAGATAGATAGATAGATAGATAGATAGATAGATAGATAGATAGATCAAGCACGCGAGCCTGGGATAGCCCCTATATTGTGGGAGGAGGTATTGCAGACAGAAGTTGAAAATAGCAGCTTTTGGACTACAGGTTCCAGAATCCTCCTTGCAACCTCACCAGTGGCCAATCTGGCTGAGGGATTAAATAAACTACATATAAAAAACACTTTTTTCCAAGCTCTGTAACAAACATTGAGTTGTCAAAAGAAGGATGATAAGGATACAGGCCTTGAGGTTTGTTGTCACTCTCATGACAAGAGTCAACAAGAGAAGAGAGAAGTTGGATAACATGCTGATCAGTAAACATATATGGTATAGTAATTGGTGTTTGCAGTGCTTTAGCCCTGCTACAAATTAATCCATTAGATCTTCCAAATTTAACCAGGAGGTCAAGTCCTGGAGACTGATATCTTGATAGCTATTTAAAACAGCTGTGCGGGACTTCCTCCTGGTTAAACATGCACCAGATTAACTTCTGGGATGAAAGACAAGGTTGTTGCAAGGACAGTTGCCTGTATTGAGGATTCAGAATATACATCAAGAGACAACTCGAGCCTTATTCATGCATTACACTACCAGGCACTGTGAACATAGTGCTAGACTTCCTCCTGGTTAAAAATGCACCAGATTAGCTTCTGGGATGAAAGACAAGGTTTTTACTAGGACAGTTGCCTGGATCAAGGATTTAGAATTTACATCAAGAGACATCTCGAGCCCTATTCATGCATTACACTATCAGGCAGTGTGAACATAGTGCTGGACTTCCTTCTGGTTAAAAATGCACCAGATTAGCTTCTGGGATGAAAGATAAGGTTTTTTGCAAGGACAGTTGCCTGGAGTGAGGATTTAGAATTGACATCAAGAGACATCTCGAGCCCTATTCATGCATTACACTATCAGGCAGTGTGAACATAGTGCTGGACTTCCTTCTGGTTAATAATGCACCAGATTAGCTTCTGGGATGAAAGATAAGGTTTTTTGCAAGGACAGTTGCCTGGATCAAGGATTTAGAATTGACATCAAGAGACATCTCGAGCCCTATTCATGCATTACACTACCAGGCACTGTGAACATACTTAGAGGGGAACATGTTCTAACCCTACCTCTCCTGTTGCTGCATTTGTCACAGGGGAAGCATGAAGAGTAGAACAGTGGTGCTTGCATTTGGCCTTACATAGTCTAAGGCAGAATAAGGGCTACACCATCTTCCCCTTCATCTTGGAGCTTTTGAGTTGGAAGGGACCCTGAGGATCAACAAGTCCAGACCCTCTCAAGGATACACAATAGGGCAGTGGTGGAGAACCTTGGGCACTCCAGATGTTTTGGACCACCACTCCCAGAATTCTGAGCCTAGATTGCCAATGACAAAGGACTGTGGGAGTGGTGGTCCAAAACACCTGGAGTGCTGAAGGTTTGCCACCACTACAATAGGGAAATCAAATTCTCAACCTTTGGCTCCGCAGCCACGTATTTAAACAACTGAGCTATCCTATCCGGCAGTCTGTATTCCCTGCACCTCATTTCTCATGAAAGTGCCAGATACAACATGGAGGAAAAGGATGCTTTATTATCCTCATTGGCCAATAACTTCCCTACTAGTGACAATCTGAAAAGCAGACAGGATTATGCAAGTGAGATGAGAAAGTAATCAGATCATAGATACAGACAGACAGACCTAAACAAAGAGACAGTAGATAGGGCTCCAAACCAACAGGGTTAAGCCTGGACTTGCAGCATATCTAGTGACTGTAAATCAAAACAAGCCTACTTCTTGGAAGGCTTAAAGTGAGATTCACCTCCATCCCCACCACCTGTGATAACCTACATTGGTCCCAGTTTTGTGGGAAAACCCCCAGGGGGTTTCAAACAATGAAATCAAGGCACTTCGCTACAGAATGTGTTGCGTCTTTACAGTCACGACCGACTCTTTGTTACCCGATGTCCATGGAGTTTTCGTGGCAGGAATACTGGAGTGGTGTGCCAGTTCCTACTCCAGGCCCCAACAGCACCTGGTATTCACTGGTGGTCTCCCATTCAAGTACTAACCAGGGCTGACCCTGCTTAGCTTCCAAAACCAGGCTAGACCGGATGTGCTTAGGGCAGGCATGCCCAAACTTTGGCCCTCCAGATGTTTTGGACCACAACTCCCAGTCCTTTGTCATTGGCAAGCTAAGCTTAGAATTCTGGGAGTTGTGGTCCAAAACATCAGGAGGGCCGAAGTTTGGGCATGCCTGGCTTAGGGCATCTAGGCAGCATCTAGGTAGCAAAAGGTTAAAGGAAAGATAATCCTGCTGTAGAAATTTATCTGGGGGCCCTATGTACATTGATGTACATAAAAAATCATGCTCCTTTCTGATGCTAAGAAAGTTCCTCTATACGTCCACTGCCAGCTCCAGTGGTTTCTTTAACTTCTGACCCTCTGGATGTTTTAGAGCTTAACTCTCGGGTGCGTCAGCCAATATAGCCAATAGTCAGAGATCCTGGAAGATCAAAATACATAGAAAATGGAAGTCTGATGGCCACTGACCCACCCCATTCCACATTTCAAATATAGCCATCTTTTTCATGGTAGCCTCTTCAGAACATAAGAAGAGCCATGCTGGATCAGGCCAAGGGCCCATCTAGGCCAGCTTCCTGCATCTCACAGTGGGCATGGGAGCGCATGAGACTAGATCTCTGTCTTCTGATACCACTCCCCTGCATTTGGTCCTTGAAGTACCCTGGTTTTAAGCCTGGAGATTACACTTCCTTATCATGGCTTGTAATCTGTGATGGACTTCTCCTCCGGGAATCTGAAGGCATCCAAGCCAGGAATCTGAAGGTATCTCCTCCAGAATTCTGAAGGCATCCAAGACAGATGCCACCACCACATCCTGTGGCAGCGAGTTCCACAGCAACTCCCTAGCATGAAACTGGCCTCCTTCACTGGGATGACACTTTCACTGGTCGCTTTCCTGATCAGTTTTTATTTTTTTGCCCCAATATACATTACAATAGGACCCACCCACCCCAGTACCCGCTGGGGACAGGTTCTGGGACCCCCCGCAGATACAGAAATCCATGCATAGGAGGATTTATCCAGGGTGGCAGTGGTGATAAGGAGGGGAAGTGAAAGGAGGTGGCAGTGGTGGCCAGGGAGGGGGTAAAAGAGAAGCCTTCCCCCCCCTCCCAGCCCGCAACACCCGTCCACTCCTGCCGTTACCTCCAGGCCAGTAGTCTCCTCTGCAGGGAGAAGGGAACCTCCTCAGCAGTGGTAGTGGCGGCGGATGAAGAGGCACTCATGCCGCGCTGCTCACCCAGAACATTGGTGCTGGTGACGGAAGTGGCACCCACGTGGACCTGCAGATGCCTGCAGGAAGTGCGGGCACTTCTTCTGCCACCACCCTGATGTTCCGCGTGAATGGCGGGCCTGGGCGCCCCTTCTGCCCCCCCCCCCCCGGTGTTCTTGGCAAGCAGTGTGGGTGCCTCTTTTGCCGGGCGCCTCTAAAGTGTCCTGGTCACTCCATCTCTGAATGAGGAGTTGATGGCCCCTGGGCCCAGGTGTGAAACCCACCAGCAGATTCCTTTATTAGCCATGATGGGCAAGGGTCGATCTGTGCAGTCGTGGCAGAGAAAGACCCAAGCACCGTGTCCACATCATTGGGTCTCAACAACTGAAACTCATCCAATAAATTATGACATAAGCCCGGAGCACTGGACACAACTGGGGACTCAATATCAACAGTGGAGTCTAACTCCCTGCGACTCTGAGAGATTCCCCCCCCCTCAATGTGGGTGGCAAATTCATCACAGCGAGCCACTGAGTGGCCCAAGACCTCCACAGGATTACCTGGTTGAAGAAGACCCCAGACCACTTGAAATAGCTCTGCTGGGCGGCACTCCGAGGAAGCAATATGGCTGGAGAAATACTCCCATTTTGCCACCCGTATGACCACAGACCAGGCCTGATAATGGGCTCTAAGCTGTGTTTGGTCAGAATCGCAGTGATATTTCTCCACCTGCGCTCAAGATGTCTCCCCACCTGCTTCATTGCCTGAAGCTCCTCTGAATACCATGGAGCCTTATAAGCTCTGCAAGTTGGGAGAGGATGCTTAGGTGTGATTGTGTCAACTGCCCGGCCCATCTCTTTGTTCCACAAGGCGACCTGGGCTTCAACAGGCGCGCTGACCATATTGGATGGAAATTCCCCCAGAGCATTCAGGAATCCTTCAGGATCCATAAGTCTCTGGGGTTGGATCATTTTAACTGACCCCTCACCCCTAAACTTTACCAGGAAATGGTCCGACCACGACAAAGGGGACAAGGTTAATCCCTCCACATCCAGACCACCATCTCCCCTCCCATTGAGAATACTAGGTTGAGCGTATGGCCTTTCTCATGAGTCGGACCGATGACATATTAAGAAAGCCCCATGGCTGTCATGGCGGCCATGAAGTCTTGAGCTGCCCCTGTCAAGGTGGCCTCGGGGTGGAGGTTGAGGTCCCCCAGCACCAACAGTCTGGGGGTCCTCAACACCAGGTCTGAGACCACCTCCATCAGCTCAGGCAGGGAGACTGTTGGTAAGCAGCAGGGTGGGCGATGCACCAACCAGTCTGTCTCATGAGCCCAACACACAATACAAGCCCTCAAGACCTCCTCCCAAGGGGACAGGGGACCTGGAGAGGGAGATGGAATCCTTATAGACTATCGCCACGGCCCCTCCCCGGCTCTCCAGGCGACCCTGGTGCTTGACCAAGTACCAGGGGGACACATCTGAGACAAGGAAACTCGTCCTTCTTCTCCCACCCAGGTCTCAGTAATGCATGCCAGGTCAGCACCCTCATCCAAAATTAAATCATGGATGAGGAGGGCGGTCTTAGTTTTTGCTGACCTGGCATTCAGCAACAGCACCATGTGGCCCAGGGGCTGGCTGATATGGACACCTGGTATTGATTGGCTGGGGATAGAGCTAGAAGGGAGGATAGGAGCAACCTCCCTTCTCCTATGTGGGCATGCTCTACCCCCACCACCAAATCTTCCCCTGTCCCATATCATCTCTATTGGTTGCCCCAAAAGCCGCCGCCACCCCCCGACCCTCCTGTTCCTCAGCAGCCTCAGGGATGGGCATCCTCTCACACAGGTGGGGCAGCTCAAACAGCAGAGGAGCAAGGGTCTGATCCTGGAAGTCAGCAGGAGTCTGAGGTTAAACTCAGCACCGGGAAGGCTGGAAGCAGCCCCTCTGGCTCTCAACCAGGACCTATGGGAGTGGCAGATGGTAGAGGACTCTCCTGGCACAGGAACGGCGGTACCTATTTTCTACTTGCATTTACATCTGGAAGTTGAGTCATGGCTGCTGGGCTTCTTTTTCTTGAGAGAGAGAAATGTTTTGCTGCTCATCCAAGCAGCTTCATCAGTCTGAATCAGTCTCAATCATTCAGACTGATGAAACTGTTTGGATGAGCAGCGAAACGTTTCTATCTCTCAAGAAAAAGAAGTCCAGTAGCCACGACTGAACTTCCAGATAAACTCACCTGGATGATTGAGAATCTTCACAGACATACTTGCATTTACATGCTTTTGAACTGCTAGGTTGGCAGGAGCCCTCCCCCCCTCCTCCCCAAATATATATATATCATGCCTGTTGATAGATAGATAGATAGATAGATAGATAGATAGATAGATAGATAGATAGATAGATAGATAGATAGGGCCTTTTTACACGACCCCTAAGAAATTGGGACCAGAGATCTTGAGGGTTTGTTGCTCTCCCTGCGTTCCCACCCCCTCTGCACTTCCTTGTTCTGTCTGCGTGAGGGGAGGGAGAAAAAAGGGAGAAAATAATGCACTCTTACCTCCGGAGTGCCGGTGGAAGTTGCTCCGACCCCCCGTCACTTCCTGGTTCCTCTTAAAGGGGCGGGAGGCAAAAAAACAAAAAACAAAAAGAAGCGAGGAGAGCCCGGCACTCTCCGCATCAAAATTTTTCACTCTCCCAGAGCAGGTACCTGAAAAGTGCGCTGGGTCGCGCTTAGGTGGGCATGGTTGCACTTAATTTTCTGTTAGCTCCGGAGCTGGTGGGGAAACATTTTTAAGCTCTGGAGCTGGGAGCCATTTGCAGCGGAGCTTAGGGGTTGTGTATAAATGCCCATAGATAGATAGATAGATAGATAGATAGATAGATAGATAGATAGATAGATAGATAGATAGATAGATAGATAGATAGATAGATAGATAGATAGATAGATATGGCCAGCAACATTCTGATTAATGTGGCTTTTCTTCCTTTGGAAATCAAGCGAGCAACAAACAAAACCACATTACATAAGGCAAACCTCCCGCTTTTAGCGCTACAACACAGTCCCTCCAGGGACTACACTTCTCAAACAAAACAGTTCAAGAGCCGCTGCCATCGCCTCCTGCCAGCTCCTGGCGGGAAAAAAGACTTTAGCAACTTTGGAACAGAGTCAGGATGATGAAGAGGTTTTTACAGTAAGCATCTTGTAATCCTAGACGTTGTACAGCCTTTTTGTCCCACTGGGGCATGACACATGTTAAGTTCAGGAACTTTTCCCCACTGCCCCTGATTTTCTGACTCCATCTCCGCCTAGGTAGACAGCTGTGGCTCCATGCTTGAACTTTCCCTGGCTTCCTGACTCAGCCACCCACAGGGCGTCCAAATGAAGAGGCCAGGCCCTGATATGCAGCAGGGATTATGGCAGACACCCATTAATGGCTAGATGCATCTGGAAACGAAACACTGAGAATGGGGTGAAAAATAATGTCTCTCCAAAGGGCTGCAGTGATTTCAGACCACCTAGGAAGCCCAGTTTATCTGTAAATATCCAACCAGAGACAAGCCAAAGACACTAAATCTGTAAGACCATCGGCAAGCAACACTCAGAACCTGAGCTATCATCTATATATCTTTATACCTCAGGTTTCTTTCTCTTTTCTTTATTGATATCAGAACATAATTTAAAATTGTGGATATATACAAAATACAGTGGTACTTCAATTTACAAATTTAATCTGCTCTGAATGCATGCTCTCAAGTCGAATTATTTTTAAGTCGGGGTACCTATCAAAAAATTGGAAAAAAGGTTTAAAAAATGAAGAAAATGAAAAAAAAAAAATTGTAAGTCAAGCAAACCATATCTAAAATTTGTAAGGTGGCAGTTAAAATGCTAACAGTTTTCCGCTCTTAAGTTGAATTGCTCTTAAGTCAAGCTGCTCTTAAGTCGGGGTACCACTGCATAGGTAAAAAGAAAGGCAAACTAAAATACAGGCATAATCAGTTTCCTTTTGACCAGATGTAGGCTTCTACAACAGCATTATGCAACTCAGATTATTAAGATACCTGTTACAAAAAAGCTCAGGAAATATCTGATACAGAATGCCGGTTCATTCCCTTTTCAGACTGGTGCATAATGGTATATTCAGTGACAAAAAAAAAATTTGTGTGTCTGCGCCCCCACAGACACTTGTCTGGCTTCAGCACAGACCACTTAGATTTACAAGCCTCACCCTGGGCTTTCCAGGCGTGTGTTTCTGTGTTCTTTCCTCGCTCAGGCCTGGGAAGTTAGCCAAAGTCAATTAAGGGTTGAAGGAAATGAAAAAGAAAGGATGAACACATAGACGGACCATTCGTAGGAGACCGACGCAGTCTAAACTGCAACAGATAAATCTGTGATGCAGTCGGGGGGGCCAGCAGGAGGATGACGGGCTGGCATTGGGGAAGAGAAGAGAGGGGGAACCTCCATTTTCTCTTTCCCAGATAGTAATAAGGTAACGTCACCCTGCCTATTATTGAGAAATCCAGGCAGAGAGGATAAGAGTTGACGTAGGTTTGTCAAGTGTTTACTGGCAAATATGCTTCACTGTTTTCCTTGTTGCTGCTGCCTTCTCCTTCCCAGAGAACGCAGGCACCAACCCTCTGCAATTTTTCACACTGCACAGATAAACAGGTGGAAAATATGAAACGGTGGTAGCCGGGAGCCAGGTGCTAAGCTCTTCCGGCAGCAGCGCCATCTGTCCCTCGTCCTTGGATTTGGGGAGGAGATGAGGCCCTGTGACTCACTCACCTTTACACAAGCCTTCCATTTACCTTTGCTTTGAACTTCTGCCAGAACTGCCTCCTACAGGGTTTTTTTTTTCCAACAGCAGCTTGTACCTGCTGAACTGATGTGGCAAAGCTTCTTCCCAGACTTCCAGTTTTGGGAGAACGAGACAATCTGACCCCAAGATGGATTAACATGGTCGGTCACGACTATAACGACACAACACACACACACACACACACACGCACCTCCTCCTATAGGACAGTCTGCTTGAACCAGGGCTTGGAAACAGCTAGGTCTTTGGTTAACAACGCCCCCAAATCTCTCGGCCGATACAGACACTGTGGGAATCGGGGAAGTTGCTTGAGTCCAAAACAAGGACAGTCTGTTTTGAAACTTTGGGCATCACAAAAATTCCAGAGAGGAAACCCCTGGGGCCAACATAAAAATGGTCACAACAGTGATTATTTAGAAATTTGTATAAAGGAAAACTTAAATGTTTATACAAGAAGATTCTAAATGCTGGATGAGACCCCACAATTAATCATCCAGGTGGGTTTATTTGGAAGTTGAGTCAGTGGTTATTAGGACCTAAATGTCTATGAAGATTCTCAGTCATCCAGGTGAGTTTATTTGGAAGTTGAGTCATGGCTACTGGACTTCTTTTTGAGAGATAGAAACGTTTTGCTGCTCATCCAAACAGCTTCATCAGTCTGAATACAGCTAGTGCAAGTCCTCCATCTTATAGTCAGCTTTGACCTCTTGTCACTCTGGTCTGAATTAGGCTCATAAGATGAACAATGGTGTGAACAGGCTTGTTAGGGAGACAACAGTATCCATAGCCTTAAGATGAACAATGGCCTAAGGTGCTGAAACCTATAAAGAATGGATCGTTAGCTATGGCCTTGGCGGTGAAGGCTTTTTGGTTTTAAATCCTAAAATGGGCAACACCCTCTTCTTTCCTCTTTAATTCACCTACCATGCTGTCATTTCTCCGAAATACATCCCCTACAACCGTCCTCACCATTCTCCCTCTCTCATATATTCACAAACATCAACTCAGGGAATTCAGTCTGCAATACAAATACCTCTCTCCCTTTCACCCCTTCTCATTTGCACCAGTCTAGATGTCCTCAAAGATGTCCACCAACCTATTCCCACACACTCTTTTCATTCCCCCTCCCCGCCACGCTTCCCATGCACAGCTTTGTTCCCATTGTCACACACTTGCTGCCGATCCCACACTTATTTTCTATCCAAGTAGTTTTCTTGGTTTCTCTTACTCAGAGCCTAACTGGCAAACTACCACATACAAGTGGTACCTCAACTTACAACTTTAATCTGTTCCGAATGCATGCTCATAAGTTGAACAACTCATAAGTAGAGCAGCCGTATCTAAAAAAATTTAAAAAAATACATTGAAAAAATACAAACCAAAATTGTAAGTAGAGCAGACCGCATCTAAAATTTATAAGGCGGCAGATAAAACACCAATGGTTTTCCACTCTTATGTTGAATTGCTCCTAAGTACAGCCGCTCGTAAGTAGAGGTACCACTGTAGTTGTAAAATGTTGGGTTAAACACCTGAGGGGGAAAAGGATCGGACAAACAACTGGGACAGAAAGCAGCCTTCTACTAAGCCAGACAACTGATCCCTTTAAATCTGGAAGAGTCACATCTGACTGGCCACAGCTCTCCAAGGTTTTAGGCTTGTGTTTTGTTTTCCTCTAGCCCTACTTAAAAGATCACCTGCCTTCTTCTTTGGCTTCCCATTCAAGAGCCAACCAGGCACAGTGTCACTTAGCTTCTGAAATCAGGCAAGACCAAACATGTTCAGGGTGTTGCGATCCTCCAAGCATAGTTTGGTATTAGAACTCAGCATTTATTATTTGCCAGGGCTCAGGCTTCCTTGGTAAGGCACATGGGTTCTTCCCCCTGCGCCCCACGATATCTGCCACATCTTTGTCCTTCCCCCAGGAGAATGCCACCACCTAAGCCTACAGCTAGAGAGAAAAGAATGATCCCTATTGCCTATCTGATCAGAGACATGGGATGAGCTCATCCCATCGTCTCCTGTCTGTTCCTCCTTCCCTCTATCATGCGCAAACACACATAATCAAATGGAACACCTCATAAACCACACCATGCTGCTCTTGCGTCACCGTGGACCTTGCACCCACATTATAATTAATCACAGCTTTCACTGGTTTGAAATAACCACTCCTCCCTGAAAGGGAAAGCTTGCTGACAACAGAAATTCTCCGTACTAAAAGAAAACAAATTGGCCAGAATTCAACAAGATGAGTACTGCCGGCCGAGTCAATTAGGAATCTGCCACCAAACAGCACCGTTGCTACAGATTATTTAGGGGCTACTCTTGGCATCCCTCTCCTTTCATTCATTGACCTCAATGAGCAGAGGACAAGGCCACCCATCTCCCCATTGTATCTTTACAACAACCTTGTGAAATAGGTCACGCTGAAACAAAACTGCTGACCCCCAGGCTACTCACGGAGTTCCATGGTTCGGTGAGAGGACATGAGCCTCCATGTTCCAAATCCATGCTTTCACCATTATCTCTTTCGTTCTAGCTGCCCCACTTTATCTTGCATGAGAACTCCATCTACAGAGTTTGCACTAGGCAAGCTTAGTGCCTTTGAAAACACTCTGCAATTATTCTTGAGCAGCGTCCACTTTGGGTCTGGGGCCTATTCTTTCCATGTGCCAGCTTCCCTTTCTATCCCCATCCTGTTTGTGGTTGCCAAGATATCCAGACAAACAAGGCCATTTTTAACACCAAATGAGAAAAATAAAGCAGGGGAAGTACAAGGAATGTGACTCACCAAGAATTCACAGCCAGAGAGAAGCCACAACAAACATCATCATGGTCAAACAGAGGAAGCTATTCAATGCCATAAGGGGACATCATTCTGTAGATATCAATGTGCCCATCCAGTCTGAATTTAAGTGGAAGGGAATCTGAAACATGCAATACACAAGGGAAACCAGAGATACAACGTCCCTCTGAAGACTCAACACAACCTTGTGAGAATGTTGGGATTTGATTGCCGTTTTTACAGGAGGAAATAAGGACATGCGGTCTTGGAAGCTTGGAAACAAAAACAGAGAACATGCAAATTAATTTATGTATTGTAGTTCAAGCTTCACACCAAGGAAGCGCTGCAGCTGTTTTTATGCTTTGGGGAGTGCAGCCCTCAAAGGTCCTGGAGACAGTGAAATGCAGCAACTGGTCCTTCAGAGGTTGTCCACCTTGATCCTACCCAGCAATGCAGACTGGACAGAGCTTTGATCAGTTCCAGCACAACTCTTCTTATGTTTGTACCTCCCTCCTGGAGCCTCATGAAACAGGGGTGGGCTGAGTACAGTTGTTGCTGGAATCCATAAATCAACTGGAAGTCTAACATTTTCAGTGGCTTATATCTCTGGCTGCAGAACCAGAGGTTCAGAGTTCAATTCCCCATTGTGTTTCCTTGAGAGGGACTGGACTCAATGATCCACGAGGTCCCACCCAGCTCTGCAATCCCAATACTATTATTATTAATGACTTCTTCCCCATTATTTAAATAAAAAGCCGAATTTCCTTGCTTGGCCCTATGAACAGAAAGTATCCTCATTCTTAAGATATTTAAAGCTGTCCAGCAAAACATTTGCTCTCAATACAAATCAGGCGAGGAACATGGTGCCCCCAGATATTGCTAGCCTACAAGCTCCATCAGCTCTAGAAAGATGAAGGCACAGGATGCTGGAATTCTCAGATCAAAGGCATCTCTAAAGCCACAGGTTCCTCCCCATGGCTACATTTAAAAAAACTGTAGGCATTAACATATACCCATCAGGAGGGAAACGTATAGATCAGAGTCAGGAACCTTTGCTCCTCCAGTTTAGCCTATAACTCCCAGAATCCCTTATGACAGGCATGTCCAAACTTCAGCCCTCCAGACGTTTTGGACCACAACTCCCACAGTCCTTTGTCATTGGCAATCTAAGCTTAGAATTCTGGGAGCTGTGGTCCAAAACATCAGGAGGGCCGAAGTTTGGACATGCCTGCCTTATGAGAAACTCTGAATTCTGGATGAACCTGATGAATATAGACCAGTGATGGTGAACCTTTGGCACTCCCGATGTTTTGGACCACAAGTCCCAGAATTCCAAGCCTGTATTGCCAATGACAAAGGACTGTGGGAGTTGTGGTCCAAAACATCTGGAGGGCCAAAGATTCACCACCACTATTATAGATCAAGATAGCAAATGGATCTAACTTTTCCAAGCACTGGTGTTAATTGTTCACACACTGCAAATAATGCCTAAAGGACTCAAAACAGTCTACAAGACTCCCACTCCATCCATGAAAATGGATCTTTAATTCCATTTTCCACTTGCTATGAGAGTGGTTCTCAGTCAATGGTACACATACCACTGATGTACTCGAGGGGAGCTGTAAGATTCTCATAACAACGAGGAAGAATTCATGATCCCTATGTCTTCCTACAAGTGTGATGTGATGTCTCTCTGTGATCCCTGCTGCTCCCTCCTGATCCTGGGATAGCAAGGCCAGATCCTCCACCTTGGGCAAAATCAACTCAGAAGGTGAGTAACAGGTACATATTTTCTTGAAGCACAGAGTGGTTGATAGTTCACTGTGTTTCACCTGATTGACCCAATTTCTTAACAGTCCACAGTTGGAACTCAAAGTTGCAATCAGCTGGGTCTATCTCAAAGTCAGACACTACACCCAGGTGGAAACTGACTCATCAGCTGCTGCCTCCCTCTCCTGGGCCAGCTGCACCAACTGCTGGTGTTGCCAGCGGTGCCTCCAGCATCCCTTTTTGGATGGGGAGGTGGGACACCCCTAGTTTAGAGGGACACTCACACAGTCTCCCAGTGCATGTCAGTGAAGTAGGGCACAACACCCAATCCACTATAGCTCTTGGTCAAATGTGAAGGCTGCCCATGCACCACCAGTCTAGGGATCCTGGAGCACAAATTTATTTCATCAAAATATTTCTCCCCTGCCCTTCTCCCCAAAAGGACCCAAAGGATTCATCTGCCACTTCCTCCCTCCACCCCCAGGGCACAGAACACCAATGGTTGCTCCTCCAACATTTCCAGCCAATCCCCTCCTCTGACTCTATTTCCCCCTCCAAATCTAAAGGTAAGGAGACCAGAAGATGGGAGACACCTTAAAAACAATATCCTGCCATTCCTTGATGGAATGGGTGAGATCCAAACAAATAAATAACTACGTTACCAACAGAGCATTATTGGGTAGGAATCATAATATAAAGGAAACAAAAGAAAACTAAAACACCACTTCCCCCAAAAGTTTGACAGAACCTTTCCAGAGGAAATGAGTAACCCACTTGTTATTAAGTGATAAATCACAGGGGATAGGAAGCACCATTGTCTCCTATTTGTTTTTAATTGTAAAACACCCATGTAGCTGGCACAGATTTCTGAAAGCATGCTGATAAGCCCAAACACTGGGGGGAACAGAGGAGAGATGGTATCCCCCGGGGATAAGAATGCAATTTCAGCTTCTGGCTACCTTTGTCATCAAGTCAGGAAACAGAATGGATTAGGCTGAAGAACAAAAAATGTACAAGTAGAAAACAAGTATTATAAATAACCGAAGTACAGTACTTGTTTCACCAAATACTTGGTAGAGAGAGGAGGGGGAGAGAGAGACTGCAGAGGTACTCATAGAGGCAAAATGGCAGAAAGGAAAGTGAGCTATGTTGTGGCTTGCATACAGTATTGAGATTCAGGAGCCTACTATTGTACACCAAGATAATACATATACAGTAATCCTGTACCTTGGTTTACAAGTACAAGAGTATTTTGCAAGACAAGCAAACATTTCTTCTAAACTCTGCCTTGATCAATGAGCAATGTCCTGCAGTACAAGCACTGGAGCAGGTCATGTGATCACAAGTGAACCAATGGGAGCTCTCTCTCCCCTTGCTGAATTGTGGGTGATTGTCTGGAATGATCCATCTCAGGCAAGCCTCCAAAGGAGAGGGATGAAAGAGGAACGGAAGTCTCCCTTGCACCAGCCAAGAACGTTTTCAAAGGGCAGTGCAAGTTAGGATTTTATTTTTCCTTATATTTATATTTTTATTTAATTTGTTTTCAACACACTTTCTTATTTTTCAAACCATTTCTAGTCCTGGGGTGGCTAGTCAAGTGTATATAGGCCTATCAACTGCATTTTATTATTGTCCCATGAAAAACACAGAGTAAAATCCAGTTGTTAGTCCCAAGCAGAGCAGATTCTGTAACCAGGTACCTAAATCATGGTGTGGACATGGACTTCTAGCCAACGTCTTTTGTGAGTTCTGGGGTCCCAGAACAAATCATCCGAGTTTCCACTATTTCTTATGGGGAAATTTGCTTTGATATACGAGTGCTTTAGTTTACAAGCATGTTTCTGGAACGGATTAGGCTCGTAAAGCAAAGTATTACTATAACAATTTTTGCCTCTGAACAACAACATAAAAAAATCCAAGACCTGTATCAATCTGTTGGCACACACTCTTGTGGTTTTCTATAGAAAACGGAACACTCATTCATCACAGTGAACAATGACATAAACAGTCACTACAGTAGGGGACTGCCTGGGGTTTCACAGAGGCTGTTTGTATCTTCAAAACAGAAATTCAATTTCAGCTGCTTTATAGCCTCTCCTACTCCCAAAATGCCCAGGCACTGTTCAGGATGAAACCTAACACATGATCAATACATATGCAGCCAACATAGGTCTACTTGAGTTTAACATTGTCCTCCCCTTCTTCCCCTTCACCAGCTTTTAATAGCTTCTTTGCTAGAAAAAGCACCCTCATAGTCCTGAAAGCTCACACTAGGAATTTTACACATAAGTGGGTCTAATAGAGTCATTATCTCAAAACCGGTTTTGAAATGTGTCGTACGGTGAATGTGCATCCCTCTGCATTTTGGAGATCAGGACAGGAGACATGCCATTTTGTGGCACACTTGACCACGGCCCAGGGGAGGGAATGCAGAAGTCGGATGCAAGAGACCCAGATCCAATGCCCACATCCTCTGAAAACTCCTCATGTCATCAAGTGGAAGCTGCTCCCAACTCTCAGTTCCCATTCTGTAAATGCTGATGGATTCAGAATAGCCTGTTCACACCTCAGCTTGTGGCTGCAAGCATGTGTTTCTGAAACTCTTTATAATGTTTCTGAAACTCTTTATAAAAATCATATGGCTACAAGACAGGCTTGTAGAGAAACACAAAAATCAGTTTGAAGCAGGGTTCAAGTAACTTACACCGGTGTTGCCACTCTCCATATGAAAATAATGGCATTCTTTTTACTAAAATATAATTCTATTTATAATCATCATAAGAACATAAGAACATAAGAGTCATGCTGGATCAGGCCAAAGGCCCATCTAGTCCAGCTTCCTGTATCTCACAGTGGCCCCACCAGATGCGTTTGGGAGCACATGAGACTAGATATCTGTCTCCTGATACCACTCCCCTGCATCTGGTCCTTGAAGTACCCCGGTTTTAAGCCTGGAGATTACGCATCTCCTTCATGGTTTGTAACCTGTGATGGACTTTTCCTCCTGGAATCTGTCCAATCCCCTTTTGAAGGCATCCAGGCCAGATGCCATCACTACATCCTGTGGCAGGGAGTTCCATGGACTAACAACGCACTGGGTGAAACAAATATTTTCTTTTGTCTGTTCTTACTCTCCCAGCTCTCAATTTGAGTGTATGTCCCCTAGTTCTGGCATCATCTTAGAAATACAGAGCTAGAAAGGACCCCATGGTTCATCAAATCATGACATCAAGGAGGCACAGTGGAGAATCAAACTCCCAGTCTCTGGCTACCTAGCCAGATGCCTGAACCACTGGGCTATCCAGCAGTTCAATAAGCTGCAGCACATGTGTCTCTATAAGAGCAAAACATAATCTTCATGATCCTGGCTGTTTTCAAAACACTATCATAGAATCATAGAGTTGGAAGGGCCATCCAGTCCAACCCCCTGCCATGCAGGAACTCTGATCACAGTATTTCCGACAGATGGCCATCCAGCCTCTGCTTAAAAACCTCCAAAGGAGACCTCACCACCCTCTGTGGCAGCAGATTCCACTGCCGAACAGCTCTAACCGTCATGAAGTTCTTCCGAATGTTCAAATGGAATCTCTTTTCCTGTCGTTTGAAACCATTACCCCGAGTCCTAGTCTCTGAAGCCATGGAAAACAAACCTTACTTTTGTTTGCTTTTACTGTTAACAGCAATGCTACTGCAACGGTTGCCTCCTTCAAACATAAACCCAACTGATAGATAAATTAAACCGAATGCCAGAAAATGTATGTCTTTTTTCAGGAAGAGTCAACTCTTCATTGTTTCCAATCTAGGTTTTCCGACAAGAGTGATTGGTAGGTTAGAAGATATGAACATTAGAGAATCCCTGCATTAGAAGAGGAAGCAAAGATTGGGTGGGGGGCAGATGGTGACAGATGACCGTCAGACATTCCTGAAATGGGTTGAGAAGGGAAAAGATCACATTTGAAGATTATCCCCACCTCCATGCCTCCCTCTCTGCTCAGAAAGGAGACTGCATTTCTCAATTGCACTAAAGGTTAGGTTTCAGATGACCAGCAATGCAAACTCAAGTGAAGTTCTCCTTCCTTCGGGTAACTGGTCTAATATAAAAGCCTTTAACCTTGGGACTGAGAAGTGGCCTTTGTGGTTAAATATTCCAACAGTTTGCAAATTACACCAGACTCTTGCTGCACTGAGAAACGACAGCGGGAGGGCCCCTGTGCCCATTTCCCTACTTGTAGGTTTCCTAGGTGCATCTTGTTGGCTAACATACAAGACTGAAATCCAGCCATTACCAAATAAAGTAGACCAGACATGTCCAAATTTGGCCCTCCAGATGTTTTGGACCACAACTCCCACAGTCCTTTGTCACTGGCAATCTAAGCTTAGAATTCTGGAAGTTGTGGTCCAAAACACCAGGAGGCCGAAGTTTGGACATGCCTGGAGTAGACCCGATGAATCAATGGAACTTATGTAACAAATGATTTACCAAATTTCCATCAATTTAATTGGTTTACTTTAACTTTGAGTAACCCAGCTGTTCTTTGACTGCAATGGATAGAAACCCCACCCAACATAGCTAGTGGGTTGGGATCCTGAGCACTGCAATCCACAAACAACTGGGTTGCCCAAATTTGGGAACAACTGAAATTGGAATTTATAACTGTATTCATACCAAGGTACTTATATTCTCTACTGCTCAGCCTTGATTTCCTCCCCAGATCAAGGAAGGTATAGAACAGGCATGTCCAAATTTCGGCCTTCCAGATGTTTTGGACCACAACTCCCTCAGTTATAAGAATATAAACATAAGAACATAAGAAGAGCCATACTGGATCAGGCCAAAGGCCCATCTAGTCCAGCTTCCTGTATCTCACAGTGGCCCCACCAGATGCCTCTGGGAGCGCATGAGACTACCTATCTGTCACCTGCTACCACTCCCCTGCATCTGGTCCTTGAAGTACCCTGATTTTAAGCCTGGAGATTACACATCTCCATCATGGTTTGTAACCTGTGATGGACTTTTCCTCCCAGGAATCTGCCCAATCCCCTATGAAGGTATCCAGACCAGATGCCATCACCACATCCTGTGGGAGGGACTTCCACAAACTTGGAATACACGCTTGGGATTTTGGGAGTAGTGGTTCAAAACATCAGGAGGGCTGACGTTTGGATATGCCTGGTGCAGAATCATAGAATCATAGAGTTGGAAGATACCTCAAGGGTCATCCAGTCCAACCCCCTGCCATGCAGGAACCCCCATCACTATACCCCCAACAGATGGTCATCCAGCCTCTGCTTAAAAATCTCCAAAGGAGGAGACTCCACCACCAGTATCTTGTTTTTAACAGACCACTGGGCAACTTCAGCAGAACACCCCTTTTAACTTATTGAGATGGGAGCACTGAATTGGGGACAGGGCTTATTTAAGTCCATTTCTGGCAGGCTTTGGGGAGGATTCTGACCCATCCTCGGCTTCCCCACAAAAGGTGCTGGGAATCAGTAAGGAGACGTGGTGAGGAAAATTCCCCCGCTTGTCAAACCAGAGGCCTCTGAGGAGGGCAGGGAGGCCCTTGGAATACAAAGCATTTTTTGTTCTGTTTTATGAATTGTGATACAGTAACCGCCCAACTATCTCGACGGTTAGGGACCCACCGGACCCGCGATGACTGAAAATCTGCAATATGCGGATGTGCGTTGGGGGGGGCTGGGGGGCTGCCCAAAACCTTCTCGGAAGAGCGCTGGCCGGCGGTGCGAGGGGATCAGAACATCCGCTGCCGCCCGCGCGCACTCCTGCGAGCCTTCTAGGAGGAGCGTGGGCCGGCAGCGCTGGGGAATCTGATCCCCTGCTGCCGCCCACCCATGCTGACCCAAGCCTTCTCCCCCACCCCAGCGCTAATCAGCTGGAGCCTGGGCAGGTACTGCGATCCCGCGATATAGTGGGATAGCAGTATCTGAACCACGAAATGGTGTGTGGGGGTTACTGTATGAGTGATTAAAAATGACTATAAAAATAATAAGATACTCAATATGAAAAATGAAAAAATATGTTCTGGGGTAGGGGTGGGATAAGAGGGGATCTTTGACTCGAAAAGCACAAGATTAACAACGGCCGGGGACACGGCATTGCAGCATCTAATTTTCAAGTGACTTATTATTTTGCAATTCATCACTGCAGATTTTTTTGCTTTCACTAAACGGAGGTCAAGGGACTGAAGTCATTCTGTTGCACAATCTGCCCTGGCAACATTCATTCCCACATTCAGGAGAAAAGGAAGAGTAAGTAGTAAAGAAAGCCCGATACCGATGTGCCTATTTTAAGAAAATGGCTATTGCCTCTTTATAAACACACAATGTGCCATAATATGTTTTTCCAGGGTTCAAGTTTATTGCAATCAATAGCAATCTGCAAGTGTTCTTACCAGGGATTGGGGGGAGGGGGGGTCCCTGGAAGGAAGAGACCTAATATACTGGCTTAATTTATGGGGCAGCTTTATACAACAGAGAGACTGTATAAACTGTATCTTAGAACTGTGGGATGTTTACTTTAACGTAATGTTTAAGCATTGGGAAGAAGACCCAGGACCTAAAATGGGCAGGTAACAGTAGAGATTTTTTTTTAAAGGCCCCCAACTCAAATTCCAAATCCAAATTCCTTCTTCCCACGCACTCCTTAACCTTGCGGCTAAATAAAACCCCACACCTTCTTATTACAAGACCCAGCTGAGATGACAATGGCTGAGGCAGGCATATAAAGATGGATGTTGCTTGATTTTAATGTTTAGCTCACAACATCCCTGGGGGAAGAATCTTTGTAAGAATGAGTTGGCCCGGAGTCAAACAGCATCGTGAAAAAAGCAAGAAACAGGGTATTCTTTCCTGCCAACCCTGCTAAGCACAACCTTCTACAAGGTTCTCTGTTCAGAGCAAGCTTCCCAAGAACACTTGGGAAGGGGGGGGGGCGACAACACAGGAATGCACCAAATGAAAAGGCAGTCTGGGACAGGCCTCCAACAGTCCCATCTTATATATATCAGAAATAGGCAAAGACCTTTCTTTTCAGGCAAGCTTTCCCTGAATAAGAACATAAGAAGAGCCCTGCTGGGTCAGGCCAAAGGCCCATCTAGTCCAGCTTCCTGTATCTCACAGTGTCCCCACCAGATGCATCTGGGAGCACACGAGACTAGATATCTGTCTCCTGATATCACTCCCCTGCATCTGGCCCTTGAAGTAGCCCGGTTTTAAGCCTGGAGATTACACATCTGGTTTGTAATCTGTGATGGACTTTTCCTACAGGCATCTGTCCAATCCCCTTCTGAAGGCATCCAGGCCAGATGCCATCACCACATCCTGTAGCATGGAGTTCCACAAACTAACAACATGCTAGGTAAAAAAATGTGATTGACTACCATCAATGACTACCATCAATACATGATTGAATATAACCATTTATAACCTTGTGTGATTGCATTGACACTATGTTTTCAATGTTAGTTTCCATCACTCATAACTTTTACATGGAATTTTTACTCTCTCTTTAACTTACATTCTCTTGTAGCTTTAATGTTGTCTTTTAATGCTGTAAAATGTCCCTCAATTGCTTGTTCTCAAACTTGCAGATGTCTTAATTGTATGGGACTGTATATTGTCCCTCATTAAGGTAAACTGCCTCAGGTCCTTTTCCAAGGAGAAAAGCGGGGTAAAAATGCTCTAAATAAATGTTCTTAAAAATAAATATATGGGACTCAAGGCTCCATTTGGCTAATTTAAGCTTATTCCAGTCAGAGGGTATAGGCCAGGCATGTCCAAACTTTGGCCTTCATGATGTTTCGGAACACCACTCCCAGAATTCTAAGTGTAGATTGCCAATGACAAAGGACTGTGGGAGTTGTGGTCCAAAACATTGGGAGGGCTGAAGTTTGGACATGCCTGGTATAGGCATTATAACTCTCTCATTAGAAGTTAGCATTGGCCACTGCAAGTACTCTGTGTGTTCCCACATGTCCACAGGTATTTATCAATTACCCACTTCTGCTCCTGGCTTGGCCCATAATTGGCTGCTGTGCCCTGTTTCAGCACCTTCAGTGGGCATCGTCACTGTGGTAGATTGTTACAGCATAAAAACTGCCCTGTGAGATTCTGTGAGGCTCAAAAGGATTAGAAGATAGGATTAGGGATTAGAAGATTAGGGATTAGGTTAGAATGCAGTCTGGAACTGTGAACTCCATCAGACAGTTGGGAACATAAAGTTCGCCTTTTTCTTCAGGAGTAGCAACTACCAGGCTACAGAACTGGGAACGATTCCATCTGGGGACTTGGGGTGTAGTAGTTTTTTAAAAAATGTAATTTTCCTGAACTCTGTACTACAATATCACACAAGCAGCCTCTTCTTATACGTCATTCCACAGCCTTTGTCAAAGAGGCACACAAAAAGCTGAGAAATCCCACTAACAAAAGCAAAACAAAGTGTTTTGCTTATATACCACCCTGTTGTACTTAAAAGTACTCTCTAGGTCAGTGGAGGCGAACCTTTGGCACTCCAGATGTTTTGGACCACAACTCCCAGAATTCCAAGTCTGTAATGCCAATGACAAAGGACTGTGGGAGTTGTGGTCCAAAACATCTGGAGTGCCAAAGGATCACCACCACTGCTCTAAGTGGTTTACAATTGAATTATGCAGGCTACACATTGCCCCCCACCCCCAGAGTGGGGTCCTCATTTTAGTGACCTCAGAGGGGTAGAAGTCTGAGCTAACCACGAGTCAGCTACTTGGGACTGAACCCCAAATCATGAGCATAGTATTGGGTGCAGGTCAGTACCACGAGGTTCAAACCAGCCTTAACTTAGCACATTGGGGGCAGGTGCACAACCACCATCTCATCACATCTGGGATTCCAGGAACTGAGATTTATTTATTTATTTATTTATTTATTTATTTATTTATTTATTTATTTATTTATTTATTTATTTGTATACTGCAGGCAATTTTTCCCAGTAGGAACTCTGGGTGGTTTACAATATAAAACAACACATAAGAAAATTTCATATCAAAAGAAAAAAAGAACAATAATACAAAGAAAGCAAACAAAATAGATGTATAAATTCCCAGCAAGAGGTACAAACAACTAATAACAAAAGATACATCAAACACAGGGAGCACAAACACACATTAACGATTGCCGAAGGCATCCTTAAACAGCCAGGTTTTTAATGCCTTTTTAAAGGATGCCAGAGATGGAGCCTGGCGGATTTCGCTTGGCAGTTTATTCCAAATCGCCAAGTCAGCCAGCCACCAAGGAGGCCCAATTGGTGTTGCAACCTTACGGGCCTCCCTGGGGGTGGCCACCTGGATTGAGCATGCCACAGAGGCTCTGGTGGGGTGGGCCAGCACTGGCCTTTGGGAGATACATTCTGCCAGATAAATAAAGGATGCTGAAAAAGCCCCTTATGATTGTAGTTTCCACTGCAGATAGGAGGCCAGTGATGGCGAACCTTTTAGAGACCGAGTGCCCACACTGCGATTCAAAACCCAACCAGTTTTTGCAAAGTGCCAATACAGTAATTCAACCTGAATACAGGTGGCTGTGAAGGGGCGATGTCAGGTGCCCCCAGAAAGGGCTCCGAGCGCCACCTTCGGCACCCGTGCCATAGGTTCACCAACACTGTAGGAACCATTGGATTTTCATGACAGTCCATTTATTGGAATGTTGGTAACTGAGCTCTTGATTTACGGGGAAGACGAGTCAGCCCCACAAAATTAAGAGCATTCCTGACCCCTCTCACTCCTGCTTGAAACAAAATGATCCTAAAGCTTCTTTCTGAATCATCTTTGGCTTAGATGGGGTAGGAAGTGGTGAGGATGACTCAGGAAATGGCATGGTCTGAGTCATGAAAGCAGCTCACCAGCTGGAATGAGGGATACGCACTGCTCCAACCCTTTGCCAGCTGTACCATGTAACCCAGTGCCTGGGCAGCTGTAACATTACATTGCACACAACACTCCGGGAAGCTTTATCCTTGGCATTCCAGTCAAATTCCATTGAGAACACACCACAGGGAGCCCTCTGTGATATTTTCAGCTCCCAAAACAGAAGTCAGTGAATTCCTTCTATTCAAAAGTACAAGCCACAACATTTTAAAGCTGCCTTTCCGAAAGAGAAAACACAAATATGGTTGAGGGGTGGTGCTGGTGGAACCTCCACTCATTGCTTCAGAAAGAGATTTGAAAATACTTGAGATTCCTTCTTTGTGAGAAAGTGGCATGTGAATAAAGGATTACTAATTCAGCCTTCTCTGTAATTAACAAGGGTTGGAGGGGCTCAAATAACTTATTTGGGATTTTGGATGTTGCCAGATCAACTCCGTGGTCCAGTCATTCTGATCTCGAACACCACGGAGAACCTGTTTTCTGGAGTGCCTCCACTCAGCAAATCAATGCACAGGGGGGCATTGTTGAGTGCCCAGATACCACCTTCCAAGTGCCCTCAAGACGATAAGTTAAACAATCAAGTTACAAAGCTGAAACAAAGGAAGCCACCAACACGACAAACTCTGCAACCTAGAAATGTAAATATCAGAGATTACTGCGAGGCAGAAGCATCTGATTAAGGAGAGGGGGCAGAATTTCTGTAGGTGCCTCCCGAGGATACATTAGCAGGGCTCTTCCTATCACAAATATGCCGGGTGATCTTCAGCTGGGACAACAGTGAAGATAAAAAGAGTGTAAAACCACAATCTGAAACATTCTTTCCATGCAAGCATGCAAACTATTCTACAAGCTATGTATTCCAGGGGGTATTTTCTTCCCCCTTCTTCTGCCCTTTAATACCGGGCTCTGACGCAAGAAAACATGGTTTAAATTCCTCTGTGAGTGTAACTACAGTCAGAATGACCTTTTCCACATGTTACGTTACAGTGAAATAGATTTTTAAAAAATCATTTATTTCCTTCCCTGCTTTTTAGCATAGCTGAAATATTTGATGGGATGAGCCAGGTATGTGTCACAACCTTCGGGGAAGCTGCAATAACCCAAAGGAGTCAAAGGAAGAACTTATTGACCCTATTGCACAATGCCAGGTTATCACCATGATAAAGATACCATGAGAACTGGGGAGCAGGCACCTTATGGAATTTGCTCTTTTAGATAGTGTCATGAGATACTATCTAAAAGAAAAAAAACAAGGTGGTCTTTTTTTAAAAAAAAAAAGTCAAAATTTTAAATAAAGGAATATTTATTTATTTATTTATTTTATACTTATTGGCTGCTCGTTTTCCCATAGGGAACTCTGGGCGGTGTACAGCACGTCACCAAATAGCGACTACCCAACAATAACCCCAATACATAACAGACACAAAACATCATGGAAAATACAAAGACATAATAAAATATTAGCCGATATGGGAGTATCATATACCATACTAAAAAAAAAATAACCAGGCAAAGTGGACCTAGCTCCACCCACCAAACGAGTAAGATCCGGCAAGAAAAACTGGTACCCCCAAAAAGCACTATAACAATGTGCTCAGAGCTCCCCAAAGCATTGCCGGAAGAGCCAGGTCTTTAAGGCCCTTCTGAAGGCGACAGCGACTCAGCCAGCCCAATCTCCGAAGGTAGTACAGTGGTACCTTGTATAAAGGAATTGATTCGTTCCAAATGAAATTATGTTAAGCAAATTTTCCTTTATACAAATTTCCCATAGGAATGCATTGAAAACGGAGTGATCCTATTTTTATGTTGTACGGATTCTCCCCATAGGTGATTCTGTTAAGCAAATTTTCCCTATCTCCAGAATTTTTTATGTTGTACAGATTTTATGTTATACAAGCTGTTTGTTATACAAGGGTCCACTTGTATAGGGAAAAGTAACAAGAGCAGCTTTTATTGAGCATTTAAACATTCAGAAGTCCTACAAAAGGCACCAAAATATGTCTGTTCGTATCAGTTGGTGTTTGCACTCTAATTGCCCACCGAATTATTCTCAAAGCAAACAAACAAACAAGCTGATTTCCTTCAGAGCCACAGAGCCAATGCTGTAATCAAGGATACCAAATATTAACTCTTCTTATTCTCATAACTGAACTAAACCATTTGATTTGTTTCAAAAAATTATTATCATTACAGTATTTTGTGGATGAGGGTACATTATCTGCAAGATCATAGCAGGATGATCTACGGAGGATGCTGTCTTATGCTGTACTAGATCTTTGGTCCATCTCACCCAGGACTGCAATGGCAATCAAGGGTTTCCAAACAACAGGTTCTTTCCTAATCTTCCATGGAGATCCCTTGGTGGTCTCCCACTCAAGCGTCAGCAGAGCTGGACCCTGCTTCGATCTGAAATCTGATGAGATCTGCCATGTTCAGGACATTGTGACAGTGGGTCCATCCTGAACAAGCCCTGAACTAGGAATCCAACAAGTAAAAAAAAAAAAGCCCATCAAAGGCCTGCCTTACGCAATAGGTGGGCTATGGACTGTCCTTACATCATCTAGCCCAGTGGTTCCCAAACCTGGGGGTCGGGACCCTTTGGGGGTCAAACAACCATTTCACAGGGGTCGCCATGGGCCAGGGAAGAAAAAGGCACAAATGGCTTGGGTCTGGAGGAGGAGGGGGAAGAAGGGGGGGAAGAGTGAGTTAGAGTTTGATAGGATGGAGGGGATATCAATCAAGGGCACCGGAGGTTGCAATTGGCCGAAGGTGCCTGTAGAACAGTGGTGGCCAAACTTTGGCCTTCCAGATGTTTTGGACCACAACTCCCAGAATCCCATGCCTCTATTGCCAATGACAAAGGACTGTGGGAATTGTGGTTCAAAACATCTAAAGGTCCAAAGTTTGGCCACCAATGCTGTAGAGGAAAGTTCTCTATGCCTGGCACCTATGGCAGTGGCCTGCCAAAGGGGGCTTGTGGCCTCTTCCAAGCAGGGCAAAGGGTCACCACAACATAAGGAACAGTATTAAAGGGTCACGGCATTAGGAAGGTTGAGAATGATCACCACTGATCTAGGTGAAGCCAGGGGTCTGTTAGATAGATAGACAGATAGATACTTTATTCTACGTGTTGGGGACAACCTTTTTGGACTTACAGCCATTAGGAGAGGACACCTATGGACCTCCGGATGTTTTGGCCTCAAAACCCTGTCATTCCCTCCCTGCAAAACCAATGGGAAAGTACTGTGGGAATTGTTAAGCTCGAAACATTTAAAGAGCCAAATGTTCCGCACTCCTCATCTAAATGCAGCATCTCCTCCTATGTTGTGGATATTATCATTTCACATCCCCACCCAAACCCCACACAGCTGTGATCCGGAGCCTTTCGCAGAAACCAACTCTTCCCCAACCGCCGTGAAATGTCATTTGTTTTGTCTGCTGCACTGCACACTTCTTAAAACAGTGGGAACTAAATATTTATAGAAGAGGAGCGGCTTGTTTAATTTCCTCGACTGCTGCTCACAAAGCTCCCTGGAAAGGAGACCTGGATGACAAGCGATTATAGCTCACAGCAAGAGACAAATGAGTGATGGGAGGCTCCTGTCGTGGCTCTAACCATTCTATCCAGGTTACTCTGTGGAGGGCTGCAGCTGCTAGACAACTCATTCTGCTTTGCCTGTTCTTTTTATACGACTCCCTGCCAAGGCATGAATCCACCACCCACCTTTGATCTGCAATTCTATTTCCCAAACACAGATGGAGCATTAATACCCAACACTGCAGATGCAATGCAGTTTTCCTTTCCTTCCATTTCCTCTGTCTCCCTGTAATTCTCTGCCTCGCCCACCCACAAGAGTTCTGCATTGGTCATGAAATGCTCCAAATTTGGGAAAACGCCAAACATAACATTACAGATCAAGCAGGCATCACGGCCAGGATTCTGAAGGTTGGTCCTCTCTGGTCCATCAGGATGAGTTCTAGGGGAGCAACAGAAGGAAGAGGACACCCCCACACACGGGGGGATAAGAGAGAAATTTGCTGAGTACGCTTGTCTCTCATTCATGCAAGAGTGAATTCCACCTAGGAACTACAGCAAGCTGATCCTACTTCCTCCCTTGATCTTAAAAAGGAAGCGTAAGCAATTTTTCTGACCAGGAAAATTAATTTGGGATGACATTTTCTTTCTTTCTAATATATGTATACACTACTTCATATAAATTCATTAGTATGTTATGAATAATGGATACTAGGGCTACCCAAACAGGGCAAATTGGATCTCTCTCTCTCTCTCTCTCTCTCCCCCCTCCCTCTCTCCAAGTGATGGCCCCTAAGCAACAGTGCGTGACAAGGAGACATTATGGGAGGGGCACTATCAGTACAGTGGCTCTTTTCAGCACTTTCATCTCTCCATAAATATAAACAAAGTAAGGGAAGAATATCCTATTGAGCTGTCATGTCTTCAAATATTTATGAGTGTTCCACTAAAAACCATACCTAAGTAAAGCTTTGAAATTATCTGAATGTTTCATTAGACCACACGACAGCGGAAGTACTATGCATCGTCTACCCTGGAATAAACTCAATTGAAAATTATGACGCTCACTTTTAAGTTGTTGATAGGCTCAATCACTCCAATTTTTTTCCTTTTCTTTTTTGGGAGGGGTTATATCTTGATCAAAGATTTCAGTTTAACACTTTTGGGGGGCTGAAAAGAGGGGGGAAAGAGATATCTAAGAGGAGAGATGGAATTTTTTTTTTGTTAGATTGAACACACTCCACAAAAATAACCATTGCACAGATACTGGACAGGCATGCAGGCCATTTCAGAGAAATAAAGAATCCATAAGCCACCATATAAACATTTAAAATGTGAAACTGCTAAAAATGCATAGATTGAAAACAATTATCCAGTCAACGGCAGGGAGATAGGCATGTTAAGTACAATCATAGGTGGCTCAAGGGCGAGACAATATATCCTGGGAATATACAAAGAAAGCCTCAAAATAAAAATAAAATATATTATTAATATTTGGAGGAAGGTGTACCTCCAGCTGCTCAGTCCACGAACCACTTCTGCCTCAAACGGAATCGGTTCTGAAGACAGATATAGAACTGAAGCTCCGTGTCTCTCACTCCCCTTCCACAGGCCCTGTCCAAAAGGACACCATGCAGTGGTGGCAAACCTGAGGCACCTCTCATCCAAGTAAGGGCAGAGTTGATATATTCTCCACAGCTGTAAGAAGGCACTCCTGGCCACCGAGTCCACCTGGGTTTCCAGGGTAAGACATGCACCCAGAAGTACCCCCAAAGCTGTGGACTCTGTCCCTTAGGGGGAGTGCAACCCTGTCCAGGACAGGGAAATGTCCCTCTAACCTGTCAGGTGGAACACCCACCAACAGCACTTCCAACTTGTCTGGAATGAGCTTCAGTTTATTGACCCTCATCCAGTCCATTATTGAGTCTAAGCATGAGCTCAGAACAGAGACCACCACACCTGGATTGGTGGAGAATGAGAGGCAGAGCCGAGTATTGTCAATATATAGTTGATGCCTCAGTCCAAACCTCCTAACAACCTCTCCCAGCGGTTTCATGTAATGTATATATTAAACAGCATGGGGGACAGTATTTCTCATGGCTACAGTTTGCACATTACATATGTGGTACCCCCCACATTTGATCTCCATAAACATAGTCCCTAAAATTTAAAACACCAGTTTATTAATTCTGTACATGGACTGGCACTTTAAAAATCTGACACTGCCTGTACAAAAAAAGTCTATTCCTTGTATTATGTTATCATGCAGAGAACCATTCTTGCGTATGGTACACATGTACACAGAAAGACAAATGTGTGTGTGCACACACACACACACACACACACACACACACAGGGGGGCATTTTACACAAACATAAAAAGTCAAATGCCATCACGAAAGGAGATTAAAGAGGACGTTAAACCACATCGGATCTTGGAAATAATGACAGCACCTTTCATCACTGAAACCAAGATTGCCTACAACTCAGAGCGCCTCTGATCTTCCAAGAAGCAAAAGCTACTTATTACAAAGCTGTTTTCCCCCCACACACATACACAAGCTATAATCTGACTTACAGAGCAACCAACCAACACAGAATTACACAGAAACTACACAAGCCAACTCTAAAATGCTCAATTTCCCCGGCTCTCCTGGGAGAGGTGGGTGGATTTATTTATCCGTTTCTTCCCATTCTGTTTGAAGAAACCTATGTTCGGCCTACGTACATATCAAGTGGGAAGCACACTCCAAAATACACAATCGAGTGCAAGGACCAGCCAGCCGGGAGACTGCTGAGTAACAGCATCTAATGAGATGGGAGGAATATTTCAGCCCAAGCCTCGGGAGAACCAGCGTCTGCTTTGAAATTTACCCGCTGTCTGGAACAAGGCACTGCCAAAAGGCAGCTTTAACCATCATAGAATCATAGCTTTAACCAGAAGTGTGACTGTGCAGACCAAGCACTCATTAAACCCTAGGAAACTGCAGCTGACCTCTTCCCAACAGGACCGGCCCATGTTAACTCCCTCTCAGCCATCTCCCTGTCCACACAATGAAGCAATGCTCACCCTGGCCAAGGAAATGTGTTGGAATTAGGTGCACATGTCCTCACAGAGAGACCAAGATGTTTTTTAAAATGGAAAATTTATTCTCTTTTTTAGTACCAGAACTCTCAGAACCATACTGGCTGAGAGATTCTAAGTGTTGCAGTTCTTTTCTTGAGTGAGGTCAACATGTTGTGTTTTAAAAATTCCCATAGCAACTACAGGCATCACTAAGTCCTTAAGTGGGAGAAAGGCAGTATATAAATGAAAATAATCTATGCATCAATGCATCCATCCATCCATCCATCCATCCATACATACATACGTACGTACGTACATGTAATGTGGTGATGGAGGAGAGCTTTGTAGATAATCTGGCCTGCCAGAAAGACAATTAAGAGGGTCCTAGAGCAGATTCAGGCCACGGTAAGGAACCAAGACAGCACAGGTTGAAGATGTCATCAGTACGATGAGGACACAGAGCTTTCCTTTACAGTTTCTGAAGCAGATGCCCTCTGGATGTTTGAACAGTGCCGGGTCTCAGTTTCAGCATGAGCCTGGGCTAACAGGCACAAACTGAGCATGGTCAAGAGAGAGATTTTATTCCAGGGGAGTGGGGAGAGTCCTCCAAAAGGTTGGAAGATTTGGCCCTAGATTGGATGGTGTTGCCCTCCTGTTTAGGAATCAGGTCTACAAATCTGGGTGTGCTTCTGGAACAGGATCCTTTATGAGACTCCCAGACTGCAGCCATGTCCAGATCAGCCTTTAACCAGCTGAGATGTATAGCCCAACTCTGCCCCTATCTAGATGAGGGTGTCCTAAGGACTCTGGCATATGAACTTGTCATTTCCCAGGTCAACTACTGCAATGCTATCTATGTGGCACTTCTCTGGAGGCTCATCCGTCCGTCCGTCCGTCCGTCCGTCCATCCGTCCGTCCATCCATCCATCCATCCATCCATCCATCCATCCATCCATCCATCCATCCATCCATCCATCCATCCATGGATAGATGGCTTCAGCTCACTGTTTCACAGCAAAGCCACCACAATATTTTTGCATAATTCCTTTTCGGAGGGAGATGTTGAAAGGCTCTTTTAATAAGGCCTTGAAGGCAGAATGCTGCCATACAGCCATATCTTGCCCATTACAGCTCAGAACATTTGAAAAGGGCCAAGGGCTATGCTGCCTTGGGGATATTGGGTATGAAAGGAAGGAAGGAAGGGAGGAAGGGAGGAAGGAAGGAAGGAAGGAAGGAAGGAAGGAAGGAAGGAAGGAAGGAATGCATGTAAGTGCTTTAGATGAGAAACTGCCTGAAGAAAAAGAAAAGTGGGGGAGGGGGTGGAGAGAGAGAGAGAAAATGTATGTATGGCCAGCTTGCACACGGAGGAATAAAAAGAAAGATCTAAATAAAAGCTCACTGTCCCAAGCTCTTGCGATAATTACGTTGATATCTTGGTTTATCTAACTGGTTCCAGAAACATGTTTGTAAATCAAGCCTGCACAACCACTGACTGCGGGCAACCAGTAGCTCCCAGCACCATCAGAAGTCGCCTGCCAGGTCCCTGCCAGCCTCCCGACAGCGGCATGTCTGAGAAATTTATTTATTTATTTATTTGCCCTAACCCAGACATTTGGTCCAGATTTCTACTGTTCGCTTACCTTTCCCGCTACAAGGCCACACCCCCTCGCGTGGCTCCTTGCCCTCCTAGTAGCCATAGCTGTCAAGCTTCCCATAATGGCCGGGAAGCAAAAAAACAAAACAAAAAACCCAAAACCTACTCTAAGGTCTCCATAGCCACCTCCCGTGGGCGGGGAGGGAGGGAAAGAGGGAGGGCTCCCCATCCAGAGGGCGACATCCTGTCTCTGACTTGCACTTTTCGGACTTCATGTGGGGGTAGCTGGAGGGGGAGTCGGAGATGCCACCAGGACCACCAGGAGAGGTGGCCAGCTCGTGCCCTTTCCTTCCCACCCAGGAACTGCCCGGAGCAAGGCTGAGGAGTGTGCCTTCCCAGCTGGCTACGCACTTTGCTCTGGAGGGTAAGGAAGGAGGGCCATTCTCGCTGGGATTTTGGCGGCAGAGCGGGGGGTGGGGGTGGGAGAGACACCAAGCCCCCAAGGAGTGAGGCAAAGGAAAGGATGGGTGGGTGGGGGGCTTTGGCTTCCTGGTGTGCCTCTCGACTTGGCGGGGCTCTTCGTGGGCCGGTTTGCTTGGTGTGTCGGTTCCTGTTGACTTTAAAAAGGAGAGCCACTTGCACGACGCAGCTTGCTGGGCACCGTGATGGCTCCCCTGAGCACCGGTGAAGTGCGCGCACTTCTACAAGTAGCCCTCGGGGACGCACGGAGCTTTAGGAAGTGGACTTTGGGAACGTGCTGCCACTGGAAGTAGCCAGCCGGCTGTTCAAAGTTGGACAGACCTGTTGTAAACCAAAACACTCTTATATCAAAGCAAATTTCCCCATGAGATATAGGGAACTTAGATGATTCATTCTGGGGGTTCCATAGACCACATACTGTACACACAAAATGCCAAGACTCACAAAAGACGCTGGCTAGAAAGCAAAGCAAAAAAAGCAAAGTGTTCTGCTTATATACCGCTCCATACCACTTCAGGTAGTCTCTGGGCGGTTTACAGTTTTTAATAACAGTATGCAGGCTACACATTGACGCTCCAGCAAGGGCTACTTGTGCTACAACTTACTACTGAATATCAACTGATGGGAAGAGTGACACTGGGAGGACAACAATCTTTGAGCCTTTGAGAAGGAGGTACACTGGTGCCTCTTAAGACAAATGCCTCGTGAGACAAAAAAAAACTTGTAGGAAGAGGAAAAAATTCCAGGAATAGGCATGCTTCACATGACAAAACAAATTCCTATGGGAAGCTTCGCAAGACGGGGGGCAGTTATTTTTGTCTTTATTCTAGCCTCCGGAACGGATTAATCCATTCCCAATGCATTCCTATGGGAAACTGTGTTTTGTAAGACAAAATTTTCATAAAAGGAACCTACCCTGTACAGTACGCTGATGACGCGCAGCTCTATCTCTCCTTTTCCACCTCTGCAGTGGAAGCTGTCACAACCCTCGACCGGTGTCTGGAGGCGGTCATGGCATGGACCAGGGCAAACAGGCTTAAACTCAACCCCGAGAAGACTGAGGTCATGTTCTTTGGGAGTTCCCCATCTGGACATGGAGGCCCTCTCCCCTGCTTGGAGGGTGTTTCCCTGCAGCTGCTGGATAGGGTAAGGAATCTGGGCGTGGTTCTGGATCCGGCGCTGTCCTTGGACTCCCAGGTGGCTGCCGTGACCAGATCCACTTTTTTCCATCTGCGTCAAATTGCTCAGATCCGCCCATACCTGGACGGTGACTCCCTGAGACCAGTAGTGCAGGCACTGGTGATCTCGAGATTGGATTACTGTAACGCTCTCTCCATGGGGTTGCCCTTGACTCTCCTCCGGCGCTTGCAGCGGGTGCAAAATGCAGCAGCCAGGCTGGTGGCTGGTGTGCGTCGCTACGACCACATCACCCCAGTCCTGGCTCGCTTGCATTGGCTGCCCGTTGCGCACCGGATCAGATTCAAGGTACTGGTTTTAGTTTATAAAACCCTCCATGGCTTGGGCCCGGACTACCTGGCAGAGCGTATCGCCCAACGATCAACCTCGGCCCGACCAGTCCGGCAGTCGCGAGCGCACTCACTCTGGATCGCCACCCCTAGAGAGGCCCGGAAAACTACCACCTGTAACCAGGCCTTCTTGGTGGCAGCCCCCTCGCTGTGGAACACCCTTCCGAGTGATGTGCACTCTGCAGAGTCCCTGCTGGCCTTCCGTAGAACTCTTAAAACCTTGCTCTTTCGAGAGGCCTTTGGGGACCAAGTGTAACTTACACAGTTTTTTTAACCCGCCATCTGCTATCATTGCCATTATTTTTAAAGATGTTGGGCCATTGAGGCCTCTATTTTGCCTGCAAAGGGTGCTAGCAGTGCTTATTTTAATTTCCTGTTTGTCTCTCGTATTGTATTGTGTATTGACCCTGTTTATTGTATTTTGTATTGTATCTTGTATTGTACCCTGACCATTGCTGCACCGGTCAGATCGCTGGAAGCCGCCCAGAGTTCCCTTGGGAAGATGGGCGGGGTATAAATCCAATAATAAATAAAATAAATAAATACCCATAGCCTCCGGAACAGATCAATCCATTTTCAATGCATTCCGAAGGGGAAGCCGCCTTTTGTAAGACAAAAATTTCTTAAAACAAATTGAGCCATAGAACGAATTAAGTTCATTTTCAGAGTTACGACTGGAGGATGGAAGAGTTCCAGCCCCTCTCCTGCTGCTCAAAACAGTCAAGCAAACAGCTCACAATGAGTCGGCAAAGGCTGGGTTACATCAACAGCTAAAAATTCAACCGCTTCCTCCTGGAGAGGGCAAATTCCAGAAGCGGTAAGGACAAAGAGAGTGAAAATTCCAAAGCACAGGAAGAGATAAAGTTACACTGCTTTTTTTTAAAAAAATTCCAACGGATGTACAGTAGCATCCTAACCCAAATGGAATTTCCTTACCAGCCATGTCATAAAGGGAGACACAGGCAGCAGCACCAAACAACTGGAGAAATCTCTTTCACCCTCAATGTTTGCAACAGACAAAGAGTAAAAGAAACTTGGAAGAACGTGAAGGCATAAATTTATACACCGATATATAAATAATACAGAGTCAGTGTGTGACCAAGAACAAGAAGTAATATGAACCTTCCTGCAATAAGCTGCTGAAAGGAATGAATTTGCTTGTAACAATGTTTTATCAGATGGTGTTAGGGTACAATCAAATCCGTTAAACTGTGATTTGCAAAGCATAATTGCAAATGACACAGGCCAGGTACTCATATAGTGTAACCTCATGCTTTGTACAGACTACAATGACAGTTTGCAAAATGTTTAATTTCTTTTATCTTGCTCTTTTAAACTGTGCTTCATAGCATCTAGTTTCTCTTAAGTTTATTGTCCCAGCAGGGCTTTGAATATATACTTTAAAATGTTTTTCTTTATGAATTGAAATATATTTAAAAATAATCACATTCCGTTGTCATATATCCAATGAAAACATGGTATTCTACGTGATAAGCCAGTTACAATCATGTCTAATCTCATGCACCAAAAGTTAAACATGTGTCCTGTGATACTGCTTGATTGGAACATTGGCATGTTTTGGTAAGACTGTTATTCCATGTATGTTGTGACTGTGTACAATTGGACTGAGCTTTCCATGGGGAGTTTGTGCAATGTCTATATAGCAAACCCTATATATATATACTGTATGTGTATGTGTGTGTGTATAAACTTCCTTCATTTCCTGATCTGTTAAATTATTAGCATTCATTATTGACCCTCCCACTGCTGTTAAGACTACAACCCCCACCCTTCTTGAAGAATCTTATCAAGTTTATGATTGGCTGTGCTGGGTATAAGAGAATTCCACTTTCACACAAGCAACGCATCGCCGTCACAAGACCAAGCACCAACATCACTCCCTTCTGACTCATCTATGCAACGGTATGAAACCCCGACCTTTGCATGCACCCAGCTTCCTTTCCTGTTGCCATGATTCTAAAATCCAATCATGCCACTTATTGAGAACAATGGATATAAAGAGAACTCAAAACAGTGATTTGCCCTCTTATCTTTCAAAAGGAGGGGCCGTCAGCCAGGGCACAGAGGCCTCACACAGTCCAGCGCCAAAGAAAATACTCTACACGCTAATGATAAGACGAAAGTTGTTAAGCTCTGGCATTCTGGAGATTTGTCTTCTTACAATTAAAAAAAAAAACCCAAATGCTTCTTTTAAAGGTCCCTGTGGAGCTGCCTAGATGCCATGAGCACATCTGATCTCGCCTGATTTTGGAAGCTAAGCTGGGTCAGCCCTGGTTAGTACAGTAGGACCCCCGTATCCACTGATTTATTATCCACTGATTCATTTAAAAGTGTTATCCACGGTTGGCAGAGGAAAAAGGTAAATAAATAATTCAGCAACTGCAAAGCAAGCTACTGTCACAAACAGCAGCTGTAAAGCAAGCTACTGTCGCAAAACAGCAGATTTTGGGGGAATTCTGGTATTCTCTCTTATCCACAGTTTTCATTATCCATGGGAAGGCCTAGAACCAATCCCCAGTGGATACTGGGATCCTACAGTACTTGGATGGGAGACCACCAGGGAATACCAGGTGCTGTGGGCAGCCTGGAGTACGAACTGGAAAACCACTCCAGGATTCCTGCCAGGAAAACTCCATGGACATGGAGTCACGGAGTCAGTCACGACTGTAATGACACACACACACACACACACACACACACACACACACACACACACACACACACACACACACACACACACACACACACACACACACAATATAAATGTTGTGTTGTGCCTTTTTCAGGTTCTTTCGTGGTATTTTTTTCCCTTTCTATTCCAGCTGGAATTTATTCAAACACTCTAAATATTCCACAGGAAGCTACCCCAAAGAGCCTAAGGCCTTGGTCCCACCAACCTCACAGTTGTGCTTGGTAGGGACACAGGAGAGGGTCTTCTCTGTTCCTGCCGCCAGACTCTGGAACTCCCTCCCACTGGAAGCTAGACTGGCCCATCTCTGGTGTCCTTCTGCAGGCAGGCAAAGACCTCTCTCTTAAGCAGGTTTTTCCTTTAATAACTCTTGGTTTTACAGGATTGTTGTGCTCGATTGTTTTTAAATGTATTTTAATATTGATCTGACCAAACTGCTTGGATGAGTAGTGAAATGCTTTGATCTCTCAAGAAAAGAAATCCAGTTGCCATGACTCAACCTCCAGACAACCTCACCAGGATGACTGGGAATCTTCAAAGAAATATTGATTCTATTTACAATTTTAATATAATATTCATTTAATTCTTTTTAAATATAGTATACTTATTGTTTTTAGCTCTTAAAGACTATTTTAGATTATGTAAGTTGCATTGGGTTCTTTTGGGGTGAAGGATCGGATAGAAATATTTAAAATAAACAAATAAGGAAAGGAAAGCGTACAGCCAACTAACACCACCAAAAGAAACAGCCATGAAAAACTCTTCACCACAATATACACCATTAACAGAACAAACACATGAAGTAAATACAGTGGAACCTTGACTTACGTCCCTCTTGACTTACGTCATATTTGACTTACGTCCACTAGGGGTCTGTTTGACTTGCGTCGCAAGCTCCGAGTTACGTCTCGGAGCCCCAGCGCAAGGCCCCAGAACAGGGCGGCAGCTAGGACCCAGCATCCCGGCTGCTGCCTCCAAACTGCTGTTGCCTCTCTGCTGTTCCACGGCCTCGCCGGAAGCGGAGGAGAGGAAGAAGGGCCGGGAGCTTGGGGCTGGCCTCGCCGGGAGCCGCCGCCGCCGGAGCTAGCTCTTCTTCCTTCATCCGGTGGCGGCGGCTTTGGCGAGGCCGTGGAACAGCTCCGGGTGCTTGGGGCTGGCCTCGCTGGGAGCTGCCGCTGCTGCCGCCAGAGGAAGGAAGAAGGGCCAGGCCGTTGTTCCTTCCTCTGGCGGCGGCGGCTTTGGCGAGGCCAGCTCCGAGCACCCGGAGCTCTTCCTCAGCCAGCGGCATGCAGAGAAACAAGTGAGCAATGGCAGGGGGCAGAGCAGAAGGGCCAGGATCCAGCCGCCTTCCCCCTTGCCGGTTGGCCTCAGGTGTGTGTGTGTGTGTGTGTGTGTGTGTGTGCGCGCGCGCGTGCGTGCGTGCGTGGGAGGGGCAGTGGATGACCACTTGCAAGCCCGTGGATGAAGGGGGAGGGACGAGGAACCCCCCCCTCAAATGCGGGAGGGTGTGGGGTAAGGGCAGGGGGCCTACTTGGCCAGAGGGGGTGCCGAAGGTGGGGGAAAGAGCCCTGCCTTCTCTCGGGACCCGTGCGCCTGGGGGTTGGGGGAGGGGAGGCCACCCTTCCTGGCTGGGGCCGCTGGCTTGGCCAACCACTCTGGCCATGCCCACCAGCTCAGGGGCCACGACCAAATCACCCACACTCTCGAGGTCCGACGGGAGAAAACTCCCTGGCAGGAGGCAGCAGCGGCAGCATTAATGCCTGGTGATCCCTGCGGCTCTCGAGATGGAGACCTCCTCCTCTGCCCTCGTCCTGTTCCTTCCTGGCTGCGCTCCACGAGCAGGGCTTTCTTCCCCCACCCCCACCCGCCTCGGGTGGCCTTCCAGGGGTCACCAGTGGCGAGGCCAGGAGCCTGCTCGGTTCCTCTTCCCAAAAAGGGCCATGTCCGGGCAGGGAAGGCTCCTCTTTCCCCTCAGAAGGGAAACTGGGCTGCGGAGAGGAGCCCCCTCACCACCCCTGGCCCACTTGGCGAGGGAAGTGTGTGTATGTGTGTGTTTTTTTGGGGGGAGACAGTCAAATTTGGGTTAAATTGCTGTTTTCGAGGGTCTTTTTCATCGTCTGGAACGGATTAATCCACTTTCCCATTACTTTCTATGGGGAAAGTTTGTTTGACTTAAGTCATGTTTGACTTAAGTCTAGACCTCCGGAACGGATTAATGACGTAAGTCAAGGTTCCACTGTGAACCAAATAACATTTAAAAAATTAATAAAACAGGGCAAGTGTCCACGCTCTCTCACACACAGGAAAAACAGCAAAAGGAAATGCACAATATAACCCCTTTTCTGAAAAACAAGCAACCAAATAGAGGCCAAAAGCAAAGTCCCCTTGCAAACCGAAAGACTGAGATGTCTCCCCACTCCACTATCCCATGTCTTCCTTCTGTACTTTAAGAACAGCACATCAGGAAACAGGAAGCCCCCCCCTTCCCCACCAAAAAGAAGGTCAAATAAAAGAAAGGACCTAAGACAGGGGTGCCCAAACTTTTTGTAAGGAGGGCCAGATTTGGTGGCCGAGAATGCGTCAGGGGCCGGTTGCTCCCCAACCCTGCCACCCCACTGCAAGCCCCACCCACTGACCCATAAGCCCCACCCACTGACCCATAAGCCCCACCCACTGACCCCTTGCAACCCCACCCACAGGAAGGAAGGTGGGGACCAAGGGAGGGAGGGAGGGAGGTGGAAACCAAGAGAGGAAGGAAGGAAGGTGGGGAACAAGGAAGGGAGGAAAGAAGGAAGGTGGGGACCAAAGGAAGCACAGGGAGCCGTGGCCACAGGTCGCCCCTTGGAAGAGACGATCTGTGCGACCTTGCAAACCCCCCCCCAAGCTCCCCAGCGGTGGCGACGGCTCACCCGCCATCCCACCCCAAAACTCCTTGGCGGTGGCAGAGGCCCGCTGGCCTGCCCACCCCCACACATTCCCCTGCGGTGCCGGTGGCGGCAGACCGCCCGTCCGCTCAAGATTCCCAGCGATGTCAGTGTTGGCAGAAGTTTTTTTTTAAAAAAAAAAACATGGGGTGAAGGAGGGGGAGGGAGGGGTGGGCCAGCCAGCCGCGGGCCACTCAGAATGGCCTGACGGGCCGGATTTGGGCCCCTGGGCGGACTTTGGGCAGGCCTGACCTAAGAGCTAAAAAAAAAAATCCATCCATCCATCCATCCATCCATATCTCAGGGAAGCAAGTAAAAAGGTAAAGGATCCTAGACACAGAAAACACTGCTACATGTCTCCAGGGGAGTAGTTCCCCTTCATATGTAGGTTTGCCATGCAAGCAAGAACCCTGGTCTTCCTTGGTTCTTCCTGGTCTCTGTGTCTCAGATCATTTACACCTCTGCAGGGGCCTCTTCTGAACCTTCCAGATCCATGTCATTCTCCCAGTGGGAAACCCACCCTTTTCCAAGGTTCATTTCAGTGACAGAGAGTTGGACACTCCTTTCTAAACATAACCCAGAGAACTGGGTTAGTAACAACTGAATAGAGATTCGATTTAATTGTCATTGACAAAGATGGGCCCAAATCACTGAGTGTCGGATTGCTGCCAGTCGTCATCTCAGCTATGCTTTCCTCCTCCGTCATATGATTGAGTTGGAAGAGACCTCAAGGGCCATCTAGTCCAACCCACTGCCATGGAGGAACCCCCATCACAGGACTCCTGAGAGATGTCCATCCAGCCTCTGCTTAAAAACCTCCAAAGAAGGAGAAACCTCCAAAGGAGGAGGTGTCTCCATCACCACCCTGGCTCCTGCAGTCACCAGCTGTCACGCATGTTTTTTCTCTGGCTCTTCATGATACCTCCATTTGCTGCTGTAGCGCCTGCTTCCCTCCTCTGTGTCCTCTGGCAGACATCCTCTTCGAAGGCAAACTCTGCCCTGCTGCAGGAATCCCTGCCCTGCTTCCTTGTTTGAGTGGCCGGCTACCAGCGGAGGCAGAGGAAGAACGCATGCATTCCTGCGGAAACTGAAAAGGAGGAGATGAGCACTGTGCATGGCTGGTGAGTGGCAGAGCCAACCCAGGTTTGGGGACGGACAACACCCAGATCTGACAACTCACACCGACAAGTCACAACAACCCAGCACAAAACAATTCATGCCCATCTCTAGTCAACAACAATAGCCAAACCATGTTGAGGATTCAAGCATAGCTTAAACAATACAGAGAAGTCCAGGGCAGTATGGTAGGAGAAGGAATTTTGTCTTCCCTACTAAATCTAAAATTCCTGACATTTTAACCTTGTTGTTCAAGACTAGCTTCATGCACCAAAAACCCAACTCTTAAGTCACCAACCGGGGCAGGAGTGTGTATCAAACAGGAGAATGGATAGGACAAGCAAACCTATTTTACTGTGATTCATTCTGAAAATGTTAATCCAAAGGATGGGTGTATTCTGTATACAATGTTCCCAAAACTTACTTTGTGGGAAAGGTGCCGCCTTCCCAAGAACTTACAGAACTTCAATCATACATATACATACCTAGTATTACACTTGGATCATAGGAGGTAAAGTTGAAGGAGCCTTGTATTCAGTAGTGTTTTTGATTCCACAATGAAACTTGACAGCAAAAACATATTCGAGTTATGGTGGGAGAACAGTCAATCTTCAGCTCTACACACATACAAAAAAAACCCTTTGTATGTACGTGAAGAATCAAGGAGGAGGGACCAAGACAGCCAAAAATATTTCCTCCCCCTGAAGACATTTTGTCTGCAGCTGGCATTCTCTGGAGTTTTCTGGTGGCTTGATAAATCTCATGGCCTTGGAATACATTGGTGTAGCCACTGGATTGGTTGGGGAGTCAGGACGGAGACCTTGAAGGGAAAAACGAAAAAGAAAATAACAAGAGACCGTTACATGGAGCAGGCATGGAGGAGAAAGGAGGCAAAAACAGCAGGGTAGAAAGAGGAGGGCAAGAAAAATCAAACAAACAAAGGCTTCCAGAAACTTAACAAGTGGGGGTCATCATCATCATCATCATCATCATCATCATCATCATCATCATCATCATCATCATCATCAACAACAACAACAACAACAACAACAACAGGTAAAACCACTCTGTAAATGTCTCACTATTAGGGTCACTATATTATGTCATACTATATTAGGGTTGCTGGTAAGCCAGTTCCAACTTGATAGTACGGAACATGAATATCCTCGCATAAGGCAAACCTCACCTTTAAGAGATCCATGTGACATTATAGATAAGCCCAGGTGTCACATTCACAAAAGGATGAGGAAAAATCTTGGGGAAAAGGTGTTACCTCTATGCCTTCTTGGTACGCTCTCCTGTGCCTCCCAGCAGGTCCTACTGGAAACCAGAGCCATGGACTATCACCAGATCTTTGAATGAACCAACAGGACAATTTTATACTCATAATCGGCCACAAAGGTAATTATTATCTCAGAAACTGTGACTACTAACAAAGGGCCTGATGTTATATAAAGTAAAGGTAAAGGTAAAGGTTCCCCTCGCACATGTGTGCTAGCCGTGTCCAGCCCTAGGGGCGGTGCTCATCTCCATATTCAAGCCAAAGAGCCAGTGTTGTGCAAGTCCATGGCCACATGGCTGGCATGACTGCAAGGAAAGTTTTACTTTCCCACCTTTTATGGTGGTACGTATTTATCTACTTGCATGTACATGCTTTCAAACTGCTAGGTTGGCAGGAGCTGGGGTTATCAGTGGGAGCTCGGTCCACTGCGTGGCACCTGGGATTATTTATTTATTTATTTATTTATTTATTCAACTTATATGCCGCCCACTACCCAAAGGTCTCTGGGCGGCTTACAATCAAAGAATTAAAACAATTTAAAATAGTTATAAATAAAATATCAATAAATCATCAAACAGTAATAAAAACCTTCTTTAAAATCATCATCCTAAAATTGTCATCAGCGGACACACAATCTATATTGTATCAATTAAAAACCTTCTGGAACAGGAAGGTTTTTACCTGGCACCGAAATGTAATCAGTGTTGGCGCCAGGCGGATCTCGATCGGGAGGGCATTCCATAACTTGGGAGCAGCTGCCGAGAAGGCCCTTTGTCTACAAGCCATCCCTCTCACCTCCTTGATGGATGGCTCTTTCAAAAGCCCCCCCTGGCTCGATCTTAATCGCCGGGTAGGTTCGTATGGAAGGAGGCGGTCCTTCAGGTATCTAGGTCCTAAGTCATTTAGGGCTTTATATGTCAAAACAAGCACTTTGAATTGGGCTCGGACAGCAACTGGTAACCAATGCAGGTTACGCAGAATCGGCGTGATGTGATCCCTGGCGGCTCCACCACTTACCAGCCGCGCCGCACGATTCTGAACCAGTTGCAATCTCCGGACCGTCTTCAAAGGCAGCCCCACGTAGAGCGCATTGCAGTAATCAATACAGGATGTTACCAGTGCATGCGTAACTGTCATGAGGCTCTGCTCGTCTAGGTAAGGGCGAAGCTGGTATATTTTCCGCAGCTGAAGGAAGGCACCCCTGGCCACCGAACCACCTGGGCTTCCAGAGTTAGACCGGGGTCCAGGAGCACCCCCAAGCTGCGGACCCTGTCCCTTAGGGGGAGTGCAACCCCATCCAGGACAGGAAGATGGCCCTCTAACCTTTCCGGCAAAGCACCCATTAACAGCACTTCTGTCTTGTCTGGATTGAGTTTCAATTTGTTAACCCTCATCCAGTCCATTATCTGGCCCAGACACGAGTTCAGCACAGAAACCGCCTCACCTGGATTGGTGGAAAACGAGAGGTAGAGCTGAGTATCATCAGCATATTGCTGACTCCTCAGCCCAAACCTCCTGATGACCTCTCCCAGCGGTTCCATGTAAATGTTGAACAGCATAGGAGACAGTATAGAGCCCTGAGGAACCCCATGACATAAATGCCACGGGGCAGAGCAACTGTCCCCCAGCACCACCTTCTGGACACGGTCAGCCAGGAAGGATTGGAACCACCGCAAGGCAGTGCCTCCAACCCCCAACCTGGCCAGCCTATCCAGAAGGACACCATGGTCGATGGTGTCGAAAGCCGCTGAGAGGTCCAGGAGTATCAACAGGGTTGCACTCCCCCTGTCTCTCTCCCGGCAGAGGTCATCATACAGGGCGACCAAGGCAGTCTCTGTACCAAAACACGGCCTGTAACCAGATTGAAATGGATCCAGAAAATCCGTTTCATCCAGCAGTGCCTGGAGTTGCCCGGCCACCACCCGCTCTAACACCTTGCCCAAATAAGGGAGGTTCGCTACTGGACGGTAGTTAACCACCAGCCCTGGGTCCAGGTTTGGTTTTTTTAGGAGTGGTCTAATCACCACCTCTTTCAAGGCGGTGGGGACCACTCCCTCTCTTAAGGATGCATTAACAACCTCCTGGACCCAGGTGCGAACCCCCCTGGCAGATCTTTCAATTAGCCAGGAAGGGCAAGGGTCGAGTGGTGTGGTGGTAGCACGGACAGATCCAAGCACCCTGTCCACATCCTCAGGTCTCAATAATTGAAACTCATCCAATAAAACTGGACCTAAGCACGGCACATTTGATACATCCCTTGAATCTGCATCAATAGTGGAATCCAATTCCCTGCGAATCTGAGCGATTTTTCCCTCAAAGTGAGCAGCAAACTGGTCACAACAGGCTGATGAGTTGTCCAGAACCTCCACTGTATTTCTCGGTTGAAGAAGGTCCTGGACCACCCGAAACAGCTCTGCTGGACGGCACTCTGAGGAAGCAATACGGTTTGCGAAATAATGCCTTTTTGCCAACCATATCGCCACGGAATAGGCCCGATAATGGGCTCTAAGCCGTGTTCGGTCGGACTCACAGTGATATTTTCTCCACTTGCGCTCCAGCCGTCTCCCCTCCTGCTTCATTTCCCACAGCTCAGATGTATACCAAGGAGCTGTCTGGGCTCTGCGCAAGGGGAGAGGGCACTTAGGTGCGATCGTGTCAACCGCCCGGGACATTTTCCTGTTCCATAGGGTGACCTGAGCTTCGACAGGAGCGCCGACCATATCAGACGGATAATCCCCCAGAGCTTTCAGGAAACCATCTGGATCCATTAGTCTCCGAGGACGGATCATCTTAATGGATCCCCCACCCTTGCAGAGGGTCGGATTAGCTAATAGCCTAAACTTGACCAGAAAGTGGTCTGACCATGACAATGGAGTCAAAACCAACCCCTCCACATCCAAACCACCATCTCCCAGTCCCGTTGAGAATACTAGGTCCAGAGTATGACCCTTCTCATGTGTTGGGCTGATGACATGTTGAGACAGCCCCATGGTTGTCATGGCGGCCATGAAGTCCTGAGCTGCTCCAATTAAGGTAGCCTCAGCATGGATGTTGAGGTCCCCCAGTACCAACAGTCTGGGGGTCCTCAACACCAGGTCCGAGACCACCTCCGTCAGCTCAGGCAGGGAGACTGTTGGTACGCAGCAGGGTGGGCGGTACACCAAAAGAATCCCCAATCTGTCTCGTGAGCCCAACACACAATACAAGCCCTCTAGACCTTTTCCCAAGGAGACAGGAAGCCTGGTCAAGGAGATAGAACTCCTGTAGACTATGGCAACTCCCCCTCCCCGGCCCTCCGGGCAACACTGGTGCTGAACCGAGTACCCAGGTGGGCATATCTGGGAGAGGGGAACTCCACCCTCCTCTCCCACCCAGGTCTCGGTAATACATGCCAGGTCAGCACCCTCATCCAGGATAACATCATGAATGAGGGCGGTCTTATTCTGTACTGACCTGGCATTCAACAACAGCACCGTGTGGCTCGTGGGCTCGCTGATATGGTCACCTGATTCCTTCTGGCTAGGGGTGGAACCAGAAGAGGGGATAGGTGTAAGATATCTAACCCCTCTTCTCCTATGCGGGCACATTCTACTCCTACCGCCATACCTTCCCCTACCCAGCACAGTTTCAATGGCTGCCCCCTCCATTGCCCTCCCCCCTTCCTGTTCCCTTAGATCTATTTTGGGTTCCTACCACCTATCACTGATGACAGGAAAAGAAAAAGATGGCACTGGACTCTTGGGTCAGCAGGAACGGTGGTCTTCTAGGTCCCGGGCAGCTCCCAGGCCGCTCTGCTTTTCAAGCCTTCCCTCCCTCGGGCAGGTGGTGAGTGTTGAGGTGGAAGGCAGCTTGAGCAACAGAGCAAGGGGCCCAGTCCTGACTTGCCTCAGGAGTCCAAGAGGCCAAACTCCCCCAGAGAAGCCACAGAAAGGTCCCCTGTCTCTCACCCAGGGGCGGAGGGAGCGGCAGATGGCACTGGACTCTTGGGTCAGCAGGAACGGTGGTCTTCTAGATTCGAACCGCTGAGCTGCCGACTTTGCAGCCAACAGTTTTTGGAGCCCTAGTCCGCTAAGCAACCATACCCATATAACATGCGGGTAAAAACAACTATGTATAAACAACAGCAGCAGCAGCAACAACAACAACAAATGTACAAATCATTTCCTAATGGGGAGGAAATGTAGTATGGGTGTGGCAAGAAAAGATAGGAAAAAACAAATAAACACATCCACCCACCCCCAATTCAAAAGTAAATATTGTGGGGGGTTGGGGGGGAGGCTAGCCAAGAAATGAAGTGTGGTGGAAGCTGACCTGTTTTTACAAGTAGCCAACAGAAGGCAGAATGGAAATGATTTATTTCATAAAATCCAAATGCTATTATCACTCGTAAAAGCAACTTTATAATTTTTACCCAATGCACGCATTTCCATGCTGCGCAATTAATCAACGTACACCGGCAAGAGGTTTGCAAGTGGGATAATTTGCATTTTTGAGCACCCACGTGCTCAGATCACATTGGCAGACTCAACATGTACCCCAACATTAGTAACCGCTGAAGCCACATCCCCTAAGATAATTGCCAAATTCTAGAAGCACAGCATAAAAGGGTCTTGGGGATCATCTAGTCCAGTGGTTCTCAACCTGTGGGTCCCCAGATGTTCTTGTACTGCAACTCCCAGAAGCCTTCACCAGTCGCTGTGCTGGAAGGGGAGTTGCAGTCCTGGAACATCTGGGGACCCACAGGTTGAGAACCACTGATCTAGTCCAACCTCTTCCCAAGGCAGCCCACATCCTGCGTAATAGCCAAAGTGCCCCTAACAACTTAAGCAGAGTTCCAGCCTCTACTCAAACTTTTGCAGCAATGGGGAAACCACTACTACCCAAAGGATCCCAATCTACGGTCACACTATATGCACGCTTTCTGTACAACTCACTTGAGAGCAATAGAGGTTCTAGCTGTGTCTCTCAAAGCAGAACAAATCCATCCCAGCTAATGTAAAAGATAAGCCCAAGGAAAAGAACCAAAAAGCTAAGTTTCTCTGGAGCAAAACCAACCATCCAAAACCACAGCACCAACATCTGAAGATCTTACTTTTCAACACAGGAAATTACAAGCTAACCAGATTTCTCTAACAAGTCACACATGGGGGGAAGGATCCATTCCATGTGTGCCCACATGGGGCAAGGATCCATGCCAAGGAAGGCTCCATGACACCTACATGTTTAATACCAGTATTGGTGAGCTTAGGAAATTTACTTTTTAGGACTCCACTTTCCAGAATTCTCAAGCCAACGTGGCTACCTCTGACCTGGGCTGAACAAGGCAGGATGCTGTGTGTTCAGTCTGCTACACATGCATGACCAGTTGATCCACGCAATCCACTAGCAAATAAGACAGCTCAGAAAAGACATCCTGCATTTCACAAATACAGAAACAGCCCTGCTGAACAACTCAAGATCCATCTAGCCCAGGTATGTCCAAACTTCGGCCCTCCAGATGTTTTGGGCCACAACTCCCATAGTCCTTTGCCATTGGCAATCTAAGCTTAGAATTCTGGGAGTTGTGGTCCAAAACATCAGGAGGGCCGAATATGGACATGCCTGATCAAGCCCGTAGGTGAGCTGTGGGAGGCAGGGGCCACCCTACAGTTTAGAGTGACAACCACTCAGTTCAATTTGTAAACTACCCCAGGCTACACCATGGTGGAGGTGATATCGGCAAGTGTGCAGAAAAGGCACCCGAACTCTCTCCCAATGTCTTCCACCATCATAGAATCATGGGGTAAATGAAATTTGAAGGGATCTATAAGATCATCAAGTCCATCCCCCGGCTCCATGCAGGGATACAAATCAAAGGATATCTGTCATTTGGGGAGCTACTACCCCTAGAATCCCAGGACCTAGAAACAGTAGTTTTGTGGCATACTCTCCCCCCAAACCTGCAGCCATTACAGCCACCAGAATAACCACCAGCGCAGTTTCCAAGTTTTGGAATTAAGAAGCTGAACACTTTTAACAGTTCAAAACAAAACAAAACAAAACAAAAAAAACCTCTGGACACAGAAATCAAAATAGGCCCACCAAAAGGGACCAGCCGATGAGAGTTTTACTTGTGACTAGTCAACTTTCATTCAGAATCATGCAGATGGTGTAAATCAGCTGGGTCTCCTTCATCCAAATGACACCCTCCCACTAAATGCAATTGCTCATCATGTGGGGGGGGGGGAGACCATACAATGCCCAACAAACAGTCTGCAAAGATTGCAGACACCTGCCCAATGATTAGTAGGGCTTTCAGGGTCAGTCCTCAAGACTTTCTGATTACCAGAGACAACATCATCCATTGCCTAAACATCTTAGTTTCCCTGTTGCCTCTCTACACCTAGCTGTGATCCTTACAGTAGCTGGAAAATAAATAAATAAAATTCCATGACCTCTTCTTAAATCATCCCTCTTGTAATGTAGAGTGTCTGAAGGCAATTTTCTATTGATGGGAAACACAGAGACACTGGTGTTAAAAAATATCGGTTCATCATTGCTTAATATTGTTTGATCCAGTTTGCCTGCATTTATGGATGCTCCTTAATTATGATGCATCCATGGCTATGGGAGATGACAATGAGGATGATACCTACACTTCCAAACTGACAGCTACAGACACTCAAGAAAAGCAGGATTATATCAAAGAGATCATGAATTTTAGTACCTGCCTCTAGACTACTCACAGAATTTTAAAAAAATGAAATGATACTACAGTACTCCAAAGGCTAAAGCACAGAATGTACTTAGACTTGCCAGAGAGATTAAAGATAGTAAATAGGAGGGGGTTTTAGTTATGTCCGCAGCAAAAGGAAAAATAAGGAAATCACAGGATCTCTGACTGGTGATGATAGCCAGTTACTAACAGGAAACAGGTAAAAGGCAGAACTATTCAACAACACCTTATTTGTCTCCGTTATCTCCAAAAAGGAAACAAGAGTTAAGTCGGGACAAAGAATAGAGGAAGTAGGGTGGAAATTGTGGCATAGAATAGGTAGGGAGGTAGTACAGGAATACCTGGAAACCCTAAATGAATTTAAGTCTCCAGGGCCAGATGAATTACACCCACGGATATTAAAAGAACTGGCAGAAGTAATTTCAGAACCATTGGCAATAATCTTTGAAAAATACTGGAGAATAGGGGAAGCCCCCATAGACTGGAGGAGGGCAAAATTTTGTCCTTATCTTTAAAGGGGAGGAGATGACCAAAATTATTACCGCCCAATCGAGTTGACATCTATTCCTGGAAAGATTCTAGAGCAGATTATTAAGCAGACAGTCTGTAATTATTTAAAATGCAATGCTGTCATTACGAGAAGTCAACACGGGTTTCTCAAAAACAAGTCATGCCAGACTATTCTGATCTCTTTCTTGATAGAGTTACAGGACTGGTGGATGAGGGGACTGCTGTGGATGTTGCTTATCATGATTTCAGTAAGGCCTTCAATAAGGTTCCCCATGGTATACTTGCAAAGAAGTTAGTAGAATGTGGGATAGATAATGCTACTGTTAGGTGGATTTGTAATTGGTTGACTGATCGTACCCAAAGGATGATCATAAATGGGTTCTCCTCAGCAAGGAGAGAGGTGACTAGTGGGGTGCCCCAGGGTTCTGTTCTGGTTTGAAGATATTCAATGTCTTTTTTAATGACTTGGAGGAAGCAATATACTAGAGAGTAGGCTGTTTCAATCTGCAGATGATACCAAACTGGGAGGGGTTGCTAATTCCCTAGAGGATATGATAAAAATCCAAAATGACCTTTACAGACTACAGTGCTGGGCCAAAGCTAATGGAATGACTTTAAACAGAGAGAAAAGAAGGGTCTTGCATCTAGGCAGAAAAAATGAATTCCAGAGATATAGGATGGGAGACACCTGGCTGGAGAATAGTACCTATGAAAGGGATCTGGGAGTCTGGGTGGACCACAAATTGAACATGAGTCAGCAGTGTGACACGGAGGGCCAAGAAAGCCAATGCAATTCTTGGTTGCATCAACAGAAGCACAGTGTCTAGATCAAGGGAAGTGATAGTACCACTCTATTCTGCTCTGGTCAGACCCCACCTGGAATACTGTGTTCAGTTCTGGGCACCTCAATTTAAAAAGGATGCTGACAACCTTGAACGGGTCCAGAGGAGAGCAACCAGAACAGTTAAAGATCTGGAAGAAATGTCTTATGAGGAGCAACTTAGGGAGCTGGGAAAGTTTAGCTTTACAAAAAGAAGGCTGAGAGGGAATATGATGGCCATGTTTAATCATTTGAAAGGATGTCCTATCGAAGAGGGAACTGGTTTGTTTTCCATGGCGTCAGAGACTAGGATTTGGGGCAATGGTTTCAAACTACAGAAAAAGAGATTCCATTTGAACATTTGGAAGAACTTCCTGATGTTTAGAGCTGTTCAGCAGTGGAATAAGCTACAACAGAGGGTGGTTTAGTCTCCTTCCTTGGAGGTTTTTAAGAAGAGGCTGGATGGCCATCTGTCGGGAGTCCTGTGATAGGGGTTCCTGCATGGCAGGGGGTTGGACTGGATGGCCCTTGAGGTCTCTTCCACCTCTATGATGCTATGATTCCATAACCCCATACAATTGTTTTCCTTTTTCTCCAAGCAAAGAAACAGTCAGTTTTTCAAAGCGTGTGGGCATCAGTATAAAAGAGGGAATCAAAAAGTAACGAAGTCACTTACAAGGACTAACCAGAATGAGTATGGCAACCTTGACAGAGGCCTAGTACAGACTTCCAAGTAGACACAGGTCCAGGCTCCTTCATCAATCAAGAATATCAGCTAATGGCTTTAAACAAGTCAACTCTTCATAACTTTAAAAGAAGCCTTCTGGAACAACTGGGATAGTTCATCTTTTCTATAGCACATCTTGTCCAAGAGCTGCATAAAATGCACACAGTGTCCAGTTCTGCAGAAAGTTCAAGGCATCACTGAAAAGACTCACATACACACTGTCCTTGGGTATTTTATTCAAGAGCTGTTATGCAGTGTGTTTCGCGTCACAATATTCCAGTGTTAAAGCATATTATGTAAAAATCTAAAAGGTCTAGGCCAGTGATGGTGAACCTTTTAGAGACCGAGTGCCCACACTGCAATTCAAAACCCACTATTTTTTTTTCACAAAGTGCCAATACAGCCATTTAACCTGAATACAGGTGGCTGTGAAGGGGCAATGTTGGGTGCCCACAGAAAGGGCTCTGAGTGCCACTGTGGGCACACGTGTCATAAGTTCGCCAACATTGGTCTAGGCCAAGTCCAATTTTTCATCTCAAGCAGAGTAGAGCCACCAAATCAAACGAAGCCCAAAGTCCTTCCAGGGGGGTAGAGGGTGCTCCCAGTTGAATCCCTAATATTTCTAGGAAGTGCCCAACTGGAGAAAGGCTGCCAGTCAACTACAACACTTAGTCCCACCACACAACATTCTCCAGATGGGCACAATTACAATTCAAGTGGAATTTAGATTTCTTGAATTGCAAAGCCGATTATTATTCAATTTTGGAACTCTCCCTGTTTTACACACACCTTTGTGTGTGTGTGTGTGTGTGTGTGTGTGTGTGTGTGTGTGTGTGTGTGTGTGTGTGAGAGAGAGAGAGAGAGAGAGAGAGAGAGAGAGAGTGTGTGTGAGTGTGTGTGTGTGTGTGTGTGTTGTGTTGTGTTGTGTCATTACAGTTGTGACTGACTGTGACCCCATGTCCATGGAGTTTTCTTGACAGCAATACTGGAGTAGCTTGCCAGTTCCTACTCCATGCACCTACAGCACCTGGTATTTCCTGGTGGTCGTCCATCCAGGTACTAACCAGGGCTGACCCTGCTTAGATTCTGAAATCAGGAGAGATCGGATGTGCTGAGGGCATCTAGGCAGCTTGCACACACCTTTACAGATGCCTAAATGTGGCTCACCTGGTAGAGCAGGGTTAAACTGGAAGGCTACGAGACTTAACTGAATCTAGCCCCTCTTAGCTTCCCAGTCACAAAGAAAGCGACCAGGTAGCACCAGGGCAGGAAGCTTGGCCAGAGTTAGGCCTAGCCAAACCTCATAGCCTTTCGGGTTTTAGGCCTTTTCTCCTAATTGAGCCACATTTAGGTGGTCTGTACCTAAGTCAGAGACAATTCCAGGAACGGGACTCCAAGAAATCCAAAAATCCAGTTTCTAGTTTCCATCATACCCAGCAATTAAGAAATAGGCCAGTGCAGATAATACCGAACTAGATGTGCCTAGATGTGACTGATTAAGTACAGGACAACTTTGGCCCTGTCACCAAAGCATGCCGTGATGTCTTAGAGCCAGCCCCACGGGAGGCCCAAACAAACAAACCGGCTCAAATTTTAAGGTGCCTGCAGCAAAACTTCAAAAAGCCGGTCGGATACTTGAGATCTCCCCTCCCCCGCCCGCCACCCTTTGGAAAAAGTGCCAAGAGTGAAAGAGCCACCTCTGAAACACAGACAGATTGTTTGGACGGGGCTTTGACATCGCAACGGAGTGAACTCAGCGGAAAGCACTTCTGTGCCTCTGCTCGCCTGACCAAAGCAAGCCAACTATCCTGTTTATTTTAATCCGAGCTTGAGTCAGCACATGCCTTCTGCGACGCCTGCAAACCCTTTCGGTAAACCTGATATGCAAGCACCGGCGGAGAAGCTGACGGGTTAGGAATCCTCCCTCTCCCTTTTCATCCTTACAAAAGAAGGCCCTGGAATCACTGTTATCTTATCAATTTTCGAAGGAGGAAAGGGGGGAAAAGCTGATGTGGTCCGATTTAGATCAGAACTAGGGAGCATCTCTCTCTCTCTCTCTCTCTCTCTCTCTCTCTCTCTCTCTCTCTCTCTCTCTCTCTCACACACACACACACACACACACACACACACAGAGAGAGAGAGAGAGAGAGAGAGAGAGAGAGAGAGAGAGAGAAAGATGCTCCCTAGTTCTGATCTAAATCGGACCACATCAGCTTTTCCCCCCTTTCCTCCTTCGAAAATTGATAAGATAACAGTGATTCCAGGGCCTTCTTTTGTGATTCCAGGGCCTTCTCACACACACACACACACACACACACACACACACACACACACACACACACACACACACACACACAGAGAGAGAGAGAGAGAGAGAGAGAGAGAGAGAGAGAGAGAGAGAGAGGTGTGTATCGGGGTGTGTGTCCCCTGTCACATTATTTCTGGCTTATTGTCTTTAGAAGCCGATGGACTCCAATTCATTCCCTATCAGCCCAGTCAATGCCGAAGCTTATTGGTGGAGATTGCAGTTCAGTGACATTTGGTTGAGAGATGCAGTGTCAGTGGAGGAGCATGAGGACAAGAACATGAGTACTCAGAACAGAGGCGATAAACTTGAACTGAACATGGAAGAAAACAACGGCTGTTGTTACATGCCTAGCTTCTGGGTTTTTTTTATCAATGTCAGGTGTTCAATTAAATGCAGGGCATGAGTCAAGTGGATAGAGGGACTCTCTTCTCCGTCTCACAAAATACCAAAACTAGGGGACAACCACTCAAACCGTGGGTTTGGAGAGTGAGGACAAAAGAATTTTTTTTTACCCAGTGTGTTGTTAGTCTGTGGAACTCCCTGCCACAAGGTGTGGTGATGGCATCTAGCCTAGATGCCTTCAAGGGGGCATTGGACAGATTTCTGGAGGAGAAGTCCATCACAGGTTACAAATCATGATGGAGATATGTAATTTCCAGGCTTAAAACCGGGGTACTTCAAGGCCCAGATACAGGGGAGTGGTAGTAGGAGACAGATATCTAGTCTTGTGCACTCCCAGATGCATTTGGTGGGGCCACTGTGAGATACAGGAAGCTGGACTAGATGGGCCTTTGGCCTGATCCAGCATGGCTCTTCTTATATTCTTAGGTTTACCACTACCATCCTTCCAGTGGATTTCCACCATGCAAACATTGGAAACCAGGTTCTCCTGAGTCCTAGTATAGATTTCTCTATAGATTACTCCCCACTGGTCCTAACAAAACAATCCCAAGGAACTATTTATGATCACAGAGTAACTGTGTTCATGAGAACTGTATCATGGCAGCTAATCCATATAAATGTAAAATTCGGAAAGGTTTAAAATATAGTAATGCAAATGGATGTGTTGTGTTGTTAAAGTCGTTACCGACTCTTCATGAGTCCATGTCCATGGAGTTTTCTGGGCAGGAATACTGGAGTGGTTTGCCAGTTCCTACTCCAGGCACCTACAGCACCTGGTATTCCCTGGTGGTTGCCCATCCAAGTACTAACTAGGGCCGACCCTGCTTAGCTTCCGAAATCAGGCAAGATCGGGTGTGCTTAGGACATCTAGGCAGCTAATGCAAATATTTATTTTTTTAAAATTGCAAGCATTGGTGAAGTCTTAATAGCCACAAACACTCCTTCTGTATCCTTCAGATAAAATATGCCCATCAGATCCTAATCAAGAAACAACTCTAATTCATTTATAAGATCAAGAAAATCTCAAGAACAGGCAAGGTTTTGGGTCATGCAGGTCTCTTCATCAAGGTAAGCACAAAACAGCAGGGGGTGGGCAGATCAGTGCAAAAATCATACCAGTTTCAGGGTCAAGACTGGAGCTACAGACTTGCAAAACCAACTTGAAGAATGAGGTTTCACCTCAGGGAATGCAGAAACAATCTTCTCATTTCATCTCAATAGGCACAAGTTGGCCAGCCAGATAACAATTTCTTTCTTATTGTTCTGTTTTAGGTACTGCCCTTTCCCTCTCTTTGTTTCCTTTCTCTTTGGATTTTAGTTAAGAAACATTTGATTGGACATTCAAAACCGATTAGATACAAGAACAAGAAAAACTGGTTTAACTATTAGTCACTCTAATATGGAAGGACCAAGAAGGTCAAATGCATACCACTGCCAGAAGTCAATTACAGCACCTGGTATTCTCTGGAGGTCTCCCATCCAAGTACTAACCAGGCCCAACCCTGCTTAGCTTCTGAAATCAGGAGAGATCGGATGTGCTTAGGGAAGTGTTGGCGAACCTATGGCACGGGTGCCAAAGGTGGCACTCGGAGCCTTTTCTGTGGGCACTCGACATCGCCCCTTCACAGCCATCTGTATTCAGGTTAAATGGCTGTATTGGCACATTGCTGAAAAATTAGTGGGTTCTGAATCACAGTTTGGACACTCGGTCGCTAAAAGTTTTGCCATCATTGGCTTAGGGCATCCAGGCAGCTTGTTCTAAGTTTACTTTAGCCATTGATCCAGACAGCTCAATACAATACTCTGGCGTATGAACATGAGATACTGCAGAACATTCCTCACGAAATATGAATATATTTATTGGCCCTTCTAGCAAAGATTTTATACAGGCAAGGAAGCTTTAGGGACAGAACTGAGTAAACCTACAATGGCCGAAGTATCGAAGTCTCGCTGCAGGTACATGGAATAGGGCTTTTGAGTTCGTTTGACTACAAATCCCATAATTCTGTATGTATTTATTTATTTATTTATTTATTTATTTATTTATTTATTTATTTATTTATTTATTTTAATATTTATATACTGCCCGTCTTCCGAAGGAACTCTGGGCGGTTTACAACAGCAACAATAACAAACCAAACAATAGAAGAAAAAAAGCAATAATAATAAAAATGGAAAGAATAATCATAACATAAACATCGCAATAAAACTACAATAAGAATTCACTGGCACGAAGGCAGGACCAAAAAAAAAAAAGATTAACAGCCGCCAAATGCCTCGCAAAAAAGCTGAGTCTTTAAGGCTTTTTAAAAGGCTGGCAGGGACTGTGCAAGGCACAACTCACTCGGGAGATGGATCCAGAACACAGGACCAACCACAGAAGAGGCTCAGTTGCGTGTCACCGTTTTCCGAGCCTCCCTGGGCGTGGCCACCCGAAGTGAGAGTGCCCGCGACATTCTGGTAGGTCGGGCCTCAGTTGATTTCTGAGATATTCGCTCTGCCAGGTATTCTGGGAGTTCTATCTGACTGGCACGTTGCAAACACCTAAATGCTGCTCACCACCTCTTAGCTTCCTATTCTGAATGAAAACTCCCAGCTAAGCACTGAGGCAGGAACAGGAAACATGAGTGGAACCTGACCCAGCTAACCATGAGGGCCATTTACCAGTTGAGGCCTTTGTCCCAGATAAGCCACATCAAGGTGTCTGTCATGGAAAACTCAGCATGGAGACTTCTGGGTTCAGAAATAAAAAAAAATCCAATTCCTACATGCAGTAGTATTTGCATCTTTTTAGAATCATCAGCCAGTCGTTCTGTGCTGGCTGTTTTGTGTGCATCATTCCTCAACGGGTCCTAACCATGTTAATGTGTACATCAGGGGTGCCCAAACTTTTTGTAAGGAGGGCCAGATTTGGTGGCTGAGAATGTGTCAGGGGCCGGTTGCTCCCCAACCCTGCCACCCCACGGCAAGCCCCACCCACTTTCTTTAAAAAAACATGGGGTGAAGGAGGGGGAGGGAGGGGACAGCCAGTCGCAGACCACTCAAAATGGCCTGACAGGCCGGATTTGCCCCCCACCCCCGGGTCGGACTTTGGGCAGGCCTGGTGTACATCTAACAGGGGTTCTCCGAAATGTGCTCTCTGGGGGCGGTAAGTCATTAAGTCTTAGTGTGCATACATTCACAAAAGCAACTGAATGTCATGTAACAAAGCACCTGTACAATCTGGATTTCACAACACCCTAACAAGAAATTCAGTTTTAAGGCTTCTCTGGAAGACTGCTAAATGAATGCAAAAGTAATTTGACTATTCACGGGGAATACTAGACTTTTTAATTTAACCAAACAAGCCAGCCAGCCGGTCCACACTCAAAGTGGCTAACCATAATTAGTTAACTAGAGAGGTTTCTTAATTAGCTAGGCAGAGGAGTCACCTGCCTTCAAAGGCTTTGAGACACAAATTAGAGAACAAGAGCCAAACCTCTTCCCATCCCATCCCTAAAACCCAAAGGATTAACCCCACCTCTTCACCTAAATATATCTTAATCTGCAAACGGCTTGCAAATATTCTTTTAGTTTTGAGCAATGTAAACCAAGGCTTATTCTTGACAGTGAACTCCAGGTTCCACAGATGCAAAATATATATGGCTGTAATTAAAGGAAGGCATATTCCTATTCATTTCCCTGAGGAAACCAATGCAAATGTCGGCACCACAGATGTCGAAACAGCCCAGAATCCTCCTCCTGAACTGGACCAGCCACTTACAGGTGGAGTTTTGTTTTGTCATAGTTATGGTGCTGTTCTGCATATTTTTCAAATTTATATTAATTATATCTACCCCGCTTTGCTTTTTAAAGATCCTGACAGACTTCCTAACAGCATTTTAAAGAGCAGAAACATCATTTTGCCGACAAAGATCTGAACAGTCAAAGCTATGTTTTTTCCAGTAGCGATGTATGGAACTGAGAGCTAGACTATAAAGAAGGCTGATTGCCGCAGAATCGATGCTTTTGAGCTGTGGTGCTGGAGGAAAGTCTTGAGAGTCCCCTGAACTGCAAGGAGATCAAACCTATCCATCCTGAAAGAAATCAACCCTGAATGTTCACTGGGAGGGCAAGTTTTGAAGCTGAGGCTCCAGTACTTTGGCCACCTCATGTGGAGAGAGGAGTCCTTGGAAAAGTCCCTGATGTTGGGAAAGATTGAAGGCAAAAGGAAAAGGGGACAGCAGGGAATGAGATGGTTGGATGGTGTTATCAATGCAACCAACATGGATTTGACCAAACTCCGTGAGGTATTAGAAGACTGGTGTGCTCTGGTCCATGGGGTCACGAAGAGTCGGACACAACTGAACTACAGACTTTGAAATGACATCCCGGTGTATAATAAATCCAGTAATCTTCAAGGTGTTAGCAGATTCACAGGCCTCACACCTCCTAAGCATAGGTAAGAGACCTAACAATTTGAAGATGTGAGTTAGTTAAATCATGCTATGTCATGGGACAGCTTCAAAATTCTAGATGTTCAGCACTGAGACGTGTCCCATAAACATCGTCTTCTCCTCCCAAAAGGCATTATTGTACAGCATTACTGGGTGTGAACTGTGCTCCCTAGTCAAGACATGTCCCGAGTCTTATTAAAGTTCATTTGAATACTGAAATCCTACTTCAAAAGGCTGCATACATGGAAGCTTGGGTTGTGCTTCTGGATATACCGGAGGAAGTCTGGGTTGAAGAAAGGCCTCCCAGAGCTTGACATAATGCCAGAAAAAGCATCTCTGGTCACAGCTAGATGGGAGATGAACCACCACAGGAGCACTGGGAGAGCAGTACTACGGGGACAAAGCCATCACACAGTCTGGTGCAGTGGTTAAAGTGTTAGATGAGGATAGGAAAGAAGCAGGCTCAAGTCCCCACTAAGCCACGCAACTCAACTTATGGGGCTACTGATGAAAAGTTTCAGGAAACTTCAATGGGTCCAAAATGCAGCAGCCAGACTGCTGTCAGGAGCGGGGTACACAGATCACATTAAAACAGCTCCACTGGCTGCCAATCAGCTATCAGACACAATTCAAGGTGCTGACCTTGACCTACAAAGCACTATACCGCCTGGGTCCTTGCTACCTCAATGATCGAATCTCACCGTATGAACCTACTAGGGTGTTAAGGTGATCAGGAGAGGCCCTTCTCTCCATCCCACCACCCTCACAGGTACGTCTCGTGGGAATCCATGAAAGAACCTTCTCAACTGCTGTGCCCAGACTTGGGAATTCCCTTCCACAAGAGGCCAGGACTGCCTCATCTCTGTTGTCCTTCTGGAAACAGGCAAAGACCTTTCTCTTCAGGCAAGCTTTCCCTGAATGATGGACTACCATGTGTCTTTTATATGAATCTATAGGTTCATATAGACTTTGTGTTTATAACTACTTATAACCTTGTAGCTTTAATGTAATGTTGTCTTTTAATGCTGTAAGATGCCCCTCAATTCCTTGTTCTCAAATACTTGAACATGTCTTAATTGCACTGGACTGTATATTATCCCTCATTACTGTAAGCCGCCTTGGGTCCTTTTCCAAAAAGAAAGGCGGGGCAAAAATACTCTAAATATAAATAAATAAATAAATTCAGGCCAGTCAGTTTCTCAGCCTATCCTGCCTCACAGGGTTTCTGTGGGAATAAAGTGGAAAGGAGGAACAAAGTCATGGACTCCACCTTGAACCCAATAAACGAATGGTGAGAGACAGATTACTGCTGCACAAAACAGTGACACCACACAAGGGACACTCCCAAGAACCGACTCCTTTTTTATTTTAATCAGTTAGTCACTTCTCACCCAAACATGAAATAATTGTCAGGGCTGTTTTTCAACAAGTGTGAATGGTAGCAAGGAGAAGAAGGTACCCTGTGTAGACCATATTGACCATGGGGGTAGTCAACCTTCAGGCTACCCTTTGATATGAAGACTTGCCATCCCCCTCCCCCACATCATGCAGCAATATCAGGCCATTTCCCGCCTTTTTGAATTGTTGGTATGGAAGCACAATAGTCAATATTCCTAAAACGGATGATGATGATGATGATTATGATTTTTTGAGGACTTGAACAGATGTTCACTGGTACCTCAACTTACGAATTTAATCCATTCCAAATGCAGGCTCTTAAGTTGAGCTACTCTTAAGTCGGGGTACCTATCTAAAAATTGAAAAAACAAGTTAAAACTGTTAAAAAATGAAAACAAATATTTGTAAGTCGAGCGGACCATATCTAACATTTGTAAGGTGGCAGTTAAAAAGCCAACAGTTTTCCGCTCTTACGTCAAATTGCTCTTAAGTCAAGCTGCTCTTAAGTCGGGGTACCACTGTAATGAATAATGGATTCATCAGTCTTGGGTACAGGGACCAGCTCAGAATCTGTCTATGATTACAGATCAAAGACTAGAACAAAGTAGCAAACCTGTAGCCCTCCAGAATTCCAACAGCCCTGGTCAGGCTAGCAGGGGCTGATGGGATCCGGAGTCCAACAGTATCTAGAAGGGCATGGCTCCATCACCACTGCGATAAATCCACAGGTTTTTCTAGGAGCATTCTTTCCTCCTGGTTTTACAGACTCTCAATGGCGGAGATGGGGAGGGGGGCGAGATGAACAGGTGTTTTAGCGTCAGACCTGAGTCGATACAACCAGGCTAAAGAATCAGTGGCCCTCTAATGACTATATACCCTCATCATCCCACACCACAGGCCATGCTATCAGAGCTGTATAGGAATTAAAGGCCATGAGCATCAGGAGGCCGTGAGCATCAGGAAACCCACAGTTCCTCCCAGCCCTACAATGAAAGGATCCGTAACACAACCACACAAGCAGCCACATCTGCACAGGGAAGGGGGCAGACACTCAAAACTGGGGTGGGTGGGGGGGCAAGTGTAAGTTCAGTAGAGGCTCTAAAGAGGCCACTGCCCAGCCCTGAGGAGTGGCCTCTCGCCCTGAGAAAGTCCCAAAGAGATAAGGGCTTTTTGTGGTTGACAATGCAATTTGCTGCTGCCCCTCCTCCTTTTACAGCTGATGTTATCTTCCACCACAGGTGCCTCTGATCTGCTCAGCGCCTGCATGAAAGCATCAGAAGAGGCTATGAGAGACATCTCTGTCATCTCTCCGGAGATACCGAAGCAATTAGTTTGTCTGTCGGCAAAAGGCTGCTGCTGTGCTTCTTCCAGACACCACCCAAGTGTCGGCAGGCAGGGAAGAAAGGCACAGCTGATCCATCCAATGCAGCCAGCAATGCCCTGTGAGAACACTAACCTAGGTCCCCTAAAGGCTTTTCCTTGGTTCTGTTCCAGTCAACGGTTATTTATCATGTTCCTCTGTGCAAACCCATTCCTCCTCTTCCCCAAATCACCCCAAAGCAGGAAGCCATTAAAGAACACAAGAATGACACAATCAGAACTGGATAAGACCCCCCCCCCGCTGGAGTACAGTGGCGCCTCAACTTACGAATTTAATCCGTTCCAAATGCATGCTCTTCAGTCGAACTACTCTTAAGTCAGGGTACCTATCTAAAAAATGGGGGGGGGAGTTTAAAAAGGAAAAGAAAAGAAAAAAATTGTAAGTTGAGCAGACCATATCTAAAATTTGTAAGGCGGCAGTAAAAACGCTAAGTTTTCCGCTCTTAAGTCAAATTGCTCTTAAGTCGGGGTACCACTGTGCTCCAGTCGCATTCAAAAGAAGATTCCTCCAGGACACTTCAACATTAGGCATGGTGCTATTTATTTTATTTATCGGAAGCCACTGCCAGTTCGCAGGGAGGCCCTTTTGGGGCCTCCAGAAGGCCCGGGAAGGTCCTCGCAGGCCCGTTCGGGGCAGCGCCAGGCTGGGGGTAAATACAAGAGCCCCCAGCTAGGCACCCCAGGCCCGGCCTGGCATGCATCCACATATTGTGGATTTTCAATTATCGCGGGTCAGGTCAGGTCCTTAACCCCCATGATAGGCGGGGGGGGGGGTCACTGTACTCCTTTCCTCAGCATGTCCTTTGGTTTTTCATTCTCTTTCAGAAATAAAGTGTACTTTGATGGATAAAGGGAACAGGGTGTTGAAACTGATGCCCTACTACTGCGTCCTTCCCATCACTTTATGAGCCCGTTTTGGTCCTGAGAATCCTGAAAAGGGGGGGACTAGTTGTGTGTGCCTGTGTGCCCTCTTTACTTCCGTCCCTCCCCATCCATGACATCACTTTCATAACTGTAACAGGCAGAAACCCAACAGGTGAAAAGCGAGAAGACTGTGCTTTCCTTTGGTTTGAAGCTGTTGACTGGATAGCTCAGTGGTTTAGTTATCTGGCTGTGGAGCCGGTGGTTGGGAGTTTGATTCCTCTCCATGCCTCCAGGGAGAAGAGCCAGCCTGTGTGTCCTTGGGCAAACCGCACAGTCCCAGGGCACTCCCAGAGGAAAGGCATGGTAAACCCATTTCCAAGCATCATGGTAGCAAGGAAGAAGGTCCTGGGTCTTCTCCTTGATGTTCTCCTTGATCTGCTCCATCTCCTTTGAAACACTGCATCATGTTGGGGAGAAAGTCCCCCCCCCAAGTGCAGAGAGGGCAAGAGCAGAGGGGTTTCTGTGCCCCTTTGTCTGCTTTGTGGGGGGCACCCCCAAGTGCTTGTGTAGTGATCGGAGACAGTATTTACAACCTTTTCACCCATATGCTTTGACTCAAGTAAAAGCTTCCTATGCTGCAGCTGTGGCAGGGCAGGACTAACGTGGCAGGTGTAACACCCAGGGGATTTTGCTGATAAACAACTGTGTTGATGATGCCACAAAGCTGCAGAGAGCCTTTGCATCTGATCTGGCATCCTCCTTTTGCTCTTTGTTTGTTCCTTGTTTGATCTGGCATAGGAGATCCTTACTAGCAGGTGCTACTGAATCAGCTGCCTTGAGGGCAGGGTTGTCATCGTTTGGCGATAGGGTGGCCGGTCTCAAAACCGAACCAAACAAAAGATAGAAGTTCAAAATGCAGGTGGATGACAGCCCTTGGCTGTTCCAGACACATCCAGAGAGGGCTCCCATCTCTGTTGTAAGCCTTTTGCTGTGTAGCTGAGAAGTTGTAGGGCTAGATGAAGTCTGGTGTACAGCTTTGAACCCAGGTCGTCTGATTCCAAATCCCCACTTGATCTATTCACCTTGTCCACCTCACAGGGCTGTTGTGACAAAATGAAATGGAACTCTAAAGCAAAGAAAGGGCACCACCGATTTGGGGGAAAACCACCCAATACATGTGGAAATTGGTGGTCTCAGAAGCTAAGCATGGTCAGGCCTGGTTAGTACTTGGATGGGCGACCACCAGGGAATACCCGGTGCTGTAGGCGCCTAGAGTAGGAACCGGCAAACCACTCCAGTATTCCTGCCAAGAAAACTCCATGGGCATGGGGTCAGGAAGAGTCGGTCACAACAACAACAACAAGAACAACAACATGCCTGCATTTCAAGTCTCTAAAGGGAAAGAATTGATGCTACGGCCATTTGCCATTGATACGTCCTTCTTTTTCAGGGAGCTGAAATCCGATGGGCAGACTTTTCTATGTTCCCACACACTCCCTTTGTTCTAATGTTACCTTTTGCAGCTTGACTGCCCTTTCTGCGTGGCTGCTTCTCTCTGTGTTTTCGTTCCATTGTCTACAGTGCTCTCCAAAGCACTTGTTTCCCATCCGTTATGTCAGGACACTCCCTCCCCACCCCCATGTTGACAGACGGAAACAAAGGTGCAAGGGAGAACCATGACTCCTTGTCACGGTGACACAGGGACACCTCAGATGGGTAGCACGAGAGGTTTTGATTTCTTTAGATACTGTAACTTTCATAAGATCTTGATTTTCAACTGAATGACCAGTAATGTGCATCACGGCAGCTTGGAGCACATTTACTGAGTTAATTGAAATTATTTCACCACAACTCTTCTATATTGTTGCAAATAAAGGAGTAGAGAATTAGTGGTATTTACATTTAAAAATAAAAGATGAGTGTTCTGGGACGGTATTGGGCATCAACATCTGTTCAGATGTTCTTGGGAGCTAATCAGATTGTTGGTCAATCTAAGCTTAGCAAGAGGTCCATCAGGAGTGGACAGCTTGTGATACTACATTGCAACACGTATCAGCCTCGGCCCACTTTCCGCACGTGGTGGACGTTGCCACCCACAGAGAGAAGGACACTGTTCTTGGACAATCAAGAACAGAGGAGAGAAATTTCTAAATAGATATTGAGCTTGGGGAATGTTCCTTTTCTGAGCTGGTGCCCATGACAGTTGGAAGATTCCGCAAATGATAGTCCATACAGCCACACCTTGCAGCTCTGGAAATTACAGAAAGTGAGGAACATAAGTGAATACAATGATCAGTGGGAAAGTTTGGCCATGGATGCCTATTTATTTGATTTCATTTCCAAGTACTATTTTTTATCTCTCTCCGACAATATTCCTCTTTAGCGGTAGCATGTGTTATTCTTGTTCAAACTTCTGCTTGAAGATTAAATGTGTTTCTGTAGGCTTCATTCCATACGTACACCTTTGATTGGGATTTATAGCCCAGTTGTGTCTGAGATGCCATGAGCGTCCCATCCTTAGACCTCATGTACTTGTAGGAACCATGCCCTGGGGTTTTAGGTGGGAGCTCTTCTCTGGAGATTCCTGGGGTTTAGCTTAGAACTTTCCGGGTCGCTGAAAATCATTTCTGAGGTCTCTGAGGGCCTTTCTAGGCCTGTCGGAGGCTCCAGAAATGATTTTCAGTTACCTGGAAATCATGTCCGGTTCACAGGGAGGCCCAGGGAGGCCCTTGCAGGTCTGTTCGGTGCAGTGCCAGTCCTGGGGTAAGTAAGGATGGCCTGAAACAGGCCTTCCCCCATTACCCTAGGGACCTTTTTATATAGAGGGACCACAGTATATGAACTGTGAATGGGCAGGGGACCACTGTACAGTGGACCCTCGTATAACAAGCAGTTTGTTCCACAGAAAATCCGCTTAAAGGAAAAAAAAATTCCGGAGATAGGGGGAAATCGCTTAACAGAATCGACTATGGGGCGAATCCGTACAACAGAAAAGCAGTTGCAATTAGGGATTAATCTGTTTTCAATGCATTCCTATGGGAAAGTTGTACAAATGAAAATTTGTGTTAGAGAATTTCATTTGGAACAAATTCATTCCTTTATACAAGGTACCACTGTGTCTGCTTAGCCACATCTTTAAAATAAAACGGGCAGAATGTGACTGGCAAGCCAGTCCCCCAACTCCAATCCCTCCCTAAGTCAACCAGCATCCTCCAGAAGCTTTAAAGGAGTAGAACTTTCCACTTAAAGTCCACCCACCATTCCAGGAACCCTTCAAGTTTAAAACAGCCCTTTCTGGGCTAGACAGCCACTTCTTTTGTGTGTTTTTAGCATTAAAAAGGCCTAGAAGTGGAAAGATTTAAATGGCAAAGGGTGCCATTTCAGGTTTTCTATAGGCACTTTAGATGGGCTCAAATCAATTCGGCTCAAGGAGATGAAATTCGGCCATACTGTACTCTACCCCCACCTCGAATCAGCTGGCTCACTCATCTTTTGGTGCAGGCACGCCGGGTCACCCTCCTAGGCCAGCTGCCCCATTTGGGCGGGGGCCCGGGACTTCCCTTCCCCGCCTCCTCCAGAAGTAGACCACTGAATGCCCATGCAGGCAGAATCCTCATGCCACTTTTTCATCTGAGTGGCCCACTGCTGGAAAAGGTAGGGGAAGGAAGCTTAGGCTCTTGACTGGAGTGGCCTGTTGGCTCAAGCAGACATTCTAACCCACACCTGCCACGAGGTGAGTGGGTCAGCTGGCTTGGGGCTGGGGTGGGGTAAGGAATGTGCAGCACCTGTGGTGCCATGCATCCAAATTCCAACTCTGCAGGTGAATCGATTCATGCCCATCCCTAGTGGGCACCATATGTTGTGGGGGGGAGGGTAAAGGATCAGAGTATTTGGCCTGCTAAGGTTTGAAATCAGAAAAAAACAACACTCCTGCAACTTGCCCATTCCTGATTTAAAGAGGGGAAATGTAGCCTGGCTTTACCCTCTAACCATAAACTTATACAGTACTTGTGCCTCCTGGCAAGAGGATTTTATTTATTTATTTATTTTATTTTATTTTATTTTATTTATATAGCTTGTATGCTGCCCACTACCCAAAGGTCTTTGGGTGGCTCACAATCAAAGTACTGTAAACAATTTAGACAATTAAAACATCAAATTGCAATAAAATTAAAACAATGAAGCATTTAAATACAATAAATACAATATATTAAAACACTGCACTAAAATCACCATCAGGACCCACAATAATCAGTTAAAAAGACTTCTTGAACAGGAATTGTGGGAATTCAGCTGCTATGCTTTGGCAGCCTAGCTTTGAGGAATCTCAGACAAACGTATATGTATTACATCACACTAGCAACATTCTATTATTGGGTAAAAGGCTGACCAATGAGAGCTGAGTAAAGGTCTCTGTTAAAGATGGCCCCTGGAAAAGTGGGGGAGTTTGCATTCCAATGCTATTCTACAGAGCATGCTCAGAAGATACAAGCTGTATGTTTATTGGATGGGTCTCTGCTGACATGTATGTGATTTGTGAGAACTAATAAGAGGAGGGAGAGCTTTTTACCATCGACAAGCCTCCCTGATCGAGCTCCCTGATGCTAAGCACCAAAAGATCCCTGTGTTGTTCAAGTACTCATCATTCCTTCGCTATTAATCTCTCAACTGGTTAAGGGAGATTAATCATATCTCAGGATATCCCAGAGATGGAATCCCTACAAGGAATGTTTTTACCTGGTGCCAGAATGACATCAACATTGGTGCCCAGCGGATCTCGCTTGGGAGGGCATTCCATAATCTGGGGGCAACTGACGAAAAGGCCCTGGTTCCTACAAGCCATCCCTTTCACCTCCTTGAGGGACGGCTCTTCCAGGAGGGCTCTCTGGCTAGATCTTAATTGCCGGGTAAGTTCATATGGAAGGAGACAGTCCTTAAGGTATCTAGGTCCTAAGCCGTTTAGGGCTTTATATGTCAAAACAAGCACTTTGAATTGGGCTCGAGCAACAACTGGTAACCAATGAAGGTTATACAGAATAGGCGTGATGTGTTCTCTGGCGGCCAAGCCACTCACCAGCCGTGCAGTGCGATTCTGATTACTGGTTTACGTAAGGTAAAGGTTCCCCTCGCACATACGTGCTAGTTGTGTCCGACCCTAGGGGCGGTACTCATCTCCATATTCAAGCCGAAGAGCCAGTGTTGTGCAAGCCCATGGCCACGTGGCCGACATGGCTGCAAGGAAACACTGTTTCACCTTCTTGTTTTTATGGTAGTACCTATTTATCTACTTGCATTGACATGCTTTCGAACTGCTGGGTTGGCAGGAGCTGGGGTTGTCAGCAGGAGCTCGCTCCGCTGCATGGCACCTGGGATTCGAACTGCCGAGCTGCCGACATTGCAGCCGACAGTTTTCGGAACCTTAGTCCGCTGAGCCACCGCGCCCCAGAATGGTTTAGGTACCTGGCTGCAGAGCCAGAGGCTAGGTGTCTGACCCCCTAAAAGGCTTCCTTAGCCGGGGTGGGGGGGTGGACTCAAAGATCTGTAGCATCTCTTCCAGCTGTGCAGTCTCAAAATGATTATGAAACTTGTAGTAACACTCCCAGGATTTTCCAGTATGATGCACTCAGAAGTGATTTATCAGTCTCTCCTTGTGGTGGCACTCTTGACACCCTGCAGTTGGTCCAGCAGTACATGTGATATCATCAGCCACACACGCTCAGGGTGATCGTGACCAGTTTCTCTCCTGAAAGCACAGTGGGAGGGGATCAGATGTTCAGCCCTTGGCTCTGCAGCCAGGCATACACACACCTAAACTATACAAATACCCTGAGAGTTGCTTTATTCCCAAACAGGTAATCTCCCCAAACTCTGTTTGCAATAAGAACATAAGAAGAGCCATGCTGGATCAGGCCAAAGGCCCATCTAGTCCAGTTTCCTGTATCTCACAGTGGCCCCACCAGATGTGTCTGGGAGTGGACAAAACTAGATATCTGTCTCCTGATACCACTCCTGTGCATCTGGCCCTTGAAGTACCCTGGTTATAAGCCTGGAGATGACACAACTCCATCATGGTTTGTAGCCTGTGATGGACTTTTCCTCCATGAATCTGTCCAATCCCCTTTTGAAGGCATCCAGGCCAGATGCCATCACCACATCCTGAGGCAGGGAGTTCTACAAACGAACAATGCGCTGGGTGAAAAAAAATATTTTCTTTTTTCTGTTCTTACTCTCCCAGCCCTCAATTTGAGTGTATGTCCCCTAGTTCTGGTATTTTGTGAGAGGGAGAAGAGTGTCCCTCTATCCACTTTACTCAGGCTGTGCATTATTTTGTGTGTCTCAGTCATATCCCCCCTCAGGCACCTTTTTTCCAGACTATAAAAGAAAATCCCACAGCAAGTCAGAACAGAGGCCTGTGGGAGAGAATGGCCTGATAAAACACAGGAACAACAGCTGTATGGATTTGTTGTCTTAAAGAGCAAGATGGAGAGAAAGGGAGGGGGTTCCTGCGTTATTTGCTGACCAGTATGCACCCTGTTCCATCTTGCATGACTCAGCAGAGAACAGGAACACTTCATATAATTAAAGATTATGACTCAGGCATTTCTCTTATAAACACATGCACATTTGTCTCTCGGTATGATTCACCATTTTAAAAAGAGTGGATTGGGAATTTCAGCAATCATCGGGCTAATCCCACCGGATGCAGCCTCTAAACTTTTTGAGCTTTCTCCACCAAAAGAAGGCCAGTTTTGCTGTTTCACAGTCACAAGTCCAGTCAGAACCCGGCCCTGCCAGGAATTCACTTGTACAAACAAATGCCTTTTCATTCTCTAATTTCTTTCTCTCTCTCTCTCTCTCTCTCTCTCTCTCTCTCTCTCTCTCTCTCTCTCTCTCTCTCCCTCCCAGCCTGGCATCCAATCCGAGTCCTGGTCAGCCCTCCGCAAGCAGGCAGTCATGCGGCCCTCAGCCTTCCTCCGTCCAACGAAATATCGGGGACCCCGTGGGATTCATGTGACTGACCTTTCACAGCTGCTCCGCCAGAAAAGGCAAACAGGCACACTCTCCACCCACCCACCCCATCCTCTCTTTAAAAAAAAAAAAATAAATAACAAGGCCCAACCCTCCCCAGCAAGTGAGCTCATGTTCACATGAACAGAGGGCTATTAATAGCACAAGTAAGACAAGCCTTTACTTCATGGGAAAAAGGCAAGGCTGTGGACTTACAGGAATCATTAAAGGCGCTTTCCAGTCCATCTGGAAAAGAGGGGGTGAAGGGGGGGCGAGAACCCATACTAAAAGCCAAACTGGTCTTTTTTTTTTAATTACTTCACAGCATCAAGTGATCACCTGCAACCATCTGTTACATGCAGAGGCTTGAAAACGGGCACCTGCCTGGTTGCCAGAGGAAAGCAAAAACTGCTTCCTGGTGAGCAGGTGCATTTCTATTGAATCATCAAGTTGGAAGGGGCTTATAAGGCCATCAAATCCAATTCCACCCCCTCCCCGGCCCTGCTCCCTGCAGGAATACAAATCAAAGGATAGCTGCCAGGTGGTAGTCCAAATTTCTCTTGAATGCCTCCAGTGTTGGGGCACTCACCACCTCTTGAGTTAAATGGCTCCATTGCTGTACTGATCTAACAGTTAGGAAGTTTTTTTTTCTTGATCTTCAGCTGAACTCTGCCTTCCTGTAACTTGAGCCCATTGTTGTGCGTTCCTGAACCCTGGGTTGATGGAGAACAGGAGATAAGTCAGACCCCACCTGGAGTACTGTGTCCAGTTCTGTGCGTCACAATTTAAAAAGGATGTTGACAACCTCGAGCGGGTGCAGAGGAAGGCGACCAGGATGGTTGAGGGTCTGGAAGAAATGTCTTATGAGGAACAGTTTAGAGAACTCGGAATGTTTAGCCTTTCAAAAAGAAGGCTGAGGGGGGATATGATAGCTATGTTTAAATATTTGAAAGGATGTCATATTGAAGAGGGAACAGGTTTGTTTTCCATGGCTTCAGAGACTAGGACTCGGGGCAATGGGTTCAAACTACAGGAAAAGAGATTCCATTTGAACATCAGGAAGAACTTCATGACAGTTAGAGCTGCTCAGCAGTGGAATATGCTGCCACGGAGGGTGGTGGAGTCTCCTTCTTTGGAGGTTTTTAAGCAGAGGCTGGATGGCCATCTGTCGGAAATATTGTGATGGGGGTTCCTGCATGGCAGGGGGTTGGACTGGATGGCCCTTGAGGTCTCTTCCAACTCTATGATTCTATGATTCTATAATTCTATGAATAAAAACATTTGGCTGTACTGGCCCACACTTGGGAAGCTCCTGGCTGGTTGACCCCTTGGTATCTCCACTCTTTAATCCTCAAAGTCCCCTGTCCTCAGGGAAGAAAAAAAGGGACAGTTGCACACGACACCTATGGGGCAGACAACATGGAGGGTGCAGCTGAGCCCCCTCCAAGCATTCTGGACTATAATGCACATTAGACCGACATCCTGAGACTGGTAGTGAGGGATGATGTGAGCTATAGGCCATGCATCAGGCATGAAGCAGTCCAGATCAAGCTGGGGAAAGTGTATCACGTCACGCACAAAACTGACTAGTACACTGGGCTGTGCAACAAATGAGTAACCATCTTTAATAGGCATAAGGAGCCCCAAACATTGTACACTGCAGCCAAATGCACCAGATGAATAAAGCATTAGGTAAGCAGACACTGTGAATGCACAAATGCTTAGGTAGGAGCAGGAAGGATCTGGGAGACAGAAAAGTTAAGTAAAAAGATACTAATCAGGGATCTTAAAAGGGGCTGTTTCAGAAGTAGTCAAAGGAGGGGACAACAACATCTGAACATGTGGACTATAACTTCCTTAATGGCCCAAACTCCTAGGGCAGTATTGGCGAACCTATGGCACGGGTGCCAAAGGTGGCACTCAGAGCCCTTTCTGTGGGCACCCGACATCACTCCTTCACAGCCACTTGTATTCAGGTTAAACTGCTGTATTGACACTTTGTGAATAATTATTGGGTTTTGAATCGCGGTTTGGGTACTCGTTCTCTAAAAGGTTTGCCATCATTGTCCTAGGGCCTAGGCCAGTGGTGGCAAACCTTTGGCACTCCAGATGGTTTGGACCACAACTCCCAGAATTCCGAGCCTAGACTGCCAATGACAAAGGACTGTGGGAGTTGTGGTCCAAAACATCTGGAGTGCTGAAGGTTCTCCACCACTGGCCTAGGCAGTGGCCATACTCCGCGAGGAATACTGGGAGCTCTACATGAAAAACCAGATTTGCTCTTTATATTAAAGTTAGATGCATTTGTGCAATCAGACAGACAAGACTAAGACGAAGACAGAGATCATTTTTAATATATAAATAAATTCTGTAGATGGGGATTTTAATGGAACGCCCCCAGGATAGAAACATGGTAATTACATGGATGAAATTTACCAAAACAGTGGTCACTAAACAGACAGAAGCAGAATGATGGTACAGACGTCTCTGAATTCAACATCTGAAAAGGAGGTGAAAAGGCTTTGTCCCTAATTAAAACTAGGGGGGCAGAATTAAATCTCCAGTTCAGCTATGTTTCAGTGGAATATGTCTTGGACATTCAAGGCCACCTTGATGCCAAAGTGATGTGTGCTCTCCACTGGACTTTCAATATTACTGCTCCTGACATCATGTTTGTGTTTATTCTTTTTTGTTTGCCCTCTGCAAAACACAGAAGGGAGCGGACACTGGGCGAGTGGGCAAACCAGTGGCAAATAAGCTTCAACATTAGTAGGTGCAGAGTGATGCACATTGGGGCAAAAAAAAATTACATTTATAAACTGATGGGGTCAGAACTCTCTGCAACAAACCAGGAAAGGGATCTTGGTGTCCTGGTGGACAGCTCAATGAAGGTGTCAACCAAGCGCACCGCAGCAGTGAAAAAAGCAAACTCAATGCTAGGGATCATTAGGAAGGGTATAGAAAATAAGTCAGCAAGTGTCATTTTGCTTCTTTATAAATATATTTTGAGGCCCCATCTGGAGTATTGTGTACAGTTCTGGCCACCATACCTCCAGAAGGATATTATGGAAATGGAAAAAAGGGCAGATGAGGGTAACTAGATTGATTAGGGGACTGGAACACCTGCCTTAGCATCCTGAGGCTGCAAAGGCTGGGCCTCTTCACTCTTGAACGATGGCGCCTAAGAGGTGACCTGATTGAAGTTTATAAAATCATACACAGTGTGCACAAAGTAGATAAGGAAAAGCTGTTTTCCTTATCGCACAACACTATAACTAGAAGGTACTCCATGAAACTTTTGAGTGCTAGATCTCAAACAAATAAGAGAAAGTACTTTTTCACCCAGAGGATCACTGATCTATGGAACACCCTGCCAGAAGAAGTGATGACAGCTGTCAGCTTTGACAGCTTTAAGAAAGGATTGGACAAATTCATGGAAAACAAGGGTATCAATGGCTATAATCATGGATGCCTAAGGACAACCCCTGGGTTGGAGAGATAGGCAGGATATCTCTCAATGCCCTTTGCAGGGAATCGTAAGCAGGTGAAGACATCTGCTTGGGAATACCCTAAAGCAATTGGTGAGCCACTGTATGAGACTGAATGCTGGACTGGATGGGCTGTGGCCTGTTCTTATGTCCACCAGAGGATGGACAACTGGATTAATCTTGAGGTTGCGGATGGTCCTCTGATACTGTTTGCCTGAGTAGACATAGGGACAAATCTGGCATGTGGGTCTGCAACACATTTTGGTTCCCTTAAGAAAAGTGAATCTCATTCTTGGGTCCCTAGATGTTCTTGGACTACAATTCCCAGAAATCTTGGCCAGCACAGCTAGTGGTGAAGCCTTCTGGGAGTTACAGTCTGAGAACATCTGGGAACCCAAGGCTGGGAACCACCACGTTAGGAAATGTCTTTATTGCTACCAAACAATGTCTTCAAAGTAGGTGGCTATCTGGAAACACAGATTGCCACCCAAGACCTGCGAAATAGTAGTGTATTGTTTGTGATGGGCTGTTCCTCAAGATGCATTCTGAATGATTTCAGCTGTGAACTGCAGATTACCATAAATGCCACTCCTTCATGGATTCTAGTGTGAGATGGATCTCATACAACTTCCCATCCACATGGCTTCATGCGTGGAGATCAGAGGCAAGCAACAGAGGATACCCTTTTCTATGCCAAATACACATCTACATGAAGAAATATCACAGCGCCCAAGAAGTCAACACCAGTTGTTCTAATCCCACTCTCTTCTACTTCTACTTCTACTTCCCCTCCCACCAGAAATTACATGCTATCTGATCGACACAATTGTACAGTACACCATGTTTGCATTGCAATCCAGGCAAAACTCCTGCAGATCTTCTATAACTGTATCCCTTAACTCTCTGCTTCTCTCCTAAATCAGAAAAAGCTCCCTGTAAATGTAACATTAAGACTTGACATTCAATGTGGTCAACCATGTGGTTTAAGAACAAATCTGAGTTGTTTCTTCTCTAACCAGCTAATTCATCAAAGAGCAAAATACTACAGAACCTGACTGCAGGTTCATATGTCTATCATATGTACCTTTAGGCAAGGTACTCTTGCAAATAGACAGGTACCACTTACGTATCTCAGAGCGTTGGCTTAAAGATCACCAAGATAAGTATACATAATATTACAATGAGAAGCACTGTTATCACGGTTTCCCAAACTATGGAGGTGTGATGAAATCTTTTAGGAGGAGTGTGACTGTAAGATACAACAGCATCCGTCACATTAAATTAGTTTGGTTGCCACCACTTTTTAAGGTAAACTCAATTTTTAGGAACTTTTTGTGATGTCTTTGTGTTTTGGGTGTATATTTCTAATTTTGAATTACAAATTTGATTTCCGTTGTTGTTCAAACCATTTGGATGATAAGCTAAGAGGTATGCGGTTTCTCAAAAATGAAAAAAGGAGTACAATGCCAAAAGGTTTAGGAACCGCTTCTCATCACCATCATGGCCAACCTATTCAATCAAGCGGTGTTACATGCACATCCCATTATGCTTCATCCTTTACAATGAGCTATACTGACAAACTCCCTGCCACAAGATGTGGTGAGGGCATCTGGCCTGGATGCCTTCAAAAGGGGATTGGACAGATTCCTGGAGGAAAAGTCCATCACAGGTTACAAACCATGATGGAGATGTGTAACCTCCAGGCTTAAAACAGGGGTACTTCAAGGACCAGATGCAGGGGAGTGGTATCAGGAGACAGACATCTAGTCTTGTGTGCTCCCGGACACATTTGGTGGGGCCACTGTGAGATATAGGAAGCTGGACTAGATGGGCCTTTGGCCTGATCCAGCATGGCTCTTCTTATGTTCTTATGTAAAGGCCAATAAATGATGTAGTCCAGCAACATTTTCAGGAGCACAAGTTCACCTGGATATATAATGAGAAGTCATATGGAGAAGAGAATACTGGAAGCAAACAGTAATATGTAGAGATGTAAAATTTCCGAAAACCTGGGGGAGGGGGAGGAAACAGGAAGGGGGGCTATGTTTTCTGTTTGTCTCCCAAGTATTTCCATTGCTTCAACATTTTCAGAAATTTGACATCTGTAGTAATAGGAAAAGAGTAGGACCTAACATGCATTGGAATGCAACTTGATAGCACATAACAGCAACAGATTCACTCCTACACGAGAAGGAGGGAGGCACAATGAGTCTCGGATTGATACCTTCTCCTTTTTCATGACCAAAGAGTAACTTGAAACTTCAGCAACTTCTAAACATGCTTAGAAAACAGAGTATTCCTGACACTAAAAGCCACTAAGCAATTATTCTGTTGTTTTAATTTAATATATTCTAGGAATGAAGGCAGGGAAGAAGAAAGGAGAGGAGAGGAGAGGAGAGGAGAGGTTGTCTAGGTCAGTGTTTCTCAAACAGAGGTTCCCAAATGTTCTTGGGAACTGCCAGAAATCCTGGCCAACATAGCTAGTAGTGAAGGCTTCTGGAAGTTTCAATACAAGAATATCTATCTGGCGACCACAAGTTTTGAGAATCACTGGTCTAGATTCCTCATAAACATGAGTGCAATGTTTTAAAGCCACAATAAAAGTCCAAAATAAAAGTTCCTCCCGAGAAGTGAGATTGCCATGTCATCAGAACCAAGTCTGAACAAGTTATCTTTATAACCCATGCTCAAAGTTGGCTGCGTTTGAAACAGATCACTACTAACTCTGATCCTGATGGTACAGGGACCCCGGCTATTGCCGGGGTTAGGGAGCCAACCTGACCCGCGATAATTGAAAATCCACGATATGCAGATGCAGGTTGTGTCGGGCCTGGGGCGCCTAGCTGGGGGCTCTTGTACTTCCCCCCAGCCTGGTGTTGCCCCAAACGGGCCTGCAAGGGCCTTCCCGGGCCTTTGGGGGCCTCCAGAAGGCTCGGGAAGGCTCTTGCAGGCCCGTTTCGGGCAGCACCAGTCCTGGGGTAAGTAAGGGAGGCATGAAACAGGCCTTTCCCCCTTACCCAGGGGGCTTTTTCATATACAGTGGTACCTTGTATAAAGGAATTAATTTGTTCCAAATGAAATTATGCTAAGCATTTTTCCTTTATACAAATTCCCATAGGAATGCATTGAAAACAGAGTAATCCCATTTTTATGTTGTATGGATTCTCCCCATAGGCGATTATGTTAAGCAAATTTCCCCTATCTCCAGACTTTTTATGTTGTACAGATTTTATGTTATACAAGCTGTTTGTTATATAAGGGTCCACTGTACTGTGGACCCCACGATATAGCGGGACCGCAGTATATGAACCGCGAGTGGATGGGGGACCACTGTATTACACATCAGCTTTGAGGGAAACCAAATGTAGCAGCAGCTCAAGACCTCACTGCAGCTCCACAGGACAATTCATGGGTTAGAGCCCACTGCTGCTCTTATCTTCACATATGCCCAACATTAAATCAGCCTTCCAAACCAGCTACAAATTACTATCCCTCAGGCATTTGAATGAGTCATCAGTGGGACTCTGACACCTAACAGGAAAAATAAGGAAAACCACTGCAGTCAGAGTGCATCAAGATTTTAGTCCCACATAACTCAATGAACAACGAGTAGCCATCAAACTCACTGGGTGGCCCTGAGCAGACATGTGTTGCTGGGTATTCTGCATGGCTGTTATGTGGAGGAATTGGGCCACAAACCTCAATGAGCTCACAAGAAGAAAGGTTGGTTGAATAGAAATGTAACTACTAAATACACAGTAAACTGAGATACAACATAGGGAGGTACCTTTCAGAACTGGGCTTAAAATCCACCCTGTCTCAGTTCTGGAAGAATGCCAGACCTGTGCCTAAACTGTGCTCATCTAGAAACCTTTTCATGGCCTAGAAGAGTCCACGCTCCAGCCTATCTCCTTATAAGCAAAGGAAGAGACCCCTGTGCTTGGTGAGAACTAACACCTGGAGTACTGTGTCCAGTTCTGTGCACCTCAATTTAACAAGGATGTTGACAACCTCGAGCGGATCCAGAGGAGGGTGACCAGGATGGTTGAAGGTCTGGAAGAAATGTCTTACGGAACGGCTTAGGGAGCTGGGAATGTTTAGCCTTTCAAAAAGAAGGCTGAGAGGGGATATGATAGCTATGTTTAAATATATGAAAGGATGTCACATTGAAGAAGGGACTGGTTTGTTTTCCATGGCTTCGGAGACTAGGACGTGGGACACTAGTTTCAAATGACAGGAAAAGAGATTCCATTTGAACAATAGGAAGAACTTCATGACAGTTAGAGCTGTTCGGCAGTGGAATATGCTGCCACGGAGGGTGGTGGAGTCTCCTTCTTTGGAAGTTTTTAAGCAGAGGCTGGATGGCCATCTGTTGGAAATACTGTGATGGGGGGGGTTCTGCACAGCAGGGGGTTGGACTGGATGGCCCTTGAGGGCTCTTCCAACTCTATGATTCTATGAATCTAGCAGAAAGCTAGGCCATACCTCAATTTGACTTAAGTAATTACACCTTCCAGACAAGATAAGCACAATTTAGGTGCTGGTTAGGCAGGTAGAACTCCCAGAATGGAGATATTTGAAGGCTTACAGTCCATAGGCAAGCAAACAGCACATGCCAAGTATGCAGGTTCCTCTGTCTCATCTCCTGGGGGCGATTCATACTGGAAGAAACAAGAGGAATGGCTGCGGAGAGAAGCCAGACGGAAAGAGAATTACACGGAGTTCACTTTATTTCCTTCCAACCGAGTGCCCTTGAGTAGGAAACGACACCGCGTTCTACATTTCAAGGCTGGGACATCCATTATTAATACTGCTTTTCAATTATTAAACCTGCCCTGCATATACCTATATGCATCATTTAGCAAAATTATGATATTCAAGATGAATGAAAAGATGGCTAGTCCACAGCAATCTTTAATTCATGGTCGGACTGATCCTGGCTGATGAATATTAGAGAACAGCAGTTCAGCCTTACACCGACAGCTCAGCATTACTGTGCCTTGTTTTTCACAAACGGGATGAACTTTAACCACTGTGCTGCAAAGCAAAATAATGTAGGAAAGGTGGGTTGAAGCTAGGCGAATCGTGCAGCGACTGGTTGTGGTCGTGGTGATGCTGCTGCAATCTATCCATTCCCGTGTTTTTGATTCAAGTCTCTCCACGCTTTTGAACAGGAAGTCAAAACCAGGAGCAGGAAATAGAGCATTAAACCCGCATCTGCCCCAGATGTGAAATAACCACGGGTTTTGTAGGCACCCCCCCACAACACTTAAGAGAAATGGGGAGAACCACAGAAACACACCCAGAATAACGGAATGTTCCAGAATGGTGAGGGATGGAACTGAAGAGAGTGACACTGAGGAGGAGGAACATAGCAGAGACTTGTGCAAAGATTTAAACCAGGCATGTCCAAATTTTGGCCCTCCAGATGTTTAGGACCGCAACTCCCACAGTCCTTTGTCATTGGCAATCTAAGCTTAGAATTCTGGGAGTTGCGGTCCAAAACATCTGGAGAGCCAAAATTTGGACATGCCTGATTTAAACAGTTTTCAGAACTGTATCCAACAGCATTTTCCAAAGAACAAATGGGCATAATAACACCAATATCAGATGATGAGCCTGATCCAGCTTTAAAGCATCAAGGAGACACCTATCTCATCACCTTCACAGGTGAGCATGGTGGGGACACAAGAAAGGGCCTTCTCTGTTGCTGCTCCCAGATTTCGGAACTCCCTCCCATAGGAGGCCAGCCTGGCCCCATCTTTGCTGACTTTCAACAAGCAGGCAAATACCGTTCTCTTCAGGCAAGTTTTTTTAATGTTTTTTTAATTAAATTTTAAGCTACATACAAACAACATAAGAAATAAAGAACTACAATTAACAATATAAGTGTACCCCCATCACACGGGACCATCCATGCGTTCTTCTTCGTTGCTCAGTCTTCTATCGTTCTAGTAATCTTCTTAAAGTCCTCTTCTCCAGAATTGTCGTGAAATATTCGTGGACTCTTTCCCCTTTCCTTCGACTAATACATAATCTATAAATTTACCCCAGATATCGTAAAAAACGTCTTTTTTCATTTCTCCTCGTTTGACCTTTAAACTGCAAGACAATTTATCGTTTATAGCTATATCCCAAAGTTCGTTATACCAGTCTTCCATCTTAAGTTCTAGTTTTGACTTCCAGTTTTTTGCAATGATTAATCATAAGATTTGCTATTAGTTCCTTTGTTGTAACATCGTGATCTTTGCTTGTTAACAATGATAATAATGCTATCTCTGGATTACAATCTATGTCTACCTTAATCATATTACTTAGCTCAAGAAACACTTTTTTCCAGAACTTTTGAACTATTTCGCATTCCCACCAAAGATGCAGATATGTGCCAAGCTTTTTTTCACATTTCCAACATATCTTAGAGTAACCAGGATTCATTCTATTCAGTCTAATTGGAGTTAAATACCATCTAGAAACCAATTTAAAGTAGTTTTCTTTTATCCTGACTTATAATGATCTCAAAATTCTCATATTCCAAATTTTCATCCAGTCTTCTTTCTTTATCTCTACATTGAGATCTTGGTTCCAGACCTCTCTCAAGGTATTTAACTCCTTCATTTCCAATGATTCCCCTAATATTTTATATATTTTGCGTATTATTCCTTTCTCTGAATTTTCATGTTCAGACTCAAGCGATAGTAGGAAGTGTTCAAATTTTGTGCACTCTCTGATTTGATTATTTCTTTTGCCTCAGTCCTTTGTCCATTTCCCTAATTGAATATAATTTAACCACGTTAAATCACTGGATTGCAAAATATTTTTTATATCATGAATTGTTTTAATCTTGACCATCCAATCCTTTAGTCTGGCTATTTTCTTAGTTTTAAATAACTCTAAATAATGCTTCAAGTTAACAGGGAAGTTTTCCAGGTCAGTAACTAAAGCCAGTGGGGATCCCTTTGGGGACATGATTTTTCTATATGTTCTCCATGTAGCAATTAAACTATTCAAAAGGAGGTTGTCGATCTTTACTTTGTTTTTGACATCCGTAAATAACAATTTATTTATTTCCCCCTTTATGTCCGATGACTCTTGCTCCCACCATATTAGCTTCTGTGGTTTAAAAAGAATTTCCCCCAAAGAACTGAGTTGACTGGCTATATAGTAATTTCTTATATTGGGTATACCTATTCCTCCTTCTTTCTGGGATCTGTACGACAAACTTTTGTTTATCCTTGATTTTTTCCCTGCATTGCAGAACCCATTTATCATGTCTTGGAGAATTTTAAGTTCCTTTTCTAAAAACTGAACCGGTAACATTTTAAAAATAAAGTTAATTTTTGGAAGTATTTTCATTTTTATCAATGCAATTCTACCAAACCACGATAATTTCAATTTAGAGTAAGATAATAGTTTGTTTTTCATCTCTTCTTTTAATTTTAAAATATTTCTTACTTTAGTTTTAGTGAATTCTTTGTAAAATTCTAATCCTAGATATTTAATGCTTTTTCCCGGTTTAAGTCCGAATTTTTCAATTATCTTTAGGTCTTGTTTTCCATAATTGAACAATAAACCTGATCCAGCTTTAAAGCATCAAGGAGACACCTATTTCATCACCTTCACAGGGGAGCATGGTGGGGACACAAGAAAGGGCCTTCTCTGTTGCTGCTCCCAGATTTCGGAACTCCCTCCCATAGGAGGCCAGCCTGGCCCCAACTTTGCTGTCTTTCAACAAGCAGGCAAATACCGTTCTCTTCAGGCAAGTTTTCCCCGAGTGACTGGCTCCCTGAGTGGGTTTTGACATGGCTTGCTGTGACGTATTACTTTGAAGGTGTTTTCGGTGTCGCCATTTGTTTAAACCTTTTCAGTATCTGGAATCTTGCTGTTTTAAGCTTTAAATGTTATATTTGAATGATGTAAGCTGCTTCGGGCCCTCTTTAAAGAAAAAGTCAGGGTAAAAAATATTGTAAATATTTTTACCCTGACTAGAGGATCTATTGCAAGCTTTTGTGAGTTTTTCGGGCTGTTTGACCATGTTCTAGGAGTTTTTCTTCCTGACCTTTGGCCAGTCTCTGTGGCCGGCATCTTCAGAGGGCAAGGAACTCAGGGAATTAGGCATTCTCTATGTGTCCCAGAGCACAGAGTTGAACTGGTGGGTGGGGGGGCACAGTCTATGCTAGAAGAATAGAGGGGGGAAATGGAAAGCCTTCCAGGACAGCCTACAATCTTTAGAACAAAGGCCAACAGTTGAAACTCCAAATGCCAACATATTAGCATACTAATGAGCTACAAAGCACTTGATAACCCTCTACACTCAGCCTTCCAGCAACTGGAGAAAACTCCTTTTTTGGATGGCAGCTCCCAGAATTTGAGAGGCTGGCTGGGAAATTATGGGAGTTATAATTGGGGGTGGGGGGGCTCCACCCTCCATGGGCTGGAGCTTCCCCACCACAGGATTCACCAAATATCACCATCAGGTTAAAGAAAAGAAATTCTACTTGGCACCTGAACCTCATGAACATGGCTTTTATTCTTGAGAAAACATTAAAATAAAAGTCTTAATCATTGTTAGAACAATGTACAGTGGGCCCTCATATAACAAACGGTTTGTATAACATAAAATCTGTACAACATAAAAATTCCAGAGATAGGGAAATTTTCTTAACAGAATTGTCTATGGGGCGAATCCATACAACATAAAAATGGTCACAATTAGGGATTACTCTGTTTTCAATGCATTCCTATGGGAAATTTGTATAAAGGAAAATTTGCTCAACATAATATCATTTGGAATGAATTAATTCCTTTATACAAGGTACCACTGTACAGTACAACTGTGCTAAAGAGACAAAATATTCAGTAAGGGCATCAACTTTGATCTTCTTCCTTGGACTACATCTCCCAGAATTCTCCGACTGCGGCTGGCAGATTCAAGGAGATGTAATCCAAACAATGTAACTTTTCAATAGGCAAAAAGCATGAACACCAGAAATGTTACTTGTTCAGGAAATAGGTTGCAGGCTAGGAACTGAAACCTAAATAAGCCAATTTCAGCCAGCTCTGGTCCTGCCCACCTGCTATCCTGCATACAAGGAAGGTGTTTTGCATGTAAGTATTTACTTATTGGGGCCTAGTAGAGCCAAATGTATTTTCCAGGCCAGCTGAAGTGTTTGCCCTGTAAACTATTATTCTGGATGGCCTTGAAATTATCAGCAGATAAATTGCAACAGCTGGAGCAACTAAGCAACAAGTGAAAAGGCTTAGACTGAGGTATCTCTCCTTGCCTCCTACCACTGCTGAGGGAGGATCTGGATAAGAACAAGGCAGCTGGAAGCACCAAGCATTAAAACCAGATTGTCATTTAGGCTTTTAACTGGCAAAGACAGGGGGCTATTTAACCGGGACTTGTCTGCATGGCTATCCCTTAGGGGGAGTATGAAAGACACTCTATTTCCTCCTTTATGTGGCACCCACTATGAAGGGACAGTTTCATAGAGGGTAGCCATGTTAGTCCTTCAAGAATTGTAGCCCAAAATCAAAGAAAAACAAATCAAAACAAAACAAAAGATGCAAAACATGTGGCACCTTAAAGACTAACTTCCATATTTTAATGTAACGTTTTGTGGACACGTCCACTTCTTCAGACGTGTGTGTGTGTTGCGTTGTTATAGTCGTGACTGACTCTCCGTGACCCCATGTCCATGGAGTTTTCTTGGCAGGAATACTGGAGTGGTTTGCCAGTTCCTACTCCAGGTGCCTACAGCACCTGGTATTCCCTGGTGGTCTCCCATCCAAATACTAACCAGGGCCGAGCCTGCTTAGCTTCCGAAATCAGGCAAGATCGGATGTGCTTAGGGCATCTAGGCAGCCTTCTTCAGACATATAGCAGCAGAATTAGGTGTGTAAGATAATATGCGATGAGATATACATTTCATACCAAATGTTCACTGGTAGATAGGGGAGGGGGAAGAGGAGGGAGAGAGGATTAGTTGTAGAAGTGGTGGGAGGATTTGGCCAGGGGTCCTTGATATGTTAAGCATTGTTAATGGATCTGTGGAGGAGGGAGAGATGATTAGTTGTACAAATGGTGGGAAGGAAGATTTGGCTAGGGGTCATAGATATGTTAAGTATTGCTAATGGCTCTGTGGCCAGGGTCGGTAGAAATGTTAAGTAGGGTTTTAAGGTAAATTCCTTTAAAGGGAACCTTTACCATAACTCACCCACAGGTGCTCTCAAGGAGAAATTCAAAACTCCTTTGTAAGCCAACAGAATCACTCTAAATTCTCTGAAGCACATCAGAGCCATGGACTCTCCAGAGATAATCAAAGGCAGCAGTAGCAAGAGGAAAACATTATTAAACTCAGCAAGGAGTTTAATTTGCAGCCTGAGCCCAATCATTATCAAGATCTAGCATGGGACAAAAGAGTTTTGCCACTGATTCGCTGTTTGAAAGCATCCATCTGTTAACACCCCCTTTAGGAAATTCCTCTCATGATCACAAATCTATTTTAAGCCACTGTGTGTGTTGTTGTTTTTTTTTAAAAAAAAATAAAAATAAAAAGACAAAACCTCATGCTTTACTGGAATCCTCATTGTGAGGCTTTTCCACATTACAAAGATCTAAAAATCAACACATAAAACTCAGACTTCACAATGGAGGAGCAGATTTATCAAGACGTCCAGAATATCCTCCTCAAATTTACAGGCATGGTTTGTTTTCCTGCTTTACAGAGCGGAAAAAAAAAGTGTAAAATTTCCAATAAATCATGCTACAATAGTATCCAAACCTCCTGAGTCCAGCAGAGGGAAAGGCTTAAAATTAAATGAAAGGAGGGGGCAGTACTTTTAAGAGAATTCCAACAATAACCATCCCTTAGGAGAGTAATTATGGGATTGTGCATTTAGACTATCTAGTGATATTTTTATAATGTTATGCCCCTCTTTTTTTTTCAAAGCCAAAGCAATGCACCAAACAAAAATGCTACAAAGCAAAATACTGACAGCGCAGTAAGAAAAAGGACAACATCTGGGAATTTCCCGTATTGATAAGTGCCTGACCTTCCAAAAAAGTAAATGTATGAAAGCTACCAAGGGAGTAATGCAACCTTCTCCAGATGCCCTCCAGAATTCTTAAGACTACTATTTCTATCATCTCCAACCCATATAGTCCCGGGTTGCTGTGCCTTCTCCAGAAGGCACAGCAACTGTTCTCATCGGCCATACAAAGCAGAGGGCAGAGTTTGGACCACACCTCAAATGTTTCAAATGGGGAAAACTTATTTCAGAAGATGGTCTTTTGCAGGTCAAAATGGGGCCTCCTTGTGCCAAATTGGCTCCAAACGCCGGAGGTTCCCTTTCGTGCTTTAGAAAAATAATGTATGATAGCAAGGAGAAGATTGCTTCCAAAGTGGATCAGTTCCCAAAGGCAAATTGGTTGCAAACCAGCCCATTCCTCCAGGTTTGGACATGTGCTGTTATGGTAGATCCACAAAGCCAAACTTTAAGTTATTTTAGAATGTGTCTTCAAAGGGCCCATCTTACTGTGAATCTTTTGATCCTCTAATTCAGTGGTGTCCAAACTTCGGCTCTCCAGATGTTTTGGACCACAACTCCCACAGTCCTTTGTCATTGGCAAACTAGGCTTGGAATTCTGGGCGTTGTGGTCCAATATATCTGGAGGGCCAAAAGTTTGGACACCCCTGATCTAATTGCTACTGGCAAGGGTCAAAGAATGTACACCACATGACTAGGCCCCCAGAGGGCACAACCAGTTTATTCGCATTGACTCTCAACCACCCCAAGGCCTGTCAGTGAAAGCAGGAACCTCACAGCCTAGCCAGCAGGGTGGATTTAAAAAAATAAAATAAAATCGAACTGATTAAAGTCAGTTTGAGTGAAATTTATATTTTAAATTGATTTTTGAAAAATCATTTTTTTAAAAATTGACAAAAAGATCTGGACTTTTTAAATTTAAATCATAATTTAAATCAACTTGATTTCAATCAAATCCATCCTGCTAGAGAGCATTCGAGAACACTGTGCCAAATCTACTGAAGGAAGGCCTTGCAGCTCTCTTTAGACACAGAAGGGAAGGTATAACAACTGCTCCTCTGATTAGCCAAGCCTGCAAGGATGGTTTTGTACCCGTGAGGTTTACTCTAAAGATGAGTTGTCTCCCTGAGGCAGGGACCCTCTTTACTCCAAAAGCCCCCAAAGGAGCACATATCCTACAGGCCTGGTTGCTGGTCCTGCTGGAAACAACCCTGCACCCACTAGAATTCAGCACCCTGTTGACAGCTCTGTGAAAATGAGTTCAGACCCCAGGCTAATAGATTTTTGGCAAGCCTGTATCATCCTTAGAGCATCTTCTCCTGCTTTCCTGAGCTCTAGAATTCAGGAAACAAAACAGCCCAACATCATTTCCATTCAGCAAAAACTGGACCTGTTGGGTTTCTGCCTGCCTACCAGGCAGCTGATTTTTTAATCTGTTTCGTGCCCATCCCTAGCTGGCACCCAAAGTTACCACCCTGACTTAGAGGCAGCCCTGCAGTTCAAAGTTGAGCTGTGCAGATTAAAAAGAAAGAGATCGTGGTTGCATATTTTGAGTTCTCTCTTATAATCTTTGCTGGCTGCTCACCAGGGATTACTGGAAATCCCTAAAGGGGTCCCTGGAGGCAAAAGACATGTTTTCTGAACCAAAGCCATGCTTCTGAGGAGAGGCGCAAGGGGCATAAAAATAAAAAAATGAGTGTTGCCAGCCAACTCCCGCCACCAGAAAAGGCAACAGCAAAAGTTAATTTCTCTGCTGCTCGGCTAGGGAGAGAAGACCAGCTCAACCAGGGCTGGACTTACACACTGTGCACTAATTATTTAGCTAATCACAGGGCACTCTGTGCCTCTGAACCCAATGACTTATTATCCTTGGCTGGCTCAATGCTTCTAAACCCAGCATGCCAGGCAAAGAGATACAGGGCAGGGGAAAACACTTGTGCCAACAGCCTGTAAATGGCAACCTACCATGTAATTACTTCAAACAGGAAAAATAACCTTCTCTCGGGAGGTTTTTCCATTTTAAGACAGAACTAAAATCACCACAAAATGGGAGGGGGTGGGCAGTCAAAATGCACCCTGTCCTCCTTTCACTTCAGTAGTCTATAATATTTAAACTAAACACACCAAGCTGCTATCAAATGAACACTGCTAACTGGATATGGTAATACAGTAGAGAACTTGAAACAATAAATGGTGAAGAATAATAAGTGGCAATCATCTTCCCTTGCAACTATGCCCACAAACAACTGTGCAGGGTAACTGCTAAAAGAGGAACACCACAACCTTAAACTCAGTTTTGTCAGAAATGAGATCCACTGAATATTCCAGTATAAACAGACATCAATGAGCACTGACATTGTCAAATAAGAAATTATATATTTTAAAATGGATGGGGCACTTCAATTTACCCCAAGGTACCACCCTTGAAGCAAAAAATACTTCAAAGGCAGGTTCCAGTTGAACAGTTACACAAGGATTGTTCCAGAAGTTCAAGGCTATCTCCAGTGGTTTGAATAGAGACAAAGGCTTTTTAATCACTCACATAAATGTAAGAAGGTGTGCTATGACCCAATTACTTTCTGTTAATTACCACTGTTAAGGGGATAATTACTGTTTGTACTTTTATTTCCATTTCACTCCCTATGACTCTGCTGTCTTCTCAGTGTGTATATAATTATCTACAAAGGTAACACTTCATGCAAGTTCCAGATTCAAAACTCATTTCTGTTATAAATTCATTAAATGCTCTCCGGGAAATTCCTCTCCTTCTGCCTCATCTTCCCAATTAAAACATGCAGGTCATAACGTTCATCTTCCCTATAGCACTACTACAGGAATCAGTAAGGTAATAAAACGTCTGAAGCATTGTTTCTTCCACTACACTTAAACTAAGCCAACAATTAATACAATTTAGACTCTCCGAAACCTACTTTCAAAGTTAGGGAGGGAGCTTGCTGCACAATAAGTAATGACTCCAAATTTCAGGCTGCTTTGCCCTTGCCAGTTTGTCATGGAATCAGAGAATCACAGAGTTGGAAGACACCTCAAGGGCCATCCAGTCCAACTCCCTGCCATGCATGAACCCCCAATCACAGTACCCCTGACAAATGGCCATCCAGCCTCTGCTTAAAAACCTCCAAAGAAGGAGACTCCACCACCTTCCATGGCAGATTATTCCACTGCTGAACAGCTCTAACCATAAGGGAGTTCTTCCTAATGCTCAAATGGAATCTCTTTTCCTGTAATTTGAGGCCATTGCCCCAAGTCCTAGTCTCTGAACACATGGAAAACAAAACAGTCCCCTCTTCAATATGACAATCCTTTCAAATATTTAAACATAGTTATCATATCCCCTCTCAGCTTTTTTTTTGGGGGGGGGTAAGGCTAAACATTCCCAACTCCCTAAGCCGACATAAGACATTTCTTCCTGGTCGCCCTCAAAAGAACATAAGAACATAAGAAGAGCCGTGCTCGATCAGGCCAAAGGCCCATCTAGTCCAGCTTCCTGTATCTCACAGTGGCCCCACCAGATGCATCTGGGAGCACACGAGACTAGATATCTGTCTCCTGATACGACTGTCCTGCATCTGGCCCTTGAAGTACCCTGGTTTTAAGCCTGGAGATTACACGTCTCCATCATGGTTTGTAACCTGTGATGGACTTTTCGTCCAGGAATCTGTCATATCCCCTTTTGAAGACATCCAGGCCAGATGCCATCACCACATCCTGTGGCAGGGAGTTCCACAGACTAACAACACACTGGGTAAAAAAAAAAATTCTTTTGTCTGTTCTCACTCTCCCAGCCCTGGATCCGTTCAAGGTTGTCAACCTCGTTTTAAAATTGAGGTTGTAACCATCAAAATTGTAACTATCTTAAGTCCTCAAATGTTTGGGATTCACGGGCTGACCTCAAAAGGATTATGCTCCAAGCAGGCTTGAGATTTGAAGCATCTGATTAATGTAGCTACACTCCTTTTTTTTTATCAAGACCTGCACATTTCGGGTATCATACATGCTGGATAAACATGGTGTCCCTGGATTAACCTCTCCATAATGGAGAGCAAAGATTTCTTTGGATGGTAACTCTAGGAATCTTCTAGCTGCCACCACCTTCAGCTGTAACCTCTACCCCCACACACACACCAAAAAAAAGAAACTTCCCCAGGCTCTGATGCAGAAATAAGCCCAACCTGCTGTGTGTGTGTGTGTGTGTGTGTGTGTGTGTGTGTGTGTGTGTGTGTGTGTTGAGTCGTTACAGTCGTGACCAACTCTTCGTGACTCCATGTCCATGGAGTTTTCTTGGCAAGAGTACTAGAGTGGCTTGCCAATTCCTACTCCAGGCGCCTACAGCACCTGGTATTCCCTGGTGGTCTCCCATCCCAGTACTAACCGGGGCCGACCCTGCTTAGCTTCCAAAATCAAGCGAGATCAGATGAACTTAGGGCATCTAGGCAGCTAACCTGCTATATGACTACCACCTTTATATTCAACTTGGTGGCCCTTTACCAAGGATACAAGTGCAACAAACCTATGTCTCCTGCCACAGCAACACCCAGGACATCGAGAAAGGCAGTTCAAAGAAGCCACCGTCTCCTTTTGAGCTCTTAGTAGTTGTTTATGAATGGCTGTCTTTAAGTGTTTTCATTTGCTGGCTGTCCTATGTGAAAGAGGGTTTCAGTACAGTACTGCAATATGTTGCCATCTCAGCCATATCTGTTTTTAACCATGTATATGTCTGTGGAGATTGCTTAGTCATCCAGGTGAGGTTATCCAGGAGTTGAGTCATGGTAAGTTGACTTATTTTTTTGCGGATTCAAAATGTTTAGCTAGTCATTCAAGTAGCTGAGGAAGGGGTGTGTGTGTGTGTGTGTGTGTGTGTGTGTGTGTGTGTGTGTTGTGTCATTACAGTCGTGACCGACTCCGTGACCCCATGTCCATGGAGTTTTCTTGGCAGAAATCCAGGTTGGTAGGTGACCTCCAATTTATAGTTCACCTTGGTTTCACACACACACACACACACACACACACACACACACACACACATGGACAATGGACAATGGGTGTGTGAAAGTCACACTTATGCAGCCTTCAACACCCATTAAGCATTAGTAGTTAGCAGTGGCTTTCATGGTGGAGGTGTGAAGTGGTGCTGATTTGTCTGGGGATGATCATGAAAGGCCAGCATGTAAAAAGAAGGAAACACAATGAATTTAATCCAGGCTAAAATGACCCATTGAAAACAATGAGGCCTGTTAGCCACAACCATTGTAAGGCTCATCAATTGCAATATGCTATAGCAACAGCATAACTAAGTCCAGATCCAAGACTAGAGCTCCATACCAAGCCTATGAGAAAGGTCATAAACCATCCTAAATTCTGCAGAGGAATAGTCAAAGCACAGATAATTTTACATTCCCAAAGACTAAGGATTAAATCTGTAACCAAATCTTCTAGTAGTCCATAAAGCTTCATAAAACAACATCCTCTTTAAATGGCTTGAAAACACAACACGACTAATTGCAAAATAAACTTAACTCAGTTTCTCCCTTTTTTAAAAAAAAATCAACATTAACAATCAACACAAATAGGAAAAAGTGATCAATGTGCAATTTTAAAGCGTTATTCAAACTGGCTATAGGCGCCAATATCAAGTCGCTGAAACCTAAATATCAGCAGGCTGGATAGATCATTTATTTAGGTATCTGGCTGGAGACAAAGGTTGGGAGTTTGATCCCTCACTGTGCCTCTTGTGAGTAAGAGCCAGCCTATGTGGCCTTGGGTGAACTACCCCATCTCAGGATTTTCCCGAAAGTACTTCTGAGTATGTTCCAGCCAGAAAACCCAGAAAGGAGTCACCATAAATCCAAACTGACTTGACACCATTTGATTATTATATTACTGTATTATTAAAACCAAAACACATTACTGTATCTAAAAGAAAAATAAATAAATAAATGAGTATAAGCCTAGTTTTTCAGCCATAATTGAAGGTGAAGCAAATTGGACTTCTAAACCCTTTTAAGAGCTACTGTGTTTCCCCGAATATAAGAGTGTATTTTATTAATTTTTGCTCCCAAAGATGTGCAAGGTCTTATTTTCAGAGGATGTCTTATTTTTCCAAGAAGAAGAATATGTTACACAATTATTGTTATCTTATTATTGGGGAGGCCTTATTTTCAGGGGGATGCATTATATTTCAGCGAGAGGCAAAACTGTAAGTAGGTGTTATTTTCAGGGGTATCTTATTTTTGGGGAAACAGGGTAAAGCTTGAAGGAAACAAAAATGCACCCCTGGAAAGGGGGTTCCATAAACCAAGGGTGGCTCCTTCCATTCACCTACCACTCTACATGACCTAAGCATGAGTCCCAAGTCCAATCCTGGGCAGAGACCATCTCCATGCGAATGAATATCTTGGTTGCATCAACAGAACCATAGTGTCTAGATCAAGGGAAGTAATAGTACCACTCTATTCTGCTCAGGTCAGACCCCCACCTGCAGTACTGTGTCCAGTTCTGTGCACCTCAATTTTAAAAGGATGTTGACAAGCTCGAGCGGGTGCAGAGGAGGGCAACCAGGATGGTTGAAGTTCTGGAAGAAAGGTCTTAAGAGGAACGGCTTAGAGAACTGGAATGTTTAGCCTTTAAAAAAGAAGGCTGAGGGGGGATGTGATGTTTGTGTGTTGTGTTGTTATAGTTGTGACCGACCCTTCGTGACCCCATGTCCATGGAGTTTTCTTGGCTGGAATACTGGAGTGGCTTGCCAGTTCCTACTCCCAGGCGGCTACAGCACCTGGTATTCCCTGGTGGTCTCCCATCCGAGTACTGACCAGGGCCGACCCTGCTTAGCTTCCGAAATCAGGCGAGATCGGATGTGCTTAGGACACCTAGGCAGCTCGAGGGGAAATATGATAGCTATGTTTAAATATTTGAAAGGATGTCATATTGAAGAGGGGACAGGTTTGTTTTCCATGGCTTCAGAGACTAGGACTAGGGGCAATGGTTTGAAACTACAGGAAAAGAGATTCCATTTGAACATTAGGAAGAACTTCATGACAGTTGGAGCTGTTTGGCAGTGGAATATGCTGCCATGGAGGGTGGTGGAGTCTCCTTCTCTGGAGGTTTTTAAGCAGAGGCTGGATGGCCATCTGTCGGAAATATTGTGATGAGCGGGGGTTCCTGCATGGCAGGGGGTTGGACTGGATGGCCCTTGAGGTCTCTTCCAACTCTATGATTCTATGATCTATGATCTAAGGAACACTTGCGCTCAAGACTTGCAAATAGACTCTCCCGATTCACTAGCCTTGCAAAATGTTAGCAGCATCTTAGAAAGGCCAGTGGAATGCATTTCCATGGAGGAGGCACAATCCATTCCTTACGCTTCATCCAGGTTTCCAACTAGGACCGCCCCAAATCTATAGCCTTTCCCCCTTCTTCTGGCACTTGCACACACAAAACAAATAGTCCAGCATTCAAAGGATTGCAAATCCCTTCCAATGCCTTCTCTGCCGACCTTCTCACTTGCTCATCTAGAGGAGAACTCCAGTAGGTGAGATGTTCAACAGGATTCTCAAACCCACTGCAACTGGAACAGCAGCACCGTTTCAGTGAATGAGCTAACACATAACAGAATAAAGAGGATATTCAAGACCACAGCAACTCCAGAAAAAAGGCACAATTGCCAGACAACCCCTAACTTAAGGCAACACTCTTCCCATAACGACAGCTTCCCATAACGAAACAGACTTGCTATCCCACAGTAACTGTGAGAACAAGCATGGTTGCTCCCCTATTGCACTTCACTTCAGAAATTCTGCCAATGAAGACACCTTTACTGACATTAATGGGAAGATTGTAATCCTGGCACCCACGATGCCAAAGCATTTACATGGGTGGAAAAATACATGGAGTCCAGTGTTTAAGAACACAGCCTTCAGGAGAATCATTTATGGCACAGATAATGAAAGCAGCGGGGAAATTATAAATTCACCACACCCCATTTCCTTCCCTCACTCATTAAGGAGAGATTTTAGATGTCCATTGCCCTGTCTTACCTGTAGCCCTTTAAACGGTAAGGAAAATCTTCCAAACTGGCTGCTAACCAGCCAAATGGGAGGTATGTGGGGGGAAACGGCAACACATGAGAAAAATAGTTTGCTCATGTCATCCCTCGTTCAACTCAAATAACCTCCAAGATTCATGGGCTGAGGCAGCAGTGGGACTCTTTTCGTTGCCAAACATTTCTCGAAGCAGCCGCTGCCAATCACAGAAAAGGCAAATCACACACACACACACACACACTCCTTCCCAACATAGAAACAGACATCCTCCTCTGTGGCACCAGACTTTTCCTGGGGGGAAAAAAGGAGTTTGGGTGGAATGAGCCAAACCGTTTCACCTTCTCTCTCTAAGGAAGAAACGGTCAAGAACTGATGCCTGCCACATAACGAAACGGGAGAATCCATCTTCACATTTCCACCTCTAAATACTTCCTGAATTTCTCTGACCCTCTGAGTTGCCAACCCAGGCAGGTTTCATGAAGGAGTCCAGTCCTGGCACCTCAAGATGCCTATTGGTTTCGCAGAGGAGAGAGGACTTTCCACGAGGACTATTTATAAATATAAAAAGGGTGTGACCTAAGATGACTCTAGAAGCCCAGCTCCATTTCATTGGAATCATCCCCTGACGGTGCAATTTTCTCAGCAGCCTTTCGTGAGGGACTAGGTCAAAAGCCTTGATTTTCAGAAGGCTTTCGACACAGTGTCTTGCCAAAGGCTCCTGAGAATAAGAGGGCATAAGGGGATAAGAGAGCAGGTCCTCTTATGAACTGAGAACTGGTTAAGATTCAGGAAACAAAGAGTAGGTGTCAATAGGCAATTTTCATAATGGAGAGAGGTGAAAAGCGGTGTGCCCCAGGGATCTGTCCTGGGACCAGTGCTTTTCAATCTGTTCATAAATGACCTGGAGACAGGGATAAACAGTGAGGTGGCCAAGTTTGCAGATGACACAAAACTTTTCCGTGTGGTAAAAATCAGAGAAGATTGTGAAGAGCTCCAGAAGGATCTCTCCAAACTGGGGGAATGGGCTGCGAAATGGGAAATATGTTTCAATGTAGGAAAACGTAAACTAATACATATTGGGGCAAAAAAATCCAAACTTTATCTATCAACTCATGGGCTCTGAGCTATCCATGATGGATCAGGAAAGACAGCTCAATGAAGGTGTCTACCCAGCGTGTGGCAGCAGTGAAGAAAGCCAATTCCAGGCTAGGGATTATCAAAAAGAGGATTTAAAATAAAAAAGCCAACATATAATGCCATTGTACAAAATGATAGGAAGGCCGCACCTGGAGTATTATATACAATTCTGGTTATGGCATCTCAAAGAAGACATAGTGGAACTGGAAAAAGTGCAAAAGAGAACAACTAAAATGATTACTGGGCTGAGGGATTTCCCTTATGAGGGAAGGATAAAACATTTGGGGCTCTTTAGTCTGGAAAAAAGGCGCCTGAGGGGGGATATGACTGAGAGATACAACATAATGCTGGGCATGAATAAAGTGGATAGAGGGAAGCTCTTCTCCCTCTCACAAAATACCAGAACTAGGGGACATCCACTCAAATTGTGGGCTGGGAGAGTAAGAACAGACAAAAGAAAATTTTTTTTTATCCAGCGTGTTGTTAGTCTGTGGAACTCCCTGCCACAGCACGTGGTGATGGCATCTGGCCTGGATGCCTTCAAAATGAGATTGGATAGATTCCTGGAGGAAAAGTCCATCATATGTTATAAAGCATGATGGAGATGTGTAATCTCCAGGCTTAAAACCAGGATACTTCGAGGGCCAGATGCAGGAGAGTGGTATCAGGAGACAGATATCAAGTCTCGTGTGCTCCCAGACACATTTGGTGGGGCCACTGTGAGATATAGGAAACTGAACTAGATGGGCCTTTGGCCTGATCCAGCATGGTTCTTCGTATGTTCTTATGACAGTGGTGCCCACTAATAAATCTGATCCAGCCAGCAATTCACTGGCAAGTTCCTCTACCATCCAAAGGACTGCCTACTTGAAGTGTGGACAAAGTATGCTCTTCCAGATATTGTCAGACTATGATTCCCAGTGTCCCCTCACCACCAGCTATGGTTGGCTACATAACTTCAGGGCAGCAAGAAAAGGTCTCACCAGTCATCTGCTAAAAAACCATTAAGTTGGAGATAACAGGCACTAAATATAAGTTTCCTTTTTTGTGTACTCCAAACTCAGTACCTCAAATGCCCTACTCTTCCTTCAGCTGTTCTCAGTCATTCTGCCACTTGGTAGGGTATGTAATTTGCAAAATCCTCTAACCTGCATGGCCACATGCCATACTATATATAGCAGGGATTCTGACAATCCAAAGAAAACACCATCTTTCCAACTCTTCAAAGCTCTGGGTAAGCCAGTGTACATGCTGGAAGACTACAGGCCAAGTTCCACGATACAGATTCTTAGTCATCCAGGTGAGTTTATCTGGAAGCTGAGTCATGGCAACTGGACTTCTTTTTTCATGAGAGATAGAAACATTTCACTGCTCATCCAAACAGCTTTGTCAGTCTGAGGAAAGCTAGTTGCGAGTCTTCCATTTTATAGTTCACTTTGACCTCATGTCACCCTGGTCTGAAATAGGCTCATAAGATGAACAATGGCCTGAATAGGCTTGTTAGGTGGACAATGGTCTCAATAGGCTCACATTAGGTGGCCCACCTTTACAACCTTCCAAACACCCATAAGTGAACTATAAAACCGAGGGCTAGCAACGAGCTTTCCTCAGATTAACGAAGCTCCTTGGATGAGCAGCAAAACGTTTTAATCTCTCAAGAAAAGAAGTCCAGTTGCCATGACTCAACCTCCAGATTCCAGGACACATGTGTAGCTCATGGGGGGACGTGAGCCAGGCTGCACACGTGTAAGGAGCAGACCCACATGAAACAGTAAGCTTGGAAGGTCCTTACATTATGTCATGGCCCCACACTGCAGGAACACCATACACATACAGAAAGCCCAATGCCACTGCAGCACAACCAACAAAATGTTTTACGGCACCTCCCAGCAGAGGCAGTTCCTTTACACACATCGGTTCCTGGTTGCAAGAGAGTATTTTGAAAAGAGCCTAGATGCCCTACCTAAGCACATCTGATCTTGCCTGATTTCGGAAGCTAAGCAGGGTCGGCCCTGGTTATTACTTGGATGGGAGACCACCAGGGAATAGCAGGTGCTGTAGGCGCCTGGAGTAGAAACTAGCAAACCGCTCCAGTATTCCTGCCAAGAAAACTCCATGGACATGGAGTCATGAAGGGTCGCTCACGACTGTATCGACACAAAACACACATTTTGAAAAGAAGGGGGGCTTTAAGTAAAGGGAAAAGGGACAGTGCTGCCTAAGGCTTTGCTATTTCTTGGCACTCTGGAAACCAGCACTAGATGATACAAATCATCGACTTACTGCCAAAGGCAGATTTCAACACAAGCGAAGACCGGTCTCACATGCTCCTTTCCATCCGGGGAATGGGCCAGCAAGTCTTGGCTGCTCTCCCTTGTGTCCTCGCTCACCTTCTACCAAACTGAGGACCATACAGCCCAGAAGGAAAAGAAGAAGGGAGGCCTCCACGTGAAGACCAGAAAAGGGCAGTGAGAGTTTTCAATCACTTCCAAACACTTTCCAACAAGACGCGATTTCAGCAGGCAGGCAGGCGGACTGCATCCTGAGAAAGCACGCTCATCCGTTCCGTCATGGAGCCATCTGAGATGTGCTGGACTACAGCTCTGATCATTCCCAGCTGGCTGCAATCTGTAAACTAGGACAGGCCTGCCCAACAGGTAGACCGCAAGCTACTGGTAGCCCGTGAAGGGTTCAAAAGTAGCCCGCCAGCCATCAATAAAAAAAGTGAGGGGATAGGTTCTCCACCCCTCCCTCCCCCATCCCAAGGACCACCACTGCCCCAGCAAAGTTCTGGGTCTGCCATCCCACTATCTCAGCCGAGCAGGGCAGTTCAAGGGCCATGGCACATTGAAATCTGTTCCCTCCAGAACAGATTAATTGGTTTTCAATGCATTCCTATGGGAAACCGCTGCTCTACTTACAAAAGTTTTTAGTTATGAGCACATGCTTGGAACAGATAAAATTCGTAAATAGAGGTTTTAGGGTAGGAGCCCTCAGGCACTTTGGGCTGGAAAAAGTCAACCTTGGCCTGTTCAAAGTCGAACAGCCCTGATCTAGGACATCCAGAAAGCAACAGATGGAGTGAAGGCTGACATCGGCTGATCTGTCGTTTCCTCAGCCACAGAACAAGTTCCTGAGCAAAGGAGTTTGGATGCTCTTCTTGCCAATAGTTTCCTGGTCTGACGGAATGTCAAGCCATCGCTATCTACTTGGCTTATACAAAATATAAAAGCTGCTGCGTGAAGCGTCTTGGTTTGGGAGAACTTCTGGACACAAAATATTTCTCAGTTTTCTGCAAGGTTGCTTACAATGCACAAATCAGAACATGGGGACGCAGAGCAGAAACTGTTGGTCTGGGGGCGACCAGAACGAGGACATGCTTATTTTACAAACCTGTAGCAGGCATGTCCAAATTCGCCCCTCCTGATCTTTTGGACCACAACTCCCAGAATTCTAAGCCTGTATTTCCAGTGGCAAAGGACTGTGGGAGTTGTGGTCCAAAACATCTGGAGGGCCAAAGTTTGGACATGACTGTCAATACCATCTTTCTCTGGCACCCTAGGAGCTGCTTGATATACATGTTCAATGTGCTGGGAAGCTTTCAGTGGTTGGCTCCTCACTGTGCATCCTAGTGGAAGAGCCAGGACATCTCCTGGAGAAGGAAATGCCAACCCAGTTCTGAGTATTTCTGCCTAGAAAACCCTTGAAAGTGTTGCCATGAATCAGAATTAAGCTGACAGCATGAATTCTTAGAGTCATAGAGTTGGAAGAGACCTCAAGGGCCATCCAGGCCAACCCCCTGCCATGCAGGAACCCCCATCACAGTACCCCCGACAGATGGCCATCCATTCAGCCTCTGCTTAAAAACCTCCAAAGAAAGAGACTCCACCACCCTCCATGGCAGCATATTCCACTGCTGGACAGCTGTAACCGCCAGGAAGTTCTTCCTAATGTTCTGATGGAATCTCTTTTCCTGTAGTTTGAAACCATTGCCCTGAGTCCTAGTCTCTGAAGCCATGGAAAACAAACTTGTCCCCTCATCATTATTATTACCCAGCAGCAAACCCTACTTTCTTCAATCGAGCTTCCTCTTTTGTAAATGCATTTAAAACTGGAGACCTGGAACTATTCCACACCCATGCACCCATCATTTCAAAGTGAAGGACGAGATATTCCTATCTTGTAATGTGATGTTTCAGACCTTAGGAAGATACATCTGCAATGGAGCCCACTATTCACCCTTTTAATTTCAGCTTTTCCCCTCCACTAAATCTGCTCTTTTCACTGCCACCGTATCTGTTACGCACAGAGATAAGCAACTGTACCTAGCTCAGAAAATGCTTCAAAGTGGCTGGCAGATCATTTCATGTTTCACAAAACTTGCGGTGGAAGGGGAACACGGCGCAAGGAGGGCCAGTGCTTTATTTTATTGCATAATCAGCCCTTCCAGAGCTTTCCAACAATGTTTCACTGTCTAGGGTGTTAGAAAAATGAGCTTGAGTCTCATCGGGCTGCCTATAGGATGCATAATCTCCATTCCTGCCATATGGAATGGAAGGAGGTCCTTGCAGTTCCAGTTTTTTTTTAAAAAAAAAAACTTATTTCCTGTTCATTCCCACCACCTTCACAGGCGCGCCTCAGAAGAACACATGAAAGGTCCTTCTCTGTTGTTACTTCCAGACTCGGGAACTCCCTCCCACTAGAGGCCAGGTCTGCCCCATCTCTGCTGTCTTTCCGGAAGCAGGCAAAGACCTTCCTTTTCAGGCAAGCTTTCCCTGAATGAGGGACTACCTCTTATGTAACTTTTAGATGGATTACTATTTATGATTACATTGACTGATCTCATAAGAACAACAGTGTTTTCCATCTTAGTTTCCATCCCTCATGATGGATTTTTTCTTTTAACTGTTCACTTGCTCTTTTTAGCTTTAATGTTACCTTTTAATGTTGTAAGATGCCTCTTCTAATTCCGTTTTTAATCTTGAATGTTCTGTCTTAAATGTTCTGGGCTGTATATTGCCCCTCATTAGTAGAGATGTAAAATTTCTGGAAATTTTGAAGCTTGGGGGGTAAAAAACACTTTTTTCCAGAAAATCACAGAAATTTTCAGAAAAATTGAAAAAAAAACTACATTAACACTCATTCCCCTTTACAGCTTGAAAGTTATTCTGTTACTTTAGGAACATAAAATATGGCTATGGACAATTTGACTTGGCATAAAATGATCACAACTAGCATATTAAAATATAGGGTATCCAAACAATTAATACAAGCAGAATTTACTTTTTTAAATAATATGTACTGTATTTGTAATTGTAAGTAACAAATGGAGTAACAATCTCCTGAACTGTTTAATAGTTGATGTGGAACAAAAAAACCTCTATAGAACAATGTTTAAAAATCCAGAATTAACAATTATTCATATTTCCTCTCCACAGCATTAAATAAAAATAAAATAAAAACCTCATTCTCATAAAAAGAATTGAAGAGGGAAGAAATGCATAAAAAGGAGTAGGACTAAGTTTCAGTGACTTTTTAAGAAACAATTTGGAAAATATTTGAACTCCCTGTCTTATTTTATTCACGTTAAATTAAAAACATTCCATAATCATTTTTCTTCTTCTTTTTTCAATTTTTTTTTGGGGGGGAAATCCAAAAAGGCATCAGGAAAAAATGGAAAAAACGTTTTCCCCTGAATTTTTCCAGGTTTTTCCCAGTCCTTCACATCTCTACTCATTACTGAAAGCCGCCTTGGGTCCTTTTCCAAGGAGAAAGGCGGAGTAAAGATATTCTAAATAAATAAAATTGGATAGGACACTATTCTGGGCAGCTTCCACAAAATAACAAAAATATAGGTGGTGTGCATCTCTCTGACACGCTGATGAATGTGTGTCATCCTCCAGATGTTGTCAGAATCTGGTTCCCATGTGCTCTAGCCAGCCTGGCCAAGCATGAGAGATGACTATATAACATTTCATCATTAACAAGTACATATCTCTGCCACGCAAACCACTATGGGGGATGCAAAATGTTCTGGGGTATCTCTTTGACTCAGTTCTAGACTTGGGTCAATGAGAGGAAAGAAAAATTAACTTAGATGATCTATTCCATGGGTGTCCAAACATCGGCCTTCCTAATGTTTTGGACAACAATTCCCAGAATTTTAGCCTAGACTGCCAGTGACAAAGGACTGCGGGAGTTGTGGTCCCAAACATCTGGAGGGCTGGAGTTTGGACACCACTGGTCTATACCAAATCCTATGAAACTCTATAATATTGAGGGTCAAGCCAAAACACATCATAAATGTTTTAAAGGTATCAAAAAGATATGCAACTTAATTTTGTAAAAATCTATTTTAAAAAACGACTTTGAACGCTTACAAGTTTTCCATGAGTCAGTTGGCTGCAAGGTGCAGGGATTTCCTGCAATTGAACAGATTGCAAAGTTCTGGAAAATGGGGAGGATTTGGGCCACCCACCCACCCCACCTCCACTGGGAGCTGATGCTATGAATGTTCTACAACGTGGGATGAACTGGAACTTTGGCCATGGAGCTAAAGTACAGCTAGAACAGCACAAACCAACCTACACAAAACACTTGTGCTGCCTCCGCAGAAAGCACAGGAAAGCTCTTATAGACTGGTGTTTTGCTAAGAGGCCTCCGGAGGACTAGAAGCTGCCTTGCAAGCCACGTTTCACCACATTCTGCTCTAGGGTCAATGAGGAGCCGATCTACTCTTCAACAGAGCTACAGAATAATTGTTTCTTACGCGTTACAGCAGGAAACATGTCCCCCACCATGACTCCAACCCAGAGTCATTTTCTTTTCTAATTTCTTTTTTTTTTTTTTTTTTTTTAGTTATCGTTGTTCCTATTATTACCAAAATAAGATATGGAGGGCAGTCTGGAGAATTGTGAAAATATATATTTGGGGGGAAGAAATGCCTCCAACACGAACTTAGCCATAAAAAACAGTGTTAGTTTTTTAAAAAAAAATATTTATTTTTTTATTTTAAATAAATAAATAAATAAATAAATAAATAAATAAATAAATAAATAAATAAATAAATAAAAACAGTGTTAGGGGCCACAGGCAGTCTGTGAGCTAAATAATTCCTGGCCTTGCTTTATTTTCCCAGCCTGTTGCCCTCCAGATATGCTAGGATGCTGGTTCTCAACTTTTGGCCTATCCGATGTTTCCTGTCTTTTACTCCCAGAACCACTAGCCATTAGCTATGTCAAGTGGAAGTTGAAGTCCAAAACTTTCAGGCTCAGTGGTTCCAAACCTTGGGCAACTCAGGTGTTCTTGGACTACAATTCCCAGAAGCTTTCACCTCTAGCTGCGTTGGCTGGAGTTTCTGGGAGTTGAGGTCCAACAACATCTTCGGGAACCACTGTTTTAGAGGACAATGGTGGAGAACGAATGAGTTGCACTACAATTCCTGTGCTGAGCTAGTTTAGTTTAATGCAGGCATGTCCAAACTTCAGCCCTCCAGATGTTTTGGACCACAACTCCCACAGTACTTTGTTACTGGCAATCTAAGCTTAGAATTCTGGGAGTTGTGGTCCAAAACATCATAAGAACATAAGAAGAGCCATGCTGGATCAGGCCAAAGGCCCATCTGGACCAGCTTCCTGCATTTCACAGTGGCCCCACCAAATGTGTTAATGAAATAGCATTCTGAACAGACATAATAATAATGCTCATGTGTTATCAAATCATTTTTCAGGGTTCTCCAGGTACTCAGATGGACATAAGAACATAAGAAGGGAAGGGCCATGCTGGATCAGGCCAAAGGCCCATCTAAGTCCAGCTTCCAGTATCTCACAGTGGCCCCACCAGATACGTCTGGGAGCGCATGAGACTAGATCTCTGCCTCCTGATACCACTCCCCTGCATCTGGCCCTTGAAGTACCCCGATTTTAAGCCTGGAGATTATACATCCCCATCATGGTTTGTTCATGCCTGATTTAATGGCCCTTGTAACTGAAGACACCTAAAAAGGCATTCAGGGAGTCAGCACAGACAGGATTTTGTTCTCTATGAAAGAAGAAAAATCGGAGTTTTAATATTTAGCCTTTTTCAACCCCTGCTCTCCTAACATAAAGGATGTGCAGTAATTATAAAAAGGGTTACACAACATGCCTCACACAGACTGGTCCCCTACTTACACTGAACTGTCACTAGAGTCAGGGAGGAAAACACACGATGTGTGGAACTGTTGGTAGAAATACATGCAAAATGTTTGGTTTCCTTTCACATTGCGGAAACTGCAAGCACCACTTTTTGTTGTTGTTTTTCTCTTGAATAAAGGGGTGGGGGAGGAGGAACAAGTGCCTTATCAATTGGAAAATATACTCAAAGATCAGCACTAGGCACTAGGAAAAGGGACTTTTAAAGTATGCAGGAATTTACTGTGCAGGAATTGTGGGAAGGGGTTGAATCCCAGAAAGTAATCAAAGCAACAAGAAGAAAATGCAGGCTGGGTTCAGAGGAATGCAGGGCATATGAAGCACAGAGATTTTCACATCTGTATCCCTAAAAATCCAACAAGCCAGTCTGTTTATCATCCTCCTAGGAAGAATCTGACCAATAACTAATGAAGGTCCACAGAAGGGTTATATCACAAGCTTCATTAAGTCTGAACTTACCTCTCCTTTCCCACACCTTGAACCAGGTGCAGTTCTAGGTTCTTCAGGAACTATTCAACTTCAGCACCCTCTAACCCATCATCGTTAGGCTATCTCAGGCACTGCCATGGAAGGTTTGGTGGGAAGGTAAGGCAAGTGTTGTATGCCCTTGACATTAATGACCACTTGGTGCAAAACACAATGCTTGGATCATAAGAACATAAGAAGAGCCATGCTGCATCAGGCCAAAGGCCCATCTAGTCCAGCTTCCTGTATCTCAGAGTGGCCCCACCAGATGAGTTTGGGAGTGCACGAGAATAGATCTCTGTCTCCTGCAACCACTCCCCTGCATCTGGCCCTTGAAGTACCCCAGTTTTAAGCCTGGAGATTACACATCCCCATCATGGTCTGTAACCTGTAATGGACTTTTCCTCCAGGAATCTGTCCAATCCCCTTTTGAAAGCATCGAGGCCAGATGCCATCACCACATCCTGTTGCAGGGAGTTCCACAGACTAACAACATGCTGGGTAAAAAAATATTTTCTGTCTTTTCTCACTCTCCCAGCCCTCAATTTGAATGTATGTCCCCTAGATTTGGTATTTTGTGAGAGGGAGAAGAGCATCCCTCTATCCACTTTACTCATGCCCTGCATTATTTTGTAAGTCTCAATCATATCCCCCTCAGGTGCCTTTTTTCCAGACTAAAGAGCCCCAAATGTTTTAGCCTTTACTCATAAGGGAGGTCCCCCAGCCCAGTAATCATTTTAGTTGCTCTCTTCTGAACCTTTTCCAGTTCTACTATGTCTTTTTTGAGATGCAGTGACCAGAATTGTACACAATACTTCAGATGCAGTGTTACAATCATTTTGTACAATGCCATTATAATGTTGGCTGTTTTATTTTCAATCCCCTTTTTGATAATCCCTAGCATGGAATTGGCCGCCTTCCCTGCTGCCGCACATTGGGGAGACACCTTCATGGAACTGTCACACCATAGAGATCCCTCTCTCGGTTCCTTCCAAATCTCAAAGAGCACAACTGTAACAAAATACTACAATCCTGAAGACAGGAAACAAGATTGCTGTTGCACTGGACTGGATCAATCACTTTGTTACCAGTTTAACTGGAGAATCTGGTAGTTGAGTCATGGCTACTGGACTTCTTTTTTTGAGAGACAGAAACGTTTCGCTGCTCATCCAAACAGCTTCATCAATCTGAATACAGCTAGTGCAAGTCCTCCATCTTAGAGTCAGCTTTGACCTCTTGTCATCCTGGTCTGAAACAGGCTCTTAAGATGAACAATGGCCTGAATAGGCTCGTTAAGGAGACAAAAAAAAGAGCAATATAGTATATGCGGTCCAATGCAGTGAGGAGTGTTCAGACCTCTACATTGGAGAAACTAAACAGCCACTAAACAGAAGAATGGCCCAACATAGGAGGGGTAACAGCTCAGAACCAGAATCAGCAGTACACCTCCATTTGAAGAATAAAGGGCACTCATGCAAAGGTGAGGGTGTACCCATATTAGACAGAGAAGACAGGTGGGTTGAGAGAGGAGTAAGGGAAGCCATTCATGTGAGCATCGAAACCCCCTCCCTCAACAGAGGTGGTGGCCTCAGGCATAGTCTATCTGCTACTTATCAGGGTGTGCTTTCCAAAGTACCCAGACAAATAAAAAAGCCTTCACCACCAAGGCCATAGCTAACGATCCATTCTTGATAGATTTCAGCACCTTCGGCCATTGTTCACCTTAAGGCTATGGATACTACTGTCTCCCTAAGAAGCCTATTCAGACCATTGTTCATCTTATGAGCCTAATTCAGACCAGGATGACAAGAGGTCAAAGCTGACTATAAGATGGAGGACTCACACTAGCTGTATTCAGACTGATGAAGCTGTTTGGATGAGCAGCAACACATTTCTATCTCTCTCAAAAAAGAAGTCCAGTAGCCATGACTCAACTTCCAGATAAACTCACCTGGATGACTGAGAATCTTCACAGACATATTTCACTGGAGAAATAAGCCTTCCAGGTTGACAGAATCCAGCACTTTGGTGCAAAACAGGGGTGGGGAACCTTCGACCCTCCAGATGTTTTGGACCACAACTCCCACAATCATTGGCAATATAGGCTCGGAATTCTGGGAGCAGCGGTCCAAAACATCTGGAAGGCTGGAAGTTCCCCACCTCTGGTTTTAAAAATATATTATCTTACCCTCATGGCCAAAGTATCTCAGGGAGCAGGTTATCTACATTCAACAGAAACAAGGTACCTCCTGCCCAAAGCTTAAAAATTAAAAAGGATTAGAACAAAAAAAAATGCATTGGGAGGGAAGGAGAGGGAGAAATGGTTTTATAGCAGAGCTGAAGGAACCTTCTGCCACTCAACAACACTACAGTTGTTACAAGATCCTGGTTAAATGCTGGTAACAACTGGGACAAGTGATTTGGAAGCCAAAACTTCAGCAGGGCTGACCATATGGCTGTGCTGTTTGTTTCTGCTCATGAACCTGGGCCCAGTCATTTTGCAGATTTAAAAAAAGAAGACAAGGCTAAGTTGTTTCACATTGTTGGCATGTCCAAACTTTGGCCCTCCTAGTGTTTTGGATCACAACTCCAAGAATCCCAAGCCTGTATTTCCAATGGCAATGGACTGTGGAAGTTGTGGTCCAAAACATCTGAAGAGCCGAAGTTTGGACATAGCACCTCGTGGTTCTATGGAACTCAATACCACGAGACCTGACAAGTGTGAAGGGGCAAATCCTTGTTTTTCCAATTCTCGTTGTTATAGTTGGTTTTATTTAATTGGCCCAGAGTTCCATCCGGAAGATGGGCGGTATAAAAATACAATTAAATAAATAAATAAATAAATAAATAAATAAATAAATAAATAAATAAATAAATAAATAAATAAATAATCAAACAAGCACAAGACACTACAGAATTCTTCCATCTGCAAGATGACATTTTTCTATGGCTTCAATACAAGTTCTACTACTTTAAAGAAAACTCTTCACACAAATTGCATAGTTTGATAGCTCCTGCCTTACTTCACAGACTAGTGAAAACCAAAGGCACCTTCCACAAAACTGAATTGTTGATCTCCCCCTTATGCAGATGCAGGGCATAGCTTCATGAAGAAGAATCATACAATCATAGCATCATAGAATTGGAAGAGACCTCAAGGGCCATCTAGTCCAACCTCCTGCCATGCAGGAACCCCCATCACAGGACTCCCGACAGATGGCCATCCAGCCTCTGCTTAAAAACCTCCAAAGAAGGAGACTCCACCACCATTTGGGGCAGCATTTTCCACTGCCGAACAGCTCTAACTGTCATGAAGTTCTTCCTAATGTTCAAATGGAATCTCTTTTCCTGCTGTTTGAAACCACTGCCCCGAGTCCTAGTCTCTGAAGCCATGGAAAACAAACCTGTTCCCTCTTCATTATGACATCCTTTCAAATGTTTAAACATAGCTATCATATCCCCCTCAGCCTTCTTTTTGAAAGGCTAAACATTCCCAGTTTCCTAAGCTGTTCCTCATGACATTTCTTCCAGACCTTCAACCACCAGTTTCCATGCAGACATTATATAAAGCAGGGCTGTTCAACTTTGAACAAGCCAAGGTCTACTTTTTCTAGCCCAAAGTGCATGAGGGCTACTATACTAAAACCTCTACTTACGAATTTTATCCATTCTGAGCACATGCTCATAAGTATACACTTTTGTAAGTAGAGCAGCAGTTTCCCATAGGAATGCATTGAAAACCAAATAATCTGTTCTGGAGATAACAGATTTCAATGTGCCATGGCCCTTGAACTGCCCCACTCAGCTGAGAGAGTGGGCTGGCAGACCCAGAACTTTGCTGGGGCAGTGGTAGTCCTTGGGATGGGGGAGGGAGGGGTGGAGAACTTATCCCCTCACTTTTTTTATTGATGGCCGGCGGGCTACTTTTGAACCCTTCATAGGCTACTAGTAGCCCGCAGTCTACCTGTTGGGCAGACCTGATATAAAGTATGGAAATCTTGATGGAAGACAAGGATTCCTTTTCTCATATGTTAACTCAAAAAAAAAGAAAAATCCTGGTTCCTCCAAAGGCTCCCTTGACACTGTTTAAAGACAATCTATCCCTTTGAGAACAAGCAATTTGGTACAGCCCTAAGCCTAGTTTTCCTAACTCCCAACTCACTTGATGACTGTGGGTAGCAAGTGCAGATGGGCATGAACCACTGGTTTGGCGGTTTGCCCAACAGCCAAACAAGGTATTCTAAAGTTTGGCCCTCCACCCCCCTCTGGCAGGCACCCCCTTCTCTGCCCTTCCCTGCCCTGCCTCATTTGGGCACCCACTGGGGAGGACAGGGTGACGAACTGCAGAACACAAACTGGTGGTTCATGCCCATCTCTAGTAGCAAGCTCTCCCTGTTGAGACTTTTCGTCCTCTGGGGGAGTGGATGACCAACAACCATGGATGTAATAAAGGAATCTACTGCCCACCTTTAAAAGAGGGGATGAGGAAAAGCAGTTATCAATTATGGCATGCTACAGTTTATATATAGCTGCCTAGATGCCCTAAGCACATCCAATCTCGCTTGATTTCGGAAGCTAAGCAGGGTCGGCCCTGGTTAGTACTTGGGTGGGTGACCACCAGGGAATACCAGGTGCTGTAGGCACCTGGAGTAGGAACTGGCAAGCCACTCCAGTATTCCTGCCAAGAAAACTCCATGGACATGGAGTCACGTAGAGTCAGTCACGACTGTAACGACACAACACACACACACAAGAAGGGGCATAGCTCAAGTACTTTCCTCTATTCCTGTGGTCCGTGCACTGCAAGAGATAACGCCTGAATAGGAAAAGGATGCCACCAGGTAATAGGAAAAACAAAAAGAGTATTTGCACATTCCCATTCTGCTGGTGGACTGAGGAGGGCAAGCCTCTAGCTCCAAGCTTTTCTTGTGGCTGTCTTAGACCAAGTCTTAATTACAGGGCCCTATTTAACAGCCAAGAGGGTGTTGCCAAGACCTGACTTTCAACCCAGGAAGTTGTTGTATGCCATGTAAACATCTGGTCAACCATTCATACTGAAGCAAATACAGTAGGACCCCGGTATCCGCTGGGGATTGGTTCCAGGCCTTCCCATGGATAATGAAAACTGTGGATAAAAGAGAATGCCTGCCCACCCACCCCAAACTGCTGTTTCCTGACAGTAGCTTGCTTTATGGCTGATGTTTAGGGACAGTAGCTTGCTTTACACATGCTATTTGACAATAGCTTGCTTTACAGCTGTTGTTTGTGACAACAGCTTTCATTACAGCTTGCTTTGTGGCTGCTGGATTATTTAATTTTTTCCCTCTGCCAACTGTAGATAACTGAATCAGTGGATAATGAATCAGTGGATACGGGGGTCCTACTGTATGTCTCTGGCTGACCCAGCAGAGGTCTTACATTCTAATACATTCTGCACAAGCACCTTGTGGCTCTTTGGAAAATCAAATTACGCAATTTCGAACCATTTCAAGACAGGGTCCTGTCCCTCCTGCCGGGATGGGAGCCATGTAGTCCACTGTTGCCTTGTGACAAATGCTAGAACCAACACCCTATATCAAGGTAGACTCCCAACTCCCAAGTCCTACACAAAAGTTGAAATGCAAGATCTCCATAAGATCCCTCCTTCAGTTATTGCCACTGGCATGAACCCTTCCTACTACCATCTGCACTCAGTTGTGCTTAATGCAGGCATATATTTTATGCAGCCCTGCCTCTGAACTGTGTACTGGCTCCATATATAATGATGCCCTAAGCACATCCCATCTCGCCTGATTTTGGAAGCTAAGCAGGGTCGGGCCTGGTTAGTACTTGGATGGGAGACCACCAGGGAATACCAGGTGCTGTAGGCGCCTGGAGTAGGAACTGGCAAACCACTCCAGTATTCCTGTCAAGAAAACTCCATGGACATGGGGTCACAAAGAGTCAGTCACAACTGTAACGACGCAACACACACAGATGTAATGTTATTACATAACACTGACCTTCCAGGAGAAAGAATGCACAGCCTTGTATGACTACTTTGACACTGTGTTTTCCATGTTAGTCTCCATCCCCGATAAATTTGGATGGTCTTCCATGCATGATTACATGGAATTTTTACACTCTCTTTAACTCCTCGAATTGTCTTGCAACTTTAATGCTGTTTTTTAATGCTGTAAGACAGGCCTGTCCAACAGGTAGACCGGAGGCTACCAGTAGCCCGCGAAGGGTTCAAAAGTAGCCCGCCAGCCATCAATAAAAATGTGAGGGGATAAGTTCTCCACCTCTACCTCCCCCAACCCAAGGACCACCACTGCCCCAGCAAAGCTCTGGGTCTGCCAGCCCACTGTCTCAGCCACGCAGGGCAGTTCAAGGGCCATGGTACAGTCCCCTGCTCTCCCTACTGGCTAGATGCTGATAACAGATAAAATTCATAAGTAGAGGTTTTAGTGTAGTAGCTCTCAGGCGCTTTCATCCAGAAAAAGTAGACCTCGGCCCATTCAAAGTTGGACAGCCCTGCTGTAAGATGTCCCTCAATTCCCTGTTCAACTTGAATATGTCTTAAATGCACTGAGCTGTATATTGTCCCTCATTACCGTAAGCTGCCTTGGGTCCTTTGCCAAGGAGAAAGGTGGGGTAAAAATACTCTAAATGGAACCATCTCCCGAGTGAGCTGTGCCTTGCAGAGTCCCTGCCCGCCTTCAGAAAGGCTTTGAAAACCATGCTTTTCAGGGAGGCATATGGCGACCATTAATTTCATTTATTTATTTTTATTTTTCCTCCTTCTCCTGTGTCCTTCCTGCCCATTGATCCATCTTGCTAGGGTTTCCCTATTCTTTTGTACCGTACTGCTATTTTTTATCTTGTAAAGCACCCAGAGTTCCAGTTTGGAAGATGGGTGGTATAAAAGTGAAGCACATAAATAAATAAATAAATAAATAAATAAATAAATAAATAAATAAATAAATAAATAAATAAATAAAGACAGTTGGAAACCTGTCAGAACACCAAAGAAAAATCAACACGGCTCATTTTAAGAACAACAACAAAAAAAAATCACATGTCAGAATGCTTAAAGAAAAAGGATGGGGCCCACTCTGTCTATGCACTTCAATTAAATAAGGCCATTAGAAGAATTTCAATGCACAAACAGGACAGTATGTTTTTATTTGGTTTTTTTTTCCTCTCACAAAGGGCCACAGCAGTAGAGGCCAAGGCAAGCTAATTAGGCAAAGACATATGCCGACACCTCAGCAGGTATATTCAAACCTCAAATTTACGACTGAAAATTGAATTTTTAAATTCAGCAAAGCTAAGATTCAAATCTTCACCAAGCCATGAAGGTCTCTGTAAGGCCTCAAAGAAGTTACTCTCGAATCTTGCTTTTGCAATGGAGGGTGGTGAACAAAACATGCAAGCCCTCTCGAACATAGCTGAATAAGTTGCAAGAGCCACTGTGGCATACTAGGAAGTACTGTCATGTTAGAACTTGGAAGATCTAAGTTCAAATACCTATTTCAGCCTCGAAAACTCACTGTAAACCTGTAAACATTCTGACATACCTTGAGAATCCAGTTGGGGTTGGTGTACTTTGGAAAAACCTGCCCAGTTTACCTCATAAGGAGAGAAAACGCGGAATATGAGCAGTACATAAGAAGGAAAGGAAAATTTGAAAAGTTTTACAAGTATCAAAGACTCATGCATAGCTGTCGCTCTTTTCATTACAAAGAGCTGCTCAACAAAGACAGTTATCTTCCATTTTGTGTCCTGTGAATTAGAAAACACAATCGGCAAGCCCACACAAGCGACATCACTTATTACACCAGGATGTGGGGTTCCAAGTCATCCTTCATTTAAAAAAAAAAAGACAGCCCATTCAAAATATTCTATCCATTACTGATCATTACAATTATTCTTGAAATCAGGGGGGAAAGGGGACATAAATTCTATTGGAAAAGCAGGCACATCAAAGAAACTATTGGACACTTCCATCACAGGAATTGCCAAATGACTAATTGTGGTGGCGACTAAATATAGGCCGGTGCAAACATGCCCAAACTTGTCAGTTCAAGCCCAATTTTTTGACATCTCACTGAAAACAACCACCATCTTATACCAGTTTCTTTTCTTCTTGGGAAGGTCCTTCTCCCAGTATACCACAGCGGCACTGGTTTATTTTTTATTTCAAGCCATGCTTTCTTTTTTATCATCTGTCAAGTGGGATGGGTAGTCTAGCTATTAAAAAAAAAACATTATGACCAAGAAACACTAAAAGAAATTATCTTTAGTATCACTGCTAGTGCATCCAAAGGCCCTCTGCCACCTTTCCAGATTTCAAGCACATGGAACAACATGCAACCCTACACACATACGCTAAGTGCAACCAGGTAGAAACAGGAGTGCAACTCTTAGGATCATAAAACGTGTTTTACTGGGGGTGGGGGAGCCAGAGAGGGAGAATTAATGGAAGATGATCTAGATGAGGATGGGAGGCACCAACTGAGGGGTCCACTGACTAGATGATCTCAAAACCACTTTTTACAGCAGCACTATTTCAACGTCTGCTACTGCACGGCCCTTTTGGCAGCAATGCAAAGAGGGAACTTACACCAACCCACCCACACACCCACACAAACAACCCTCAAATCGATTTGGCTCCAAGGGGAAGAAAAGGAACAAAGGTAGCAGCATCAAAAGCGGTGGGGGTGGGGGTGGGGGACATGATCGAAGCCCCGCTCAGATCCTGTAAAATTCCTCCAAATCTGGACTTTGCACACACACACACACACACACACACACACACACACACACACACACACACACACACACACACGAGGGAAGGAAGCGCGCGCGTGCTCGTGTGCATCGACGGACACGAAGCCACCACCGACCTTTCTCCAGGGGCAAAAAAAAGGCAAGGGAGCAGGGAGGAAAGGAGGCAGCCAACCTGTTTACCCAAAGTCCGACGATTCCAGAAGGGAAAAGGGGGTTTCAGGACATCTCCTTTCCCGCCGTCCGGCCCTCTCTCTCCGCTTAATCGAGGGCTGAAAAACAATCTGCCCGAGGCCAGGCCTCGGAGGTGCAAGGAGGAGGAGGAGGAGGAGGAGGAGGAGGAGGAGGAGGAGGGAGATGGGGGATGGGCCAAGAAATCCAGCCGTGCCATTTCCCCACGGCAAAAAGAGGGGATGGGGTGGGGGCTGAGGGCGGCGGAAGAGAGAAATCCATGGATGTAATTTTTTACCCACGCGGTCCCGTTGGATGCCCGTTCCGAAGCATCCCGATCCCGGGATCTGGGATCCGAAAAGATCTCGTTGTTGGCGGCGAGGGGGTGGGGAGGAGGAAGGGGGAGGGGAGGGAAGAGGGAAGGATCAGGCCGACATGTGCGCGACCAAGTCTGAAGCCAGGGCCTCCGTGCACGAAAGCACGCACGCGGACGATGCCCGATCGCCGCGCGCCGCCGCGGCCACCTGCAAAACTTCTCGCCAAGTCGGGAGCCCCGGATTCGGCTCGGAAAGCAAAGGCGACTTTCAACGAAGGCATTCAAGGAGCACGGGGTGGGGGGGGGGGGATGTCGGAGGAAAAGCACACCTCCCCCTCCCCCCGCTCTGCAGGGTACCCTCCAACCACCCCACCCCACCCCCATTTCATAGCAGGGCTAGATCGCTTACCCTTCGAGGGCCAACGCCAAGCCTCCCCCAGCCTTTCCAAAAGTTGCTCGCCGCCGATGCCGGTCCCGGCTCCCCAATTCGGGCCGAGGGCGAGAGATCCGCTGCAAACGAAGTCCAGAGAGGAGAAGGAGGGATAAAAATCCGGAGCAGGCCGCGCTGCAGCGCGATGCACACACCAGCCCGTGTTGCTTTGCTGGTTGCCCATGTGCTCGCCGGAGCACGCGCTCCGCGCTCGCCTCAATGGAACGTTGTGCTGGCCGGAGGCTCTGTGACGTCACTGCCCCCCTCCACGCACACACACGCGCGCGCGCGCGCGCGCGCGCAGCCGATCCTGCCCCGTTGGCGGAGGCAAACAGCAAGCTAGCTCTGTAGCCAGTTGCCAACAACCTCCCGTAGCCTTTCTGCCTCATCAGGAGGTTTAAAAAAAAAAGGGTCCAAGCTCCCGATGTTGCCAACTTCCTCTTTCTGCCTTGCTCCTGGGCCTTATAAGGGCCTGGTTGAGCTCGGTGGCGTGCCCTTCTCTCAGCGAAATCGACGTGCTCCTCTTGTTTTCAGGTTTATTCTGGGGTCTGAGCCTGGGTTGATCACAACTCGGGTTTTAAACACAGTGGCATCTCCATCGGCTCCTCTTAAAGGTGGGAGAAGCTCTCTCCCTACCCGGGACTTGGCTGGTAAGGAGCTTGCAGTCTGTATAGTCAGGCTGGCCACACGCTTTGCCTCAATCAAGACCCTGGCCTCTCTCTGAAGCCCAGGTTAGGATGTTTCCAATCCCTCTAGGTTACTTATTGCATTTTTATTTCATGTTTTCCCCCAGGGAGTTCCAGGAAGAGCAAGGGAGATGACAGGAAACTGCTGAGACTGTAGCTAGTAGAGTTGACCTTTAATGGCATTATAAACAAATCACAAAGGTTTCTTAACATGCGTTGGAATCCATAAGGTGTACCGAAACTCGCTTCTTGAGAAATCACACTTAAAAAGGATGCTACTCTTCAATTGCAACGTCCAAGGTGGAAGAAAGCATATGTCGAACTTTATCCAAAGTTGATCTTCCATTTAGCTTTACAAAAACTGGTACAAGAAATTTTCTGTGTAACTCCTTGTATAAGATCAGTACAGAAACGTATAGAATCATAGAGTTGGAAGAGGCCTCAAGGGCCATCCAGTCCAACCCCCTGCCATGAAGGGCCCCCCATCACAGTATTTCCAACAGATGGCCATCCAGCCTCTGCTTAAACACCTCCAAAGAAGGAGAGTCCACCACCTTCTGTGGCAGCACTAACTGTCATGAAGTTCTTCCTAATGTTCAAATGGAATCTCTTTTCCTGTAATTTGAAACCATTGCCCCGAGTCCTAGTCTCTGAAGCCACAGAAAACAAACCATGTGATGTTGATTGTACATCTATGTTTTTATTGTTTGGGTTTGTTGTAAACCCCCAGACGGGTCTGTACTGCCAGATGAATGGTGAGAAGGAAGGAAGGAAGGAAGGAAGGAAGGAAGGAAGGAAGGAAGGAAGGAAAGAAAGAAAGAAAGAAAGAAAGAAAGAAAGAAAGAAAGAAAGAAAGAAAGAAAGAAAGAAAGAAAGAAAGAAAAGACCATGGCTTGGACAAGTGTCAGCCCTACCTGGATATGTCAGAGAATAAATAAAGGACCTTTTACTTTCAAAACTATGTATTCTTCTGCTGACTGTTAGATTTCAGCCCTATTGTATGAATATTTGAGAAAATCAATTGCAAGAAAATTTGCACAGTGTTAAAGCTCAGTCACCTTGAAATGTCATTGCTTCTAAAAAGCCAATCTGTGAATGGACATCTTATGTTGCTGTCACATTCCCGGGAAAAGTGTGACCCTCTGGGTGCTGCTGGATTGCAGCTCCTTTCATCTGTCATTTTTGGATCCGCTGGCTAGATTGATAGGGCAGTAGATTGGAGTCCTCATTGCACCTGCCCTGCACAATGCAGATTTTCTATGTTCTCAAAAGAAATGGAAGAAATATGGAAGAAGAAGAAAATACCGCAGCTCCAGGACTTGATGACATCATGTAAATGCCTGTGGTTCCTCATGAAATAATGTAGTGAACAAAGAGTGATAACTTCAGACTAAATACTCTTCTGCTTAGGTAATGTAGTCAGCACTGCAGAGCCAATTATGGTTGTTTCTAAGCTCTCCACCTAATTTTTGTAATTCTTTTGAGAAACCAAGGAAGTTAATTATCCTCTTGTTATGGGTACAAGGCAAATAATTCTGTGGTTTGCAGACCTCCGATCAGACCTGAGAAAAGAATTGGGAGCTCGGCTGGGAGATTTTAGGAAACAATTTCCCAGATTTGGGGAATGTGTCAAACTATCTTGCTGTGGGTGTCATACTGTTGCTGTGATGATGGTGATGATGATCCCTCTAGCCTTGACTGTCTGTCAGCCAGTCACTCTCTGTATCCCTGCTCTCTACATCTCCTTGATCTGCATGTCTTTCTCCATTAAAAAAAAAAGCTTCATTTCATCATCATGTTGACAACCTCAAGCGAGAGCAGAGGAGGGCGACCAGGATGGTTGAGGGTCTGGAGGAAATGTCTTATGAGGAACAGCTTAGGGAACTGGGAATGTTTAGCCTTTCAAAAAGAAGGCTGAGGGGGGATATGATAGCTATTTTTAAATATTTGAAAGGATCTCATATTGAAGAGGGAATAGGTTTGTTTTCCATGGCTTCAGAGACTAGGACTCGGGGCAATGGGTTCAAACTACAGGAAAAGAGATTCCATTTGAACATTAGGAAGAACTTCATGACAGTTAGAGCTGTTCGGCAGTGGAATATGCTGCCACGGAGGGTGGTGGAGTCTCCTTCTTTGGAGGTTTTTAAGCAGAGGCTGGATGGCCATCTGTCGGAAATACTGTGATGGGGGTTCATGGCAGGTCGGCTGGATGGCCCTTGAGGTCTCTTCCAACTCTAGGATTCTATGATTCTATGATCTTAGAACTACAGAGCTGGAAGGGATCCAGTGGGTCATAAGGTCCAGCCCCTGTCAAGTTGGGAATCAAACTACAGTGGTGCCTCGAGATACGAGTGCCCCGAGATATGAAGAACTCAGGATACCAAAACAACAACCACAGCAAAACAATGGAGATCGGAATCTCCGAGTTATGAAAATTCAACCATTTTTTCCCAAGGTACGAGAAAAGTTTCCCCAGGCGGCACTGCACCTGAAAAGTGTTTGCAGCAGGGTTTTTTTTTGTTTGTTTTTGACTTTTTGGATATTTTTTCGTGCCTTTCTCAAGTTGAGCAAAGGTGGGGAGCTGCTCTCTGCCATTTCTGTGCTTCTTTCTGAGCGTTTTGTGTTGCATTTCATTGGAATATGGGGGGGGGGAGCTGATCTTCTCTGTTTCCTTGTTTTTTGCTGTGCATTTGAATTGGTGTTCTTCCTCTGCACTATATAAAGATATTTGAACAAAAAATACTTTTTTTACTGTTTACTGATGCCCCGAATGGATTAATTTGTTTCCCATGCATTCCTATGGAAAGCGGTGTTTTGAGATACGAAATTTTTATAATACGAAAATTCCCATAGAACAGATTAATTCTGTATTTTGAGGCACCACTGTACCAGTCTCTGGCTGGCCTAAACCTGCAGTTCTTGAACTGACTTTTCTACATGAAACTCCCTTTTAAAGGAGAAAGGGAACCCACAACTATTTTTCCTTGTTGACACCATTATGCTGGTCAATGACTACAAATAAACTTTACTTACTTATTTACTGGTTGACACTATCAACTGCCAACTGTATTTTGTCCGCACGTGAATATAACAGGCTGTGACTGATTCCAGTGTAATCGTCTGCCCTGCTGCAGTCCAACAGGAATTGTACAGCTGGGAATCTAGAAAGACTGAGACTTGAGTGAAATACCAGAGTCACTAGGATGATACACCCACTAGAGATATGTTCTTGCCATGGTTTTAAGTGAGGATCTCCCCAAAAGCTGTATTGCAGTGGGGCAAGGCGGAAGCAAAAAAGCAACACAATTTCCTTGGGTGGTAATAAGAGGATATTCTTGCTTATCTTTTACTACTGCGGAAGAACCAAATCATGTAATTGGGGGCTGAAAGTGTCCTTAGAAATCCTTTTGTCCACCCTACTGCACAATATGGCTTTGACAAAAGAGGGTGCAACAAGGGCATTCCTTATAAAATGGCCTTCCACTTAACATATACCTGGGGAAAGGTTACCCACAATTTCCTGGGTCATTCCATCCCACTGTCAAACTGCTCTTACCATTAAGTCAGTGCTCACTAGATTTTGGGCCTCTGAGATAATTTTGGACCCCTAAATCCCATTCCACTTTATCACTGGCCCAAACATCTGGGGGGTTGTCAAAATTTCCCCACCATACCACTGCATTAGGAATACCAACCCAAAATCATTTCCGGTGCAATTTCCTGCCCACTGGTTTTACCTTTACCTTCCTAAGGAAAAGAAAACAAGTATGCTCCATAATTCGCAAGACAGCCATTCAGATATTAGAACACAGCAATCACAATTCAGTGTAACCTTCCTCTCCCCTCTCCAAACTGATTTCCTTCAACACTCTAACCGCTACCGCACTTCTGATTTAAAATGCCTTTTCCTTTAGAAAAAGGCGCCTTAAAAACCACTGTCCAGTTTTCAAAACGTTTTACCTCAAGAATCCCCTCGGCCACACCCATTTTGGCCACTGTGGCGCTTTTTCTTGCGACAGCCACTAAGGGTAGGGGTTTTTTTTTAACATCGCTTCCTGCGCCTCCCTTTGAAGTGATTTGGTGTTATTTGCAGACATAGTAAGTCGCTTTTTTCCTCGTCCCCAATTCTTAACCGTTTTCCTTTCATAAAACAGCAATTTAATCAAGTGGGAACTAGAAAGCCAATTGCTAGGTACCTGCTTAAGTGCAAACTGCAAAATCACTATTACAACCATGTGACCCCTGGAGGAGAAAAGGTGACCCAAAATAAAAAGCGGCTGCTCACGGAACTGCAGTAGCGGTTTATTATGTTAATTCTTTCAAACTGTCAGGCCACCTCTGACTTATGGCATCCTTATGAATGAGTGGCCTCCAAAATGTCCTCCCCTCATTGGTCCTGCTGAGCTCTTACAACCTCAAGGCAGTAGCTTCTTTTATGGAATCAGCCCATCTCATATTTGGTCTTCCTCCCCCCCACTGGCTTCAGTTTTTCTTAGCATTATTGTCTTTCCCCACTCTTAGAAGCAAGTCTGGGAGGTTCAGTGCAATGCTGTCAGGAGGCTAGATTGCATTACAAGGATAGACCCCTAGCAGGGCCAAAGCATGATGTTCGAGGCAGAGGTACAAACTGAACATGAGTCAGCACACAGTGTGATGCAGCAGTCAAGAAAGCCAATGCGATCCTTGGTTCCATCAACAAAACCATAGTGTCTCTAGATCAAGGGAAGGGATAGTACCACTCTATTCTGCTCTGGTCAGACCCCACCTGGAGTACTGTGTCCAGTTCTGTGCGCCTCAATTTTAAAAGGATGTTGACAACCTTGAGTGGGTGCAGAGGAGGGTGACCAGGATGGTTGAAGGTCTGGAAAAAGTCTTACGAGGAACGGCTTGGGGAACTGGGAATGTTTAGCCTTTCAAAAAGAAGGCTGAGGGAGGATATGATAGCTATGTTTAAATATTTGAAAGGATGTCATATTGAAGAGGGAACAGGTTTGTTTTCCATGGCTTCAGAGACTAGGACTCGGGGCAATGGTTTCAAACTACAGGAAAAGAGATTTCATTTGAACATTAGGAAGAACTTCATGACAGTTAGAGCTGTTCAGCAGTGGAATATGCTGCCATGGAGGGTTGTGGAGTCTCCTTCTTTGGAGAGTTTTAAGCAGAGGCTGGATGGCCATCTGTCGGAAATATTGTGTTGGGGGTTCCTGCATGGTAGGGGGTTGGACTGGATGGCCCTTGAGGTCTCTTTCAACTCTGTGATTCTATGATTCTATGATTCTAATTGTCACATAAGCAGAAGAGTATGTGTAGTTCTTGTGGTGATGGAAAGAGAGGAACGTCTGGAGAGCAGCAGTAGCTAAAGGTGGTGCAAGGGGAGCATCATTCAACAACAGCATGAGTGGCACTTATATTTTTAGTTCTGAGTAGAAGAAGGCAGTGGTAAACTACTGCTAAATATTTCCTACCTTGAAAACCCTATGGCAGTGATGGCGAAGCTTTTAGAGACTGAGTGCCCAAACTGCGATTCCAAACCCACTACTTTTTTGCAAAGTGCCAATACAGCAATTAAACCTCAATACAGGTGGCTGTGAAGGGGCGATGTCAGGTGGCCACAGAAAGGGCTCCGAGTGCCACCTTTGGCACCTGTGCCATAGGTTTGCCAACACTGCCCTATGAAGAAACTGCACTCTCTAGAGAAGAACTTGAACAATGAAATTGTAATGGTTAGAGATGTTGAATACCTCGGTTCAATCATCAACCCAAATGGAAACAGCAGCCAAGAAATCGAAAGAAGATTTGAGACCCTGAAGGTCAACAACGGACTTAGAAAAGATCATCCAATGTAAGGGTGTCTCACTGGAGACAATGGCCATTCACACTATTGTAGTCCCAGCCACCATTTATGGTTATAAAATCCAGATAGTACAGTAGGACCCCTGTATCCACTGATTCATTATCCACTGATTCAGTTATCCACGAGTGTCAGACGAAAAAAAATAAATAAAAAATTCAGCAGCCACAAAGCAATCTACTGTCACAAACAGCAGCTGTAAAGCAAGCTACTGTCATAAAACAGCAACCTAAAGCAAGCTACTGTCACAAACAGCAGCTGTAAAGCAAGCTACTGTAGCAAAAAAGCAGCTGTAAAGAAAGCTACTGTCACAATACAACAGTTTTGGGGATTTGGGCGTGTTCTCTCTTATCCATGGTTTTCACTATCCACGGGAAGGCCTGGAACCAATCCTCAGCAGATACTGGGGTCCTACTGTATAAAGAAAGCTGACAGGGGAAGAAGTGGATTTGTTTGAAATGTGTTAGGGGAGTGCTTTCTGGATTATCTTGGACTTCCAGAATGAAGAAAAAGTGAGTGCTAGAGCAAATCAACTCTGAACTATGGAGGCAAACAAAAATGATAACACTGAGGCTGTACTATTTTGGGCACATCGTGAGAAGGCAAGGTTCACTGGAAAAGACAGCATTGCTGGGAAAGGTGGAAGGCAGAGGGAAAAGAGGAAGACAAAATAAGAGATGGACTCACTCCCTAAAGGAAGCCACAGGCTTCAGTGTACAAGAGCTGAGCAGGGCTGCTGAGCACAGGACTTTTTTGGAGATGCCTCATTCAATCATAGGGTCTCTGTACATTGGAGGTGAGTTGATGGCATATATGTAACACCAAAGCCATCCTCATTAAGACTTGTTCTGGTAGTTTCTACTTTCAAGAGTAACTTTCCAAGCTCTCCACCAATTTTCCACAAGGTGTAGCAAGTGGATGACCTTTTTTTTTTGTCATCATAACTCCTGCGTGACAGGAGGCAGCATGTGAAGGAAGAAAATGTGAAAATACCCTAATAGAGAAAAGCTGGGGAATGTGGCCTCTGCATGAACTCCATCTGTCAACAAGAGGACAAGTCTAAAGGCCTGGGACAACTACACTCAGATAACGAACCTTTTCAAGAAGAGAGGTAATTAAGCCCCCCTGAAACCCAGGGAGAACAGTCGAGATTGGTTTTGTTCTCTTTATGAACCCAAGTTCTGACGCATGCTCTTTAATTGTGGTTTGCAAGGACAAAACAGTTTGCGAACATCAAGAAACACTAAATCCAAATGCCACCCTCTTTTGAGCAGACATGAGCCCAGAATAAACAGGGATGCTGTGCTGTTATTCTTTTGGTTTGCTTCCCTGCCCCCCGCCGCTTTCTGCCACACCACAAAATCACCAAAGAAAGTGTCAGCTGGAGATCACGGGGACCGGCAATGGAAGCCACGTTTTGCTGTGTCATTAGATGTACGCATGCATTAGCACCACGTATAATTCACCTAAAAAATCAAAGAGGCTTCAAGGAGGAAATTAAAAGGAAAGACTCTGCAGTTTGCTTTTTTTGCAGGATCAAAAGTCAACATGCCTCCCAGGCACAGCTGGATGTCTTCCTGGTGGGGTGAGCCTGTGCAATTTTATGTTTCCTGTGCATTAAGCAGGACCGTAATACTAGTAATAATGATGAAGACAGAAGATGAAGTGCAGGGGTGCAGGCTCTCTGCACAGAAGAGAAAGACTAGTATGTGGTTCAAGCACTGGATTATGCTCTCCTTCATGAGCTTGGAAACTGCTCTGATGGTTGGTGGATTATGGAAGTTGTAGTGGATGGTTGCTATTTTGTTAAGGACTCGAGACTTGTATTCCTAACTGCATGTCAGCTCCGTGAATAGACCTGTGACAAGGAATAAAAGACCTGACATTTGAACTAGTGGTAGTTCAAAACTAGGGGGACATTCCATTCAAACTGGGGCTTGGGAGAGTGAGAACAGACAAAAGAAAAATTTATTTACCCCGTGTGTTGTTAGTCTGTGGAACTCCCTGCCACAGGATGTGGTTATGGCATCTGGCCTGGATGCCTTCAAAGGGGGATTATAGATTCCTGGAGGAAAAGTCCACCATCACAGATTACAAACCATGATGGAGATGTGTAATCTCCAGCCTTAAAACCAGGGTACTTCAAGGGCCAGATGCAGGGGAGTGGTATCAGGAGACAGATATCTAGTCTTGTGGGCTCCCAGAGGCATTTGGCAGGGCCACTGTAAGATACAGGAAGCAGGACTAGATGGGCCTTTGGCCTGATCCATCCTGGCTCTTTTTATGTTTATGTAGTCTGCTGTGGCTATTTATGCCTGTGTAAATACAATGCTAGGAACTGCTTTTTGTAATTGTCTAAGATTTAAGACAGTTGCGATTGCTAGGAATATATATTACTAATGTTCTTGTTTTTAACTTTTTGTGTGAACCGCCCAGAGTTCCCATTGGGAAATGGGAGCGGTATAGAAATACATAAATAAATAAATAAATAAATAAATAACGTGCAATGCCAGAATGATGCACAAATGTAGTTTGCTGCCATTTAAAGGCCTGAAGTTTCATATGATTTCAAGATATATTTTGAATCTGGCCCTGAGGGCATGCCTCCTTCTACATGACCTTTAGCATTTAAGTATGGACTCAAGAGATGATAAGACCCTATAGACAGAACGTCTGTGTCCCCTCACACAATTGCAAAGCATTTTAACAGAATCGAAGGGAACATATTAGCAGAAGATGTCCTGTGTGATTTTGCAGTGACCACAGCTGCTGGAATCACTCGGTGCCTGCAGGGCTTAGTTCACGTGCTATAATTCTGGCCATGTGAAGAAAGAGGGCATATGCCAAGACCATAAGGCAGTACCCGTGTACAAAGGCTAGTCAGGGATCAGCCACCTCAGCAAGACTACAGAGGTGACAAAGCACGTGCAAGGTAGAAACCCAGTTGTATGGAGGTGTGGAGAACAGAGAACTGTGAAGCAGGAAGAAATGGTTTTCTGTGGTGTCATCGTTGAAGCAGGCATGGGGGGGGCGGCTGGTGCTGGATGAGGCCATTCTGCAATGTCTTGTTGCAGAATCCTTGGGCCTAAATCGGACAGCCCCTTTTAAAACATCAAGTAGCAATCAAGTGCATCATTTTGGGAGCTCAGGTTCCTATTACTTCCTAAGACCTTTACAGAGTTAATTCCCAAGGCTATTTCTATATCTTATTTTAATGAGAATGTTAACCTGATGGAAATTATACAGACTAATTAGGTGAGCAGGTTTATTTTCATCCATTGAAACACTTCCTTTTAAAAATCCAGATATAGTTGGCTCACCCTTTTCCTCCCATAGCCTAGTGGGTTTTAAAAAAAAACACATGTTTGATTCCTACCTAGTATCTAATTATACAGTGTCATTAGAAATAAATCCTACAAATAAATCATAATGTCAAATTGTTGTGACAGAGTGGCTTGCAAGGAAAATTGGACCAGGACAGAAAACCTAGACATGTGGACATACATGTGATACAATTGTGGGATTACTAAAATAGGGGGAAACAATATTCTCAGACCAACTGTTGTTTGTGATTTTATTTTTCTTGTTACATCCTCCTCTCTCCAGTTTGAAGCTAAAGAGTAACATAAGAACATAAGAACACAAGAAGAGCCATGCTCGATCAGGCCAAAGGCCCATCTAGTCCAGTTTCCTGTATCTCACAAGTGGCCCCAGCAGATGCGTCTGGGAGCGCATGACACTAGATATGTGTCTCCTGATACCACTCCCCTGCATCTGGCCCTTGAAGTACCCTTGTTTTTAGCCTGGAGATTACACATCTCCATCATGGTTTGTAACTTGTGATGGGCTTTTCCTCCAGGAATCTGTCTAATCCCCTTTCCCCTTTTCCAGGCCAGATGCCATCACCTCATCCTGTGGCTGGGAGTTCCACAGACTAACAACACGCTGGGTAAAAATATATATTTTCTTTTGTCTGTTCTCACTCTCCCAACCCTCAGTTTGAGTGGATGTCCCCTAGTTCTGGTATTTTGTGAGAGGGAGACGAGCATCTCTCTATCCACTTTACTCATCCACTTTACACTTTACTCATGCCCCACATTATCTTGTATGTCTCAATCATACTGTGAACTGCCCAGAGTTCCTTCGGGAAGATGGGCGGTATAGAAGTCCCATAATAAATAAATAAATGAATGAATAAATTATATACATGATACTCTTCTTATGCTACTCTTAATGAAACTCTTCTTATAATACTCTTATGTTACTCAATCATATAGATTATTCAATCATATAGATGATTGAGACATACAAAATAATGCATGAGTGTTACATAATGGATAAACCAATGAACTGGGGCTCAGGATACAAGGTTCTGTCCATACTCCAACAAGAAACCAGGATGGAACGAAACCAAAGATCAAACAAACTGGGCATGTTTAGCTTTGAGAAAATAAGACTGAGGACTGAGGGGAGATAATGGTAGCACTTTTCAAAGACAGGGAAGGCAGTCCTAAAAAGAGGCAGGATCTCTTCTTTATCATCCCAGACTGCAGGATGTGTAATAATGGGTGCAAGTTACAGGAAGCCAGATTTAGGAGGATTATCAGGAAAATACTCTTTAACTGTTTGAAGAGTACAACAATGGGACCGGTTACCTCAGAAGGTGGAGAGTGCTCCAAATCTGGAGGCACTTCAGATAAAATGGACGCTCCTCTGTCAGAACTACTTTGGTTTGGATTCCTGCATTGAGCAGGGGTTGGACTCAATGGTTTTAGAGACTGTTTCCAACTCCATTATTCTGTGATTCTATGATATAACCCACATGGTGACTTTGAGCTAGTCATATTCTCTCTGAGCCTGGCCTATCTTGCATGTTTGTTGTAAGGTGGGAAGAAAGACAGCCCTGTTCATGGTTTCTGTCTGGTCATTTCCTGTTACCCCAAAACTTCAGCCAGAGACGTAAGCAACCAAACTATCAAGCACAACATTATTAATTCTCTTTGCTACAATTGCTCTAAAGATCTTCAGGTCCTGGTTCAACAAGGATAAAGGTCTATTGGTACTCCATTAAGCAGGATCCACTCCAGGTTTTAGAACTATCAGCATCCCAGCTTGCAATCCACTGGTTGGTATAACTCCCCAGACAGTTTTTCATTGAACACAGATGTAAGATATAATATCAAATCAATAGTAAAGGTTTTACAGAATTCAGCTGGGAAGCTGTCAGTTCCTGATGATTGATTGATTGATTTCCACTTTCCTGATCTCTTTCTCTGCAACTTGTTGCTGCTTCAGAAAGTCTGGGTCGAAATAATTTTGAAGACTCAATGATTTATTTATTTATTTATTTTAGAGTATTTTTTTCCCGCCTTTCTCCTTGGAAAAAGACCCAAGGCGGCTTACAGTAATGAGGGATAATATACAGTCCAGTACAATTAAGACATGGTCAAGTATTTGAGAACAAGGAATTGAGGGACATCTTTTACAGCATTAATAATGCATATATATAAACTGTAGCATGTCATAATTGATAACTGCTTTTCCCCATTTCCTCTTTTAAAGGCGGGCAGTAGATTCCTTTCAAAAAACAAAAATGAACAGGGGAATTTCAGACTGTGCCACAATGTGGCAAAATATACAAAGGGGGTAAAAGAAGGACTCAGAAACGCAGAGGCACTATTTTTTTGGGAGGGGGGTATTTATGCCTGTATGGACTACAATAGAGGGAGTGTCATCTGGATTGGTGGGGGCAGGGATTCCTATTAAGATCAAGGCTTAAGGGGGGAGGCTAGTGATTACCTCATCCTGCTCAGTGGTATGGGGAATGTCTGTAAATCAAAAGGGGGTTGCATTGGCAAAAAAGTAAAGAGAATTCATTTTCTCTGAGGCAAAATACTCCAAAACATCTCCACCTTCTGATTTACTCTGGGTTCTTTTCAAAACAAGAGGCCACATCACTTTTCAAAAGTAGTAATTTATTTTCTATTCTTAAGATGCAAAAATAAGAATTCAAAAAGTATCAATTCAAAAATACCAAACCCTTAACAAATCTCAATCAAAGTTTTATTTCCCTAATAATAATAATAAATCTAAGTCATCCTGACTAAACTGGTTACATTCAAGATTTCTTCTAAGCTAATTGTTCCTATTCTACCTAACTGCAGTGAGCCCCATTGCTCAAAGCGATCCTAAGCTCATCATCAACATAATAATCAGTATAACAATGGCTTCGCTTTGTCTTCTCTTCTTCTCACAGCTTCCAGAGGTCATATGACATAATTGACCAATGGTAGCTAACCATTTTCCGTGCTGCTAGTTTGTTATGTCTATTCATCTACATTCTTCAGATAAGGTCTAATTACAACCAAAATGTACACTTAATATTCAGCTTAACAATTCACACTATGTCCCATCATGCCTATTTCCGTACAACCATTGAGCCTGAATTGTTGCCACTCTGCTATCCACGGGGGACAGCTGTCCACAGAAGAAAGGAGCTGGATGTTTGTGGGCCTCAGTTCACATGGTGACCCCCCCCCCCAAATCATGTCCATGATCTCCTCTTCCAGAATCATTCCCATCCGTATACAGGAGGGGAGTGGAAGGCTGGAGCCAGGCACTCCTCCCTATGTGTGGCGAATTTTGCCCTAATAAACCACACTAGAAATAAGCTGTGGTATCATGAAGAAGGGCAAATGGGCAAATGGTAGATGGCTAAATTAGGCCCCCTGGGAGGACCAGAATCAGCCTTAAGGCCTAAGGTTCTCTCCACCTCTGGGACAGACTGCTCCCAGATGAAAGGTGTAAAGCAGCCTTTAAGGCTTCTTATATACCAATATTTATTTATGGGATTAAACTCTCTCACATACTGAGTGCAAAGGGGGAAAGCGTTTTCTTTGTTCCTTTGAAGGTCTCCTGGACTGGAGCCGAAGTCTGGTTCTGGAATTGACCTTTACCACAAAGGCCCATTCTGTTTAGGTGTGGTATCAGTTGTTTCTGAGTTCTGTGAGCAAGACTCATCTCCCCCAATAGCCTTCATGTTATTTTTTGTCATGTTTACATCTCTCTTTTCCTTCAACACACTCAAGGTGGTTTGTATGAGCAAGTCCAGTGAGAATAGGCCAGTTTGATAATCACACTTATAACAGAGTCGTTGTAAATTGGAGGCGTCTTGTTTGGTTTTCAAGAATTATATGTGGGATTCCTTTCAAAGTCTGATTTTATGAACTCAAAAAAATTACCTCCATGCCCACTCAAACACACTGTTGGCTCTGGCTATCTTTACAGGCTATCTATAATGCCCATTTCTGACCTTGGTTTCATGGATTAGTGGGACCATAAACATGGATCTCACAAATCTTACTCCACTGTTCTAACCACTACACCACACTGCTCTTCAATTCACTCTGGCTATGTATACATTCACAAAAATGCTACCGCACTTTTAACACAATGATTTGACCCTGATTTACACTGAGCACTTCTCCACACTTCCTACTTTCCTCTGGTATCTTTGCTCATCTTTCCCCCATCCCTTAGAAATCACACCTTGCAAATTGCAGGAAGGAGGGACAGAGTTATCTTTGCATTTCAAAAGAGATTAAGTATTTCCTAGCCTGGAGCCCAAATTCTTTCCATTGTCACCCTGTGGCATCAACATAACTATCTGGAAAGAAAGCAATATCAGACTGAAAAGTTGTCCCTATCTCCAGGGGCAAGATATATTACACTTTGTCAAGACAAAAGCACAGATTATACTTAACTGAAAAGACTGCTAGTTCTGCTGGCTAGGGCAGAATGGAATCCCATTTCACCACCATCCAACAGATCACACTTGGCCTACCTGGGTGGAAATGTCTTAGAATCATAATTGACATGGTCTGTGTTATGACACCCCTGTGTCAAAGTCAAGGAAGTAATCTGCCCAAACATTTGAAGTGGATAAAATTTTTTTGTTTTCAGATACTTGAACATGTCTTAATTGTACTGAACTGTATATTATCCCTCATTACTCTAAGACGCCTTGGGTCCTTTTCCAAGGAGAAAGGTGGGGTAAAATACTCTTAAATAAATAAATAAATAAATAAATATCCACCCTACAAGTGAGATAATGAAACAAACAGTCCCCTAAGGCTGTGGTTTTCAACCTTGGGTCTCCAGATTTTTTTTTTTTGGGGGACTTAAACCCCCAGACATCTTCAACACTAGCTGTGCCAGCCAGGATATTCTGGGAGCTGCAATCCAAGAATATCTGGGGACCCAATGATGGAAAACCTGCAAAGTTGCTAAATAAGCTGCATTGCTGTCTAACCAGGGCTGGAGAAACATGGCTGTCCACCCACCATGGAGGGAACTCCGTGGAACTCAAGATAAATTGTATTGTTCTGTTCTAATTTCATTCCATCTGCACAACAAACAAACTTGAATTAACAAATGAAATTATGTTGCAAATTTTCCTTTATACAAATTTCCCATAAGAATGCATTGAAAATGAAGTAAACCCATTTTTATGTTGTACGGATTCGCCCCATAGCAGATTTCCCCTATCTGCAGAATTTTTTATATTGCACAGATTTTATGTTATACAAACTGTTTGTTATACAAGGGTCCACTGTATACAGATTGTCCTGTTTGTTGAGCGTTATGGTCAAGTTAGTGTTTCAACCTGGATCTGAACATGGCTGTGTGTGCCATCATGTCTTATATTTCACTAGACCAGCCAAGTATGCCACATGAGATCTGCAGCTGCTGGGAGACCGCCACTGTATGTTCCTGCCATAACTGGTGCCTTTCACATTTCAGGCTGTTCATTGAATCTCTAATATCCACCTTGCAAACCAGCCTTCTAGGTGCAGTCCAAAAATAGCTGGAAGACTGGCTACCCTCTCTTTTCTCTCTGTAGAGATCAGGCTGGCTGGACGCCTGCAGATCTGTCCATTCACTTGGGACGCTCAAAGGGAAGCACTCAAACAGCTTCTCATCAGTTGGCATTACAGATATGTTGTGAGTTAAACCACAGAAGATAGCTTTGGGTTTCTCTCTGAAAGACTGAACCTGTCACAGCAGCTATGCTCCTGAGTTCAAGCTTTAATTGTCTATATAGATCTTCTGTGAACCTTTTATTGTTACACTAATTGGAACATCTAATTCCCTGAGTGGGATGCAGGGAGTTTGGAGGAAAATGGGGTATATGCCTTACATTGGAAAAGCTGAAAGCAGTTTCAGCTTCTCTTTTTTTTCACTAGATATTGTGAGAATATCAAGCACTGGAGGATAAACCTGCACGTTGGAAGATAGATCCAAGAATAATCTTCTAGACCAGTGGTTCTCAACTTGTGGGTCCCCAGATGTTCCTGGACTGCAACTCCCAGGAGCCTCCACCACTTGCTGTGCTGGAAGGGATTTCTGGGAGTTGCAGTCCAGGAACAAGGAGATTGTGGCAGGGAGATTGGACATCCAATCTCCCTGCCACAGGATGTGGTGATGGCATCTGGCCTGGATGCCTTCAAAAGGGGATTGGACAGATTCCTGGAGGAAATGTCCATCACAGGTTACAAACCATGATAAGGAAGTGTAATCTCCAGGCTTAAAACCAAGGTACTTCAAGGACCAGATGCAGAGGAGTGGTATAAGGAGACAGATATCTAATCTCATGCGCTCCTGGACAAATCTGGTGGGGCCACTGTGAGATAGAGGAAGCCGGACTAGATGGGCCTTTGGCCTGATCCAGCATGGCTCTTCTTATGTTCTTCTTATGTAACATCTGGGGACCCACGGGTTGAGAACCACTGTTCTAGACCTATTGCTTCCCAACCCTGGATCCTCAGAAGTTCTTGAACAAGAACTCCCCAAAATATTGGCCAACACAGCTAATGGTGAAGACTTGGCGTTTTAGAGCAGGAACATCTGGTGACCCGGGGTTGCAAACTACTGTATTTATCTAATCACTGACAATGCGGGAGGTTCACAGCATCCCTGATGGGTGGGCATCCAATCTCTCTTTAAAAGCCTCCAACAGGGCAGTCCATTGTACTGTGGACTAGTTCCTTGTGCCAGGAAATTCTTCCTAATGTTTAGCCAAAACCTCCTTCACTCTAACGTAGAACAATAACGTGGGTGTTGGAGGAAGGATGATCTCAAGATATTCAGCCCACTCTGTAAATCGGGAAAAGAGACTAAGGTGGCCGGATAATTCTCCATCCCTGGAATGCTGCCTTCTCATTTCAGGAATCCTGCAGCCTGTCGCCACTGTGAGAACCTCCATGCATGAATGACTAGCCAACTGTACGGTGCCCTACTTCCATTCACTGGCAACAGGGCAGCATGCCTCAAAGCCATCTATTCTCACTTAGCTATAAAACAGGCATGAAACTGACCTACTTCACAGGGCTCCTGCAAGGGATATCAAGGTTCCAAGTGCTTTGCAAAAGAATGGCCCATGGAAACAGTATCTTAATCCAACAGCTTGTGCAACTGCAGTTCCACTCAGCAGAAGAACAAAAAAAGTAAAACCCAAAATAAAGTCTTAGGCTCTGCTTTGAAGTAAGGAACATTGCACTGATTTACCAGGCTGGCCAAGACTACTTTAACCAGTTGAGATGAGCTCTCCTACCTAAACAGCTTATTTGGGATTCACCGTGTACTGTGTCCAAAGGGACAGAAACTGTAACCAAGATCTTCTGATGAGACCCAAGATACGGATTGCCATTGAGATGAGGGAGAACACCTCTTGGAAGAATTGCAACCTTCCTCTTAAGCATGTTTACAAAGTTAATGCTTGCATTTGTGTGTGCTGTCGTTACAGTCATGACCGACTCTACGTGACTCCATGTCCATGGAGTTTTCTTGGCCAGAGTACTGGAGTGGCTTGCCTGTTCCTACTCCAGGTGCCTACAGCACCTGGTATTCCCTGGTGGTCTTGGGAGCTTAATAGATTGATTAGATTCTTAGGCATGCATTCAGTCAGCCACGAACACACATCTGCCTTCTGCCCTATACGCCTCTGTCCTCATAGCCAAAGACGGACTCCAGTGTTCTCCCATCCAGAACCATTAAATCTGTAATTTAGCTACATCACTTGAAACTATGCTACTTGAGTGGGAGTTAGCATAGAAATGGTCCCTCATACTCCCATCCACATTGTTCAGTGTGATCTTGTGTGGAGAACAAAAGACTAGGATTGCAAAAGCCAGGGTTCAAACCCCTGCCCAGATGTGGAAATTCACTGGGCCACAGGCAAGGATTCAACTCCCTCCTTGAACATTTTACATGCTTGGGAAAAAAATCTTAGGATTGCCATGTCAGCAATAACTCAATGGCATGTCAATACAGCAGTGGTTCCCAACCTGGGGGGGGTTGGGACCCCTTTGGGGGTCGAACGACCATTTCACAGGGGTTGCCATGAGCCAGTGAAGAAAAAAGCACAAATGGCTTGGGTCTGAAGGAGGGGGAGGAAAGAATGAGTTAGTCTGATAGTTTGTAGGGGGTGTCAGTCAGGGTCAGGGTCCTTTTAGATCACTGGAGGCCAGCCTCTGTCCGGGAGCCACTGTGGGGGAATCCCGTTCCCAACCTCTGTCTCTCTGCAGCCAGGGACCACTAAGGCTGTGTGTGCCAAGCTGCAAAAGGATGGTTGGTTGTTGTCATATGCTGACAAGTCGCTTCCAGCTTATGGCAGCCCTGCAAATGAGGAACCTCCCAACGTCCTAATGCCAGCTGCCTGGTTCAGCTTTTGCAAACACGAGGCCGTGACACCCTTTATCACAGTAGTTCCCAACCTGGGGGTCGGGACACCTTTGGGGGGGGGTGTCGAATGACCATTTCACAGGGGTCACCATGAGCCAGTGAAGGAAAAGGCACAAATGGCTTGGGTCTGGAGGAGGAGGAGGGGAAGGAAGGATGTGTGTGGAAATAGTGAGTTACATCTTCATAGGTTGGAGGGGATGCCAGTCAATGGCACCGGAGGCTGCAATTGGCTGAGGGTGCCAGTGTAGAAGGAAGTTCTCTATGGCACTTGCGGCAGTGGCCTGCCAAAGGGGGCTTGTGGCCTCTTCCAAGCAGGTCAAGGGGCCACATGAGGAACTGTATGAAAGGGTTGCGGCATTAGGAAGGTTGGGAACCACTGAAATAGAGGAATGTGAGAGGCCAGGATAGAGCTTGAAGTCCTCCCCCCCCCGCCCCATGTGAGGGTGGGAAAGATTATTTTCAGAAAGCAGCATATAATTTTATTAGTCATCTACCATTAATAGTTAAGAGAACTTATGTTGCATCTTACTTCAAGATGCAGTTCTGTCACAAAGTCTACTACACATTACGTGGAGATCCAGGTTTAAACTTTGGCTGCACGGTCCCATGTTCAAATCCTGAGGTTCCTTGGCAATTCTGGAGTGATCAGAAGATAATCCTGTGCTACACCGAGGAGAGTTTTGTCAAAGATCAACTGGGTGAAATGTTGTTGATCCTCACCCAGTATTATTACATTCTGTGAGTTCGAAGTCATAAGACATCTGGAGGATGAAATCCAGACCTACTTCTATCAGCCAGCACCTTGCCAGGTGTTTCTGCAATGCTGGTTGTATAATTTCAAAGGAGTGCTTGAATAATCACATTGCCAGTGGCAGAAATACAACATGGGAACTACTTGTACAGATCAGGAAAAAAAACAGTCACAAAAACATAACCACAATTTAGGGCAAATATTTTATTTATCTATAAACGCAAAATAAAATCATTTCTTTTAAAAAAATGGCAAAAAAGGTATTTAAATAAAAAGTTTGTGAAATGTTATGGCACACAAAAAAGTTCAAGGACAATTATAAACCCAGTTGCCACAACCATCAAGCGTTATTTTTGTTGCAGGATTTTTTTATATTTTCTATAAAGATTTTTTATTATTATTAAAGATATTTACAGATCATTAGGCTGTGTAAATATATTTACATCAGGTTGGGTAGCAACTTTTTCTGTCTTTTGTAAATCACTATAAAGGGGGGGGGATGCTTTAAATACCCCAAAATAAAAGTAAAGTGAAAAAGAAATGTTCACCTCCCCCACAAGCACGAAGAGAAGTCTGCCCAAAGTTTTATTTTTAAAGAGTTCAGAGGCAGTTTTTGAGGTTCTGGCCAAGGTTGTGTAGTTTCGGAGCATGCAATGTCAACAGTTCCATGTGTCATACATGGCTCAGTTTATCAGTATATTAAGAAGCACTAACGTTTCAGTCTTCTTCCATCTGGATGCTTCTTCTCCCAGTCTGTGTGCATATCCTCCCCACCCCCCACCCCAAAAGTTCGTGGGCCTTATATTTGTCATTACTATCCTTATTACTGTACTTTTAAACACAACAGTTCCTTAGCTGCTGAAGCTTGTTTTTCAGCTGCTCCTGCCGCCGCCTCAGCTGCTCTTTCTCAGCTAACAGTCTGTGCTCGTTGGACTGGATGGACAGGACGTATTCAGTGGCCTTCTTGAGGATGACCACTTTGGGCGCCTTCTCGTTGTTGGCGACTTCCGGGATCTGGTCGCGCAGAGCGAAGAAGCTCAACTTGAGCTCGTTCCGCCTCTGGCGCTCCAAGACGTTGTGCGTCCGCCGCTTGTCGTTCTCCTCGGAGTCCGAGGTGCGGGGGCTCGAACACTTGCGGTTGTTGCTGATCTGCTTGAGGACACGCCCATTGTCCAGCTTTAACCGCTTGGCTGCCGAAGACTCGACTCGGGTCGACGGAGGGGCGGCGTAATTGTGCTGGTGGATGGGGACGTGGCATCGCTTGAGGACCAGGGGGCTGTGGTGGGGTTTACTGTGCCCCCCTGTTCTGGATTCAGATTTCTTTGCTGCTGGCTGCCTTTTTTCCACGGTTACAACATCAATTTCCTCCTCATCCTCTTGTTCCTCTTCCTCTTCTGTAAACAAAAAGACCATCAGATAAGACAGATCGCC
>JAPFRF010000003.1:111246386-111416386 GCA_029282475.1 Phrynocephalus forsythii | reverse complement strand
ATACCCTCTACTGTGTTCACTTACTCCCAGGTAAGGCTTGCATAGCCCCAGCCAGGCAAATCCAAGGCGACTTTACTATTATCCACCCCACCAAGACAGCAAGGGACATCTATGCATTTGTGCCTATGTGTGAGTATACACATACACTTGCTCACTCACTCGCTCACACACACACACACACACACACACACACACACACACAAATACCTGCATACTAGTTTTAATTCTACCAATCCCCAAATAAAAACAAAAGCCCAGTATTCCAAAAATTGGCACTTCTCCCAACCTGCATACACTGATCAAGAGCTTCCAGGTGAAACTTGTTCCATGTTCCACTTGCTTGTGTTCTTTTTCCCAGGCCGCTTTTTTCTCTGCCACACCACCCCAAAACTATCCTCCTAGCCTGTGTAGTAAGCTGGTAGACCCATAACAAAAGGGGTAGAGAGCCATCCAAGCAACCTGCCAAGAGAAACCCAGTAAAGGGGGAGTGGGGGGGGGCGCTTACCAGAGTCGCTGCTGCTACTGCTGGTGGTGGGCGGGGTGTCTTGACCCAGCAAGGCAGCAGCGGGGCTGGGATCAGGCGGCTCTTCTTCTTGGGCGGCAGCCTTGGGGGACTTGTCCCCCAGCTGGTAAGGAAAGACGACAGACGGGTCGATGCACTCGGCGGGGGTGGCGCCCAGGTCTTGCAGGTAGGCGCTGCTGGGCGAGGCGGAGGCGGAGGCGGCGATGGAAGAGGAGGCAGCGGCTGAGGAGGCAGAAGCCGAGGCGGGCGTCGGGGGAGAGGCGGCCGGCTGGAGGCCACTGCTGGCGCTGCTGCTGCTGCTGCTGCGGGCGGTCAGAGCGGAGCTGGCGTCCCGTCGGGCTGCGTGGTAGGAGGCGAGTTTCTCCGACACCACTTTCTGGAGCTTGGCGGCGGCCGAGACGCCGCTCCACATGCAGTCCTGGATGATGATGGACTTGACGAAGGAGTCGTCGTCCGGGTCGCAGATGAAGCTCTGGTTGACCACGTCGCTGCCCAGCAGCTCCGTCACCATCTCCAGCTGGTCGGCGCCCGACGGGAAGCAGCAGCCCGAGCGGCGGCTGGGCGACAGAGGCGGCGTGGGCAGCAGCTCGAACTTCTTCCAGATGTCCTCCGAGGGCGCCGGCGGCTGGAACTCGCAGCCCCGGTGCTGCGCCGACAGGTAGAAGTTCTCCTCCTCGTCCTCAAAGTAGAAATACGGCTGCACCGAGTCATAGTCATAATCATAAGTCCGGCTCGGGAAACTCGGCACGGTGAGCGGCATGGCGGCGGATGGTGCCTGCCAGGGAGAGAAAAGCCAGCGGGACCGGTTAGGGGGTGGCTCCTTCGCCCCCCCCCAACTCCCCGAGGAAGGGAAGTTTTGCCAAGCCCCCCCCGCCCACTTATTCCCCCCTTCCGTAGCCTATTCCCCCCCCACCAGCGAAGAGCCCTCCACCCGCCCCTCCTCTGCCGCCCAACAAAACGCAGTAAGTAATCCGGAGCAACTACCCCAGTTCTGGAATCAGCCCGGGCGACAAGGACTACTACTCTTACTACGACCAAACCGGTCTTTATCACGCATGCGTTGGAGACGGGGGGAGTGGAGGGGGGCCGCTGGCGTGTTATTAAATCATGTCCAGGGTTCACAAGCCCGCAGTTACACAAAGCAAAAAGGGAGGATATTATCTAAGTCGAAAAGAAGAATCCGCCTGGAACGCCTCTCTGGGGATCCAAACTCGGGCAATACCTTGAGGACGATCTGCCGTGGCGTCCCCTCCCTCTCCGCAAACCGTAAATCTATCTACTACGGAGCCTTTTGTCAATAAAACAGGCATTGCGTTCGGCAGCGCGGCATTGGTGGCGCGGGAGGATCGGCGAATTCATTGAGGAAAGCCGGCCTCTCTCCGCCCATTCTCAAAGGGACACCCCTTTCCACTCCGCAGCCTGAAATTGCTCCCCCCCAAAGAGTCTCCGATTCGTCGTCCCCCCCCCGCTTCGGGATAGCGCGTCCAAAGCTCACACCAGAAAGCCGAACGAAACAAGACGGGCACCCTTCTCCCCTCCCCGAAAAGGGAAAAGTGGTAGGCATACACCCCCACCCACCCCGAGAGCGAACGTAAATGCCCGCCTTGTGTTTTTAAAGAGCAGCCCAGGATCGGGACCTCTCGGGTTGAAAAGGAGGCAGACCGCGGGGCTCGAACTCGGGCATTCACTGGAGCCACTTTAGATTAAAAAAAAAAAAGAAGAAGAAGACGGAGAGCGAAGCTCTAGCAGCGCCTCCTCCAAAGCTTCCAAGGATTCACTCCCCGCTTCTGCCTCCTCCGTACCTCGGGGGCTCCTTGCACCCCGCTACTCCGGAGTATCCACCCTCGCCTTACATTCCCGGTGCCAAGGGCGAGCCGAGGCGAACCCTTCGGGCGCACGGAACGCTTCTCTTCGAACGCGGCCGGCTTCCCTTTCCCACTTGCCTCTCTCTCTCTCTCTCTCTAGCACACCAATATGCAAACACACCCCCATCTCTTTTCCCTCCCGCAAACCCGATCCGAAGCAACCATTCCGCCACCGCCGCCTCTCCGGGACCGCGCCAGATCCGCGCTCCCCCCCCTTTCTCTCTCTCTCTCTCTCTTCCCACGCCTCTCCCGAAGGGCGCAGGCAGGATTTCAGAGCCGCCCCGTCGCTCGCAGCCTTCCAACGAGACCCCGGGGGTGTGTGTCCCCTTTCTATCTTCGCCCGCCGGGTCCAGGCGAAAAGTCGGGTTTGCTCCGCAACCGATCCGTCTCCCCACCGGCAGCCGCCCCCCCCCCGGTTGGCCAACGCCACGATTGCAAGCGCCGGAGACGCGCGCGAGTAAAGACAACCCTCCAGTCCTGATCCGGGAGTCCGCGCCCCGCGTCAAACTCGCGGATCTTCAGCCCCATTTGGCAACAACTTCCCACTTCTTTCTAGCCCCCCCCTCTCCACCAATAACGCTCCCTTCTTTTCCACCAGACTGCCGCCATTGGCAAATGACTATAATTAAAAAAAAAATTAGGGGGATCCCCCCCCCCCAAACAGTCTCACTACCTCTTTCTAGGACAAGAAACCAGATCCGTTCTCTCGCCGCCCCTGGAGATCCAGCCACGGAAAGAAAAAAAAAAAGGAAAAAACCCACCCCTGCAGCAGCTCAAGCAAGGTAGACGCACAAAATACTATGAGAAGCATTGCAATAATAATCCTAATGATCATAATAATCATTACTATTAAAAGGAAAGACCCATTCCACTTACCGGTTCCTCTCCGAGCCCAGCCAGGAAGGAACAGCCGGTCGACAGCGGTGCAAAAAAAAAGAGGCGAAACCAACGGGCAGATCTCAATAAGAAGCCACCGGCCGGCGCGGGAAAAAAAAAAAGAAAAGAAGAAACAGCAAGATCCCTCCGGTCTTCCGAAGCGATCACATCGATTGTAAGTCCCAAAAGAGCAAGGGCGTCCCGGGCTCCACACACACACACAAGCGCGCTCCCGGCTGCGCGTCCCCTGCCTGTGTGCGTGCGCAAACGGATATCTCGGTCGGTGGGCGCGCGCTCCGGGATTATATGTTATTTAATTCCTTCCCGGCAAAGGCGGTGGAGGCGGCGGCGGCGGCGGCGGCTCTTGGTTGGGGCTTCTGGTTTCCCGCGAGCGCCGCGTCCCTTTCCCGGGCCGGCGAGGCGAAGCCAATGGAGAGCCGCGGCGCTCCAGCGACGGCCTTTATATAGGGTTGGCTCCACCTCTCTTTTCCCGCCAAGAGCCCCAGCTTTGCATACAGAAGACCCGCCTCTCTGGAGTAGTGGGAGGAGGAGGAGGAGGAGAGGAGGAGGGAGGAGGAGGAGAGGGAGGAGGAGGGGGGGAAAGGGAGATAAAGCCAAAGGGAGGCGGGGTGGCCACGGACGGTGGTCTCCTCGACTGTTGTTCCTTCGCCTCCGTTCTCCGCCCACTCCGGGAAGGGGGCACACGGGGAAGCAGGAGAGAGAGGCGAGGACCCCCCCTCCCACCGCTTCCCCCAAAGCCCCCCTCCCGTAGTGAGTGGAGAATGAAGGAACGCCCCCCCCTCCTGCGTTTCTGCAGGCTTGCAAAGAGGCGGCGGCGGCGGTGGCGGCGTTTCCTTTTTGCAGCGGCGTCTCGCTTTCCGCGCCTGAGGCGGTGGTGTGTGTGTGTGTGTGTGTGTGCGCGTGTGCGTGTGAGAGAGGGGCCCCCACCGGTTGGATACACCGTTTCTATTTGGTTTATTTCCTCTGTGTGTGTGTGTGTGTGTGTGTGTGTGTGTGTGTGTGTGTGTGTGTGTGTGTGTGTGTGTGTGTGAGAGAGAGAGAGAGAGAGAGACGCACACACGCTTCTCTACTCGCCTCACGCGCCACGGAAGTAAATAAACGTACTAAAAGACGCCCGAGAGCTGGAGGCGCGCGCCCTGTTTGTGGGTGTGTGTGTGTGTGTGTGTGTGTCCACGCGCGCGCGCTTCCCGCCGCGTCCCTCAGTCTCGCTCTTTCGCGGCTTCCTTTCCGGAGCCACCGAGTGGGGCGGTGGGCCTTCCTCCTCGCGAGTAAACCGGCCCGGCAAGCCTCTTGGCTCCGCGCGCGCAGCGAGGCGAGGCGAGGCGGGCCCGCGGCTCCCTCCCGGATCCAGGAGGCGGGGTCCCTCTTTCCCAAACCGGAGTGTCGCGTCTGGTTGCCCACAGACTCGGGTTTATTTCGGGTCGGCGGGAGCGCGCTCCTTTTGCACCTGGGAGGCCAGCCGTGGGGGAGAGCTGGTTCCAAAGAGCCGTTCGAGGAGAGTAGACCCGTTGCAAAAAACGGGGCTTACCTAAGTGTTGACCCATGCGTTGAATGAGCCCCCCCGACCTTCAACTGAAGGGGTCTCCTTACGGGAACTCTAGGATCCCAACCATTGTCTTCCATGGATTCGTGACGCATTTCTCGGTCCGGATGCAAGCCAAGCCGCCTCCAAACCGGTTTAGGAAAGGAACCTCGTACAAGCTGTTACAGGGCTGCCAAACGCGCCTGCCAGCTCAAGTGGTTTGGGGATCGCAAGTTTCCCTAAGACAGGGGAGGCCAATGAGACCCGGGAATTTGACTTGGAGCCCCAAGCAGGCGCTTGGAGGTTACCGCGTTCACAGTTTCTCTAAGCCTAATCACTACTACTACTACTACTACTACTACTACTACTACTACTACTACTACTACTACTACTACTACCACCACCACCACCACCACCAGGAGAGGGAGGCGAACTTGAGCATTCTTGCATCCAAGGTTTCTTTGGCGCAAAAGCAACTCAGTTTCCTGAGCACAAAGGGCTTTTTTTTTTAACACCTCGGAGTAGAGAAGTCTAGCATTGTATGAGGGTTGAAATTTGAATTCAGGGCAGCTCCAGAATCCTGACATCCTTCAACGGGCCCGTTTTGAAGGCTGAGAGCCCGAGAGATCAACCCCCTCCCGCCTTGCGCTACAGTTGCCATTAAAACGCGGATGCCTTTTGGAAGAAAAGAGACTGCATTTAAAGAACTTTTTGAAATCCGACTTCCGAGAGAGGAAGTCTCTTCTTAGGGCGTGTTTCTGAATGTGTTTGAGAGAGATTGGTTCCAGGACAAAGGATTTCCAAGCGAAGTAGTTCTTGAGTTGGCTTAATCCGGAGCCAAGGGGCTGCGTGGAAACCGGTTTAGCATCGACACAGCCCCGAGTGAAATGCAAACTCTCGGCCTCAGATTGCAATTAGAAATACTGCATGGACCCCCCCATCCTCCCCCAGCGGGTTACTTATCAGGGACTCAAAGCAACGAAGCTAATCCTCTCAAATCAAATCGGTTTTTTCAAAGCGTAAACACACCTTTGTTCAACGGGCTCGCCCACCCCTCTCTTCCCCAACCACAGCTGATGGTATCAGATATGCAGGCATTTCTCGCCCTGTGACGTCTCTTTCGTCCAATCACTCCCCCCCGCGCCCACTCCCTCTTTTCGGCTGCCGGGGGCGTTAACACCTGGAGCCTTTTTAGATTAGCCATCTCGCCAGTGAATTTTTATTGTGATTTTATTATGTTTATTATTATGATTTATTTTCTTTCCTTCCTTTTTATTATTATTGCTTTTTCTACTATTAGTTTGTTTGTTATTAGTCTTGTTGTAAACCGCCCGGAGTTCCTCTGGAAGACGGGCGGTATATAAATAATGAATAAATAAATAAATATCAACCTGCTGATTTCAAAGCGACGAAGACTCTGGCATCTGGAAGCCTGACCCAGTTTTAGTCGGACTCTCACGGATTGCAGCCTGTGCGCCTTTCTGGAGCTGCTCCGTCCCCCTGTGAAGGCTGTACTTCTAGGCGTCTGGAGAGGCTCCCGATCAAGAAAGCTTAGGGCCAAATAAATAAAACGTGGGTCGTCTTCCCGGTGGCCCAAGTCGCTTGTGCGAATTTAGCCCAGGGAGGTAAAGGGAAAGTCCCCCTGAAAACTGCGCAATGGACTCCAAAATAGGCTATGCATGACCTCCCCAAGTCCGCATCACCTTGGGCAGGCATCTGCACGAAAGCCCCCTGCCTTCTCGAAAACAAAGGGCAGCTGGACGCCTTTACACAGGTGTCTGTAAAAAAAAAAGGAGGTAATATTATTGATTTGGAGTCAGTCCAATTAGCAGGGATCCTTGCTTCACTTTCTCTCTTATTTATTTATTTATTTATTTATTTATTTATTTATTTATTTATTTATTTAGCAACTGAAAAGAACACAAGGCCGTGTTTGGAGGGGGCGCCCTTCCCAAAATGGGGATCATCTCCCCCCCCCCGCCGCCGCCGCCGCCGCCGCCTCGAGCGGGGATGGATTAGCGACGGAGTTCTGTCCGCTGGCCGAAGGGCTCTCGTTTGCACCACCGCCGGCTCTTAAGTAAAGTGAAGAGTCCTCGCGCCCTCTAGTGGCCGCCCGGGAGAGCCGAGCCGCCCGGGGTGGAGCTGAGCTCCCGGGGAAAGTGACGCGGGTTACCCCCCGACGGGTGGTTTTTGTGTGTGTGTGTTGGGGGGGGGGAGTTGCGACGAAGCGGAGTAGGATCCTTATGACTGCGCGCGACCTTCCTCCCAACCGCAGAGGGAAAACGGCTGCGCTGAGACTATGGTTTAACGCCGGATCGTTTTGAGTCACGGTTGCGCTTTTTCTCGCCCGCCCGCCCGCCCGACTTCTCTTTCCTGCCTGCGTATTTTTCTCCAGGTCACTTTTTCACACAAGTTGCCCACGGACCAGAAAAGTGCCCTGCCCAGGTGGTGTATTTTTTTTTTAATCAGCAGCTGCCTGGGGACTACAGTTCCCATGATCTTCAGCATGGGCTATGATGGGTAGGGTCCATGGATTCATTTGCTTAGTTGATGACCAGGTTAATAATTTATACTCTTTTCTTAACTGCTGCCATTCTCTCTTAGCTTTAATGTTGACTTCTAATGCTGTAAGACAGGCATGTCCAAACCTGGACCGTCCAGATGTTTTGCAGTGCAACTCCCACAGTCCTTTGCCATTGGCAATCTAAGCTTAGAATTCTGGGAGTTGCAGTCCAAAACATCAGGAGGGCCAAAGTTTGGACATGCCTGCTGTAAGATACCCCTCAATTCTAATGCTGTAAGATACACCTCAAATCCCTATTCCTAAACTTGAATATATTTTAATTGTGCTGGACTGTATATTGTCCCTCCTTACTGTAAGCTGCCTTGGGTCCTTTTCTAAGGAGAAAGGGGGGGGGGGTAAAATACTCCATAAATAAATAAATAAATAAATAAATAAATAAATAAATAAATAAATAAAATAAGGTGAGAGCTAGTGTTCATGGCCCTCTTTTGCTTTTCAGGAGAAAACAATCCTGCAAAGTGAGACAGGATGAAGGAGAGTGAATGCCCTAAGGGCACCCAATGAGTTCTCACAACTCAGTAGAAACCTCATATGCCAGACCAGCAGTTCAACCAAAGCTTCCTGGTGCACTTGTTAAACTGCAGTACTCCAGTCAAGACTCTGCCCAAGACCTGAGTTCAGTCTGGACTGGATCAGGTACCCACTTCAGCATCCACTCAACCATCCATTCTCCTAAGGGTGGTAAACTTGAGGACCCAGCTCATGGGGGTGCATGTAGCCTGCATAATGAAATTGTATACAGTGGACCCTCGTATAACAAATGGCTTGTATAACATAAAATCTGTACAACATAAAAATCCGTCGATAGGGGAAATTTGCTTAACAGAATTGCCTATGGGGCGAATCCGTACAACATAAAAATGGTCACAACTAGGGATTACTCTGTTATTTTCAAATGCATTTGAAAATTTGTATAAAGGAAAATTTGCTGAACAGAATTTCATTTGGAACGAATAAATTCCTTTATAGAAGGTACCACTGTACCACCCAGAGAGTGCTTTAAGCACTATGGGGCGGTATATAAGCAGAACACTTTTGTTTTGTGTGATATGGGGGTTTATCAAAAAAATACTTGAAAGACCACATTTCCCGTCTTCTGCAGGAATCAGGGAGCGAAGACCTGTGAGATAAACATTAGGTCTGATCATCTTTTTATGGAAAGTCACAGAAGAAAAGCTGCAGAAAAGAATTGGCAACCAAACAGGAAATGTTATTTCTCATATAATTTGTAAGCAGAAAGGAACACACATAAATTAATCGGAGGAACCATCCCATGATGGCGAGATTGCATTTCTGCTTTGTATTTACTTCTACATTTGACTCTATAGTTAGCATATGTAAATCATATTCAAATCAAAGGCCTCCTCTGTCTTTAATGGGATGATGGGGATCCAGTCTAGGAGCATTGTAAAAGGAGTGCACTGGAGAAGTGAAGACCTGGAAAAATACAGAAAATTCAAAGGGAAATTTGAGGTGTTACCCATCCTGGATGTGTGTGAAAATAGACAACCCCTTAAATAGTAGGCACTAGGCAGGAGGGTGACCAGGATGGCTGAAGGTCTGGAAGAAATGGCTTATGAGGAACAGGTTAGGGAACTGGGAATGCTTAGCCTTTCAGAAAGAAGACTGAGGGGGGATAGGATAGCTAGGTTTAAATATTTGGAAGGATGTCATATTGAAGAGGGAACAGGTTTGTTTTCCATGGCTTCAGAGACTAGGACTCGGGGCAATGGCTTCAAACGACAGGAAAAGAAATTCCATTTGAACATTAGGAAGAACTTCATGATGGTTAGAGCTGTTCGGCAGTGGAATATGCTGCCACAAAGGGTGGTGGAGTCTCCTTCTTTGGAGGTTTTTAAGCAGAGGCTGGATGGCCATCTGTTGGAAATTTTGTGACGGGGTTCCTGCATGGCAGGGGGTTGGACTAGATGGCCCTTAAGGTCTCTTCCAACTCTATGATTCTATGATTCTAAGAACTGAGAGTCCTGTAGCCTTCTGTCTCTGAGGTCTGTTGCCGGCTGTACTTGTTGAGTCTTGAGTTCCAGGGCTGAAATGATAAGAGACAAATACAGTGGTACCTCAGGTTACAAAGTTGATCCGTTCCCCGCAACTCTCTAACCCGGAAATTTTATAACCCGGAACCGCACGGGCCCGCAATGCATCCTGGGTATTGTTATTGTTTTGTTTTTGTAATTCTGTACAAAAAGGAAAAAAATACGGAAACGGAACCATTGTTTTCAATGGACTTTGTTATGTAACCTGAACATTATGTAACCCAGGTCGTTTGTAATCTGGGGTACCGTTGTATAGTGAAACCAATTACTCAGTTATGGTAACTCCCTGAGGGGCTGATCACAAGTGGCAGGCCAAAAGTCAAAATGGCATGCCAAGGTTCACTCTTCCCTGGGTGGCATGAGTGACCTTGCTGCCAGATGGGCGGTATAGAAATCCAGTAAATAGATAGATAGATAGATAGATAGATAGATAGATAGATAGATAGATAGATAGATAGATAGATAGATAGATAGATAGATAGATAGATAGATAGATGGATAGCCAGTTGCAAAAGTCGTGAAACTTGGAAATAGCTCGGCCCTCCACTCGTTTCATTGGCATTTTGACCTTGCCATCAGATGGGTGGTATAAAATCTAAATAAATAAATAAATAAACACATTTTCCCCCACCATCCCTTTATCTTGCTTTGAACAGTGCTTTTCTCTGTGACTGTCTGCTCCTTCTCATTCCCCTAGAAAGCACAGTTTCTGATAGTATTCCTTTCTGCTAGAGGCAGAATTGAATGCTTCCCATTTGCCAGAGATGCCCTTATAGTTTGTCTCAGGTCAGAAACTATGCGTGGGGCAGCAAATGAGCTGCTCCCCTGGCCACCCTAGACTTAACAGTCCCTGTCTACTTCTCCAAGAAAATATGTATTAAATACATTTCCCACCACCACCTCTTTCCTTTTCTGGCTTCCTGGCTAGGGGCTTCAAGGAACATAGGATGTGTGTCTTTAGAAATCAAACCAAACTGTGTTGCTTATCTACCACCCTATAGCGCTTAAAGCACCTAGATGCCCTCAGCACATCCCATCTCACCTGATCTCGGAAGCTAAGCAGGGTCGGACCTGGCTAGTACTTTGATGGGCGACCACCAAGGAATACCAGGTGCTGTAGGCGCCTGGAGTAGGAACTGGCAAGCCACTCCAGTATTCCTACCAAGAAAACTCCACGGACATGGGGTCATGAAGACTCGATCACGACTGTAGCAACACAACAACAACAACAACAACAACAACAACAATGCTTAAAGCACTCTCTGAGCAATTTACAATTATGCAGGCTACACATTGCTCCCTACCACCCCAGTGAGCTGGATAGTCTTTTTCCCAACCTCGGAAGGATGGAAGGCTGAGTGAAACTAAAGCCAGATACCTGGGACTGAACCCTGGGTCATGAGCACAGTTTTGGCTACATTATTTTGGCTACATTCCTTCCCTGAACATCTCCCTCTATTCTTTTTCTGGTCATCTCTCTTTCATCCCACTTTTCCTTGTTTGTTAATTCAGTTGCATGCATCCCATATGAGCTGGGCATCCTGAAACTGGTTCTGGCCACGTCAGCGATGGCCACTAACCACTGTGCATATTTTAACAGAGCCTATTTAACTTTTGTGCACTGGAATTTCAGCTCCTCATTCACAGTCCATTGCACAAATCATACAAAACTAGACTAACGATGGAGCATTGTCAGTTTATCATTATCATCTTAGACCACTATCGCAGTTCCACGAGCAGCCACTTCTTATTTTGGATCGCCTTTTCTCCTCCCGCGGTCATGTGGTTGTTATAGCAATTCTGCTGTTCGCACTTAAGCAGGTAGCTAGCAATCATCTTTCTTACAGTTCTCACTTTATTGAACCGCTTGAAAACTTGATATGCCAATGCACTTCTCTTCAACCAAGAAAATGAAATTAAGTGACAACGAGCTGAAACTTTTGCATAACGAAGTTGGCAAACGTCCTGGCATGGCGGTACGATTCTGTTTTCAGTGTTCTCTGAAAGCAAAAAGGCTAAGAATAGGGGGCAAGGGGGGGGAGCGACTTAGGGCGCTTTTACACAACCTCTAAAATCCAGTGGCAACTTAAATTCGGACCAGAGATCGTGGGGGTTTGTCCCTCTTCCTGTGTTCCCACCCCTCTGCACTCCATTGTTCCTGTCTGCATGAGGGGAGGGAGAAAAAAGGGAGAAAAACATGCAGGCTCACCTCTGTCTGTTGAGCAACCCCGTAGGGATTCCTGTCTCTTAAAGGGGCAGCGGGGACAAAAAAACAAACAGAAGGCAAGGGAGCCCGACATTCACAGATTTACAATCCGCATCGGAAGATTTTTTACTTCCTGGAGGCCAGGTACTTGAAAAGTCCGCTGGGACACGCTTAGGTTAGCGTGGTTGTACTTAATTTTTTTAAAAGTCCGGAGCTGGTGGGAAAATATTTTTAAGCTCCGGATCTGGGAGCCCTTTGCCTCGGATTTTAGGGGTTGTGTAAAAGCGCCCTTAGTATGTCCGCAAATTCGCTTTAAAGTGAGACGCAGGAAGCGATGTAACCCCCCCCCCCAGTGGCCGTCGCAAGGAAAAGCGCCACAGTGGACAAAAATGGGCGGGGCCGAGGGGGGTCTTCAGATAAATCGTTTTGAAAAATGGACAGTGATTTTTAAATGGACCTTGTTTTTAAGGAAAAGGTGTTTAAAATCAGAAGTGCGGTAGCGGTCTGATGAGAACTGCATTGCCAGGAGGGGCCCTGTGGTTCATCAAGTCTAGCTCCTGTCAAGGAAACACAGTGGGGAAGGACATTCCCAGTCTCTGATACCGTAACCTTGGAGCTGTAACTGCAAATGATTTCTGCAGATTTGAGCCATTTGCTATGCACAGCTTTGTCGAGCAGAGAAGCAGATACCACCAGTGAGGACCAAACATGCCCCAGAAAAATCTGTGTGATGTTATTTAGTTGGCACCAACCACTTCTCCAGGGGTTGGTGAAGACACAGCACTGTTCACAACATACAAGAAATGGGCATGAAAACTCTTCTCATTAGAGGGTTCTAAGAAGCCTTCTTATCCTGAGACGGTCTATGGACCAGTCTCCAATTCTGGTTGATAGCAATGGCAAGCTATAGTTTAAGTTCAAATTATTTCCTAATCCTGCTCAAAGATCCCTGGTCATCACCCTTCCAAGTATTAAGCAGAACTTCCCATTCTTGGGTTCCCAAACCAGACAAGATTGGGGTGTTCAAACAACTGGTCCAGCAGATGCTTTTTGCTTTGTTTTTCCTTATTAATATGTTAATAAGAACATAAGAACGTAAGAAGAGCCATGCTGGATCAGGCCAAAGGCCCATCTAGTCCAGCTTCCTGTATCTCACAGTGGCCCCACCAGATGCGTTTGGGAGCGCATGAGACTAGATATCTGTCTCCTGATACCACTCCCCTGCATCTGGCCCTTGAAGTATCCTGGTTTTAAGCCTGGAGATTACACATCTCCATCATGGTTTGTAATCTGTGATGGAGTTTTCCACCAGGAATCTGTCCAATCCCCTTTTGAAGGCATCCAGGCCAGATGCCATCACCACATCCTGTGGCAGGGAGTTCCATAGACTAACAACGCGTGGGTGAAAAAATATTTTCTTTTGTCAGTTCTTACTCTCCCAGTCCTCAATTTGAGTGTATGTCCCCTAGTTCTGATATTTTGTGAGAGGGAGAAGAGCATCCTCTATCCACTTTACTCATGCCCTGCATTATTTTGTATGTCTCAATCATATCCCCCCTCAGGCGCCTTTTTTCCAGACTAAAGAGGAGGAGGAGTTCACTGTGATCAGTGGCTTTTTTGGCAGCGTGGAAAGGAGGGACGGAAAAGTCTTTAACTATGTCCAAACAGTGAGCATTTTCAGCATTTTTAAGAAAAAACTAATCAGAAATAAAAGCACAATGGTTTGTGACAACGTAACGACTAAGAGGTTTATTTTAGTAAATACACGAGTAAATGACTGAATGATGCTGGGCAGAGAGCTTGATGAGGAAGGCTTGGGTGGGCTCAAGAGGAGAAGGGTTGGAGTTATTAAAACAGTGTTTTAGAATACAAGTTCTTTTACAGTAATATGACGTGGTGCGTAAAGCCCCAAACTCCACTCCCACCACAACTGGTAAAAAAAAATCTAGAATCCTAGAATCATTATAGGTTGGAAGGGACCTTGGAGGTCTCCTAGTTTAACCCCCTTCCCAAGGTAGGAGACCTCATACCATCCTGGACAGATGTTGTGTGGCCCCCACAACATCGGGAGGCAAGCTGTTCCACTGTTTAATGGCTCTCACCATCAGGAAATTTCTCCTTATTTCCAGGTTGGCTCTCCCTCTGATGAGTTTCCACCCATTGGTTCTTGTCATGCCCTCAGGTGCCGTTGAGGATAAATCAATGCCCTCTTTCCTGTGGCAATCCTTCGGGTATTGGAAGACTGCTATCATGTCTCACCTCACTCTTCTTTTCATCAGGCTAAACATGCCTAGTTCTTTTTAGTCATCGTTCATACATTTAGCTTCCAGTCCCCTTATCATCTTTGTGGCTCTTCTCTGCACTTTTTCTAGGGCCTCTGTGTCTTGTTTGTATTGTAGAGATGTACTGTACCTGTATTTTCAGACTACAGTTGCCAGAATTCTGGGCGTTTTAGTCCAAAAACACATACAATAGGAACCCCATATCCACAGATTCATTATCCTCTGATTCAGTTATCCACGGTTTGCAGGAAAAAAAAATAATTCAGCAAAGCAAGCTACTGTCACAGCTACTGTCACAGACAGTAGCTGTAAAGCAAACTGCTCTCATAAAACAGCAGTGTAAAGCAAGCTACTGTCACGAAACAGCAGTTTTTTGGGGGAGGGTTTGGTGTTCTTGCTTATCCACGGATTTCATTATCCACGGGTAGGCCTGGAACCAATCCCCAGCGGATACCGGGGTCCTACTGTATCTTGCACACTTTCAGCTCAAATTTTAACCGCCTTAAATTGTGCACTGTATTTTCTCTATAATGTTCTCTGCTTTTTTCAGCCTTATCTCTGCATACCAAGATTTCTCCCCATTTCCAATCAGGGCAATTGTCCCTGACACTCATTTGTAAATGTTTGGAAATTTGGAGAGAAGGTTCTCCAGCTGTTTGCCTTCCTTATCATCTTCTATTCCCCTGTCCAGATTTTCCTTTATTCCCTCCTCCAAACCCCCCCCCCCGTTCCCGATCCCATGGTCTTTTGCATTACAAGCATCCGGATAAAGTCTTACATGACCATTCCACACCAGCACAAGGATGTATACAAACTGTTCAGGTACTAATTCTGGTGCCAAAAATCAGAGGCCACCGTCTGTTTTCCAGAAATGTGCAGCGGAAAGGCAGCTGCATAAGCATTCCATCAGATCCAGCTATCTCCCTGCCTATGTCTGTCTGGTCTTACAATAACTGTGAGGTCAACCCAGTTGTAGGTCACACAGTTAGTTCCATGATAGCGAGCCTGCTGGAGTGAGGGAGGCACTTCCGTGTTTGCTGTTCCACTCCAAAGAGGACACTGGCTGCAGAAGATACAAAAAAAAAACATTTGGCTCTATTGAGATATGTGGGGTGGCACATCCTTTTTCTGGTTGGGTTGCTAACTTTTTTTCTCTCACAGGGCTCCCATGTCTCCTTGCTTGGACTGAGCCTAAAGGTGAGGAGGCATGGGTTCAGTTATGGAAATGTCAACACTTTGGGGCACCTTAAGGCATGAAAGGTTAGCCACGTGTGAAGTCGAGTTGGATTCTACAGATAAACCTGTGGGCTCTGTTACAGGAAAGGCCAGCGGGAACTTAATTCAGATTTCAGGAGTTACTTTCTTTATTGCTTTTTGCTCTGACAGAGTGTAAACTGACAGGACTATCTTCAAGAAATATCTGCTGTGGAAAACCTTTTCCATACATCTGTCTACCTGAGACCAAGAGTCAGGGTTGGATGAGAGGAACCAACGAGTTAAAACAATTCCCAGAATCCCCCATGATTGGTTATGTCAGGTAGGTGGTTACTTCACGTCCTTCTTTGTTCTGCGACTAGTTTTGTACCGTGACAGCGTTGGTCGCAATCACGTAGTTTTGTCCCTATTTCAGTGTTCCCATGGTTGTGAAAACTTGTCTCATGGCAAGTATTACCTCACGGTCTTGTACCATGACAAACAGTTAATTTGTCTAGCTTCCTTTTTCATTTTTGGGGGGGCTTAAAAAATCTTTTTCGATATTTCGCTTCTGAAAAGTCAAAAAACAAAAAAATGGACACAGTTTTCTGAGAGAAACAAATGTTTTGTTGTGTGACAGTCGTTACTACATGGTGTCTTGTCTTGGAACAGAAAGTGGGAACAAAGAGTGACAAGGGAAAACCCTACCCCAGCACCAGGTACAGTATTGTCGTGCTTAGCACTCGTTCCGGGGGTGCGGTCAAGACAAGTTTCAGTAGTTACACGACGGACGTGAAGTAACACTTTTTTGTACCGCTCCTAGGCGCCAACTAACTGAGACAGAACGGATGTGAAGTAACCACCGTAGAGGGTTTCTGGTAGATGTAGTCAAAACAAGATACACCTTTTTCAAGCATCAATCCAGATCTTGTGATATTTTATGATATGAACCAGACGCACAGTTAGAACTGAAAAGGCAACATTCTGGGACAGAAGGAAAAGGAATGACAATCACAAAGCACCCAAATAACGAGAGACATTGATCCCAGAGATAGTGGGACCCTCAGTGCTGCTGACAGGGTTTGGAGGCCCACTGTTTGTATAAGTAAATGTCCTGTTGACAGGTATCCTACAGATTGTTTTGTGAATGTTTTTGTTTTGAAATGCAGCATCTTGGGAATGTTTTTGTTTTGAAATACAGCATCAATAAAATTTCCAAGGAAGAGTGCATAGCCATCAGAATGTTGTCGATGCCTTTTACCAGCAATTTAGCACTCAGCAGAAACTTTAAGCATTATTATGTTATTTGGCAATACCAGAAAAGAGTTAAAATCCAAGTAGAAGTCTCCAACTAAAGTAGACCTACTTGGCATAACAAGTCCCATTTATTAAATAGGTCTGTTCGAGTTGGGACTAATAGCTGGATTTAGTCCTTTGATACCAAGCTATTTTTGTCCATTCAGGGTAAACTGGCAAGATAAATTGAGATAATTAATAGTTTTGCAATGAAAAAGACTAGAACAATAAAACTGGAGAGAGAATTGGTGTGCTTATGAAATGTTTGCAGCATAATAGTCCATTAGAATAAGACCAATGATTTTAAAAAATCAGAATAAGACAAGACCTTCATTAATATTAATCCCAGAATGTCAGAATAGTCAGCAAGCTTTGTGGTACTCCTTTATGGGTAGGATGTTATGCTCAGAAAAGTGGGTGGAAAGGAGAGGAAAGGTGGGGTGATATGGAGAAAAAATATGGGGTGGAAAAATTGTGCTCTAATTTCAGATGAGATAGATATTTTGAGAATTAAAATAATAATGTTTTTTGGCTGCTTCATAACATGGTACATATGGGATGGGCTAGTAGTTTGTGTACAGGGGGGACACGTTATATGTTCTAAATGCACTGCATGTAAAAAGGTAAAGGTAAAGGTTTCCCCCACAGATGCATGCTAGTCATGTCTGACTCTAGGGGCAGTGCTCATCGCCATATTCAAGCCAAAGAGCCAGTGTTGTGCAAGTCTGTGGCCATGTGGCCGGCATGGCTGCAAGGAAACACTGTTTTATCTTCCCGCTTTTTACAGCGATACCTGTTTATCTACTTGCATTTACATGCTTTTGAACTGCTAGGTTGGCAGGAGCTGGGGTGAACGGTGGGAGCTCACTCCACTGCGCGGCATCTGGAATTTGAACTGCCGAACTGCTAACGTTGCAGCCAACAGTTTTCGGAGCCTTAGTCTGCAGAACCGCCGAGCTGCTGACTTTGCAGCCAACAGTTTTCGGAGCCTTAGTCCGTTGAGCCCCCCCCCCCAAATATGTGTCAAGACAGAAATCCAAGGCCCCATTGGGAAGAACAAATTGGAAGACACCCCGCCCCATGCATTAGGGCTGGATTATCATGTTTTGAAATAAAGGAAAACATCAAGAATTTTAGCAAGCCTTTTGGATCAAGTCTGATCCCTCAAGTCTGAGTCTCGAATCTTTTTGCCCCAGCCTCCCAGACTTGGGACTTCGACCCAGAGTCTTGGACTGTGCATGCACCACCCAGCTGATAGGCTGGTGCATGCACAGAATCAGCTGGGCCTGGAAGGGAAGCCGGGTGGGACCGTTCAGATATGCGGTGACAGTGGGTCAACTTCCCTTCCCAGAGGTGGTCCCTGCCTCTCCACATGTGCTGTGCTATCAGCTGGGTGTTGTATGCTTGAGCAGAGGCAACAGCCAGCTCCTGGAAGGGACGTAGGCCTTGCTGCCTCTCAGGATGATGGAGGCTGTGGCAATAGCAAGAAGGGAAGCCCCATTCCTAATAGGGAGTTGACAAGGCGACTTTGGACAAATTGTTCTGAGGGCGTTTATACACGACCCCTAAGCTCCGCCGCAAATGGCTGCAAGGTCCGGAACTTAAAAATGTTTACCCACCAGCTCCGGACTTTGCAGACAATTAAGTGCGACCCCGCCCACTTTAGCGCGACCAAACAGCAGTTTTCTTGTACCTGCTTTTTGGATGTGACAAATATTTGATCCGGTGTAAGGATAGTGAGTGCGGGGCTCTCCTGGCTTCTGTTTGTTCTTTTTTTGCACCCTGCCCCTTTAAGAGATCTGAATGCTGCTGGGAACAAAACAGAGGTAAACCGGCATTCTTTTCTTTCTTTTTTCTCCCTCCCTCACGCAGCCAGCAGCCAGGAAGTGCGGAGGGGTGGGGACAGAGGAAGAGCGATGAACCCCTAAGATCTCTGGTCCAAATTTAAGTGGCCAGCGGATCTTAGGGGTCGTGTAAAAAGGCCCTGAGTTGTTGGTTGAGTCAGAAGCTTTGTGGCTGACGCGGCTTGCAGTATTTTTCTGTGTGTAAAGCTATATTTTTGTCTAAAAAATTTGGACTAAAAATTGAGGGTCGTCTTATACACAGAAGTAAGCCGAGAAGAGAACCACCTGTTTCAAAACTGTAATTTGGGTTGGGAAAAGTGGGGGTCGTCTTATACATGGGACTGCATTCTAGATGAAAAAAAAATACAGCAAGTCAGACTCGACAGTGAGTCGTGACTTGAGAGTCCCCATTCCTGAAAACCATATTTATTATTTTATTATCTTGGTTGACATCCCAGCATTCCTCCAATGTGTAGCCTGCATAATTAAATTGTAAACCCACCCACAGAGTGCTTGAAGCGCTATGGGGCGGTTATAATCAGAACACTTTGCTGTGCTTTGCTTCAGGGAGGGTTATAAATATATCTTCCCCACCTTTGTCTTCAGTCCAGCGCTGTGAGGGAGACCAGAATGAAAGAGGGACAGTTCCATGTTTCTCTCAAGGGGTTTCTTGTCTCAATGAGATAAAGCGCCTCCAGTTCCCCATATTAAAGATCTGGCTTTTTTTGTGAGGCATTTGGTGACTGTTAAATTCTTTTCTCTTTTTTTCCGCCCTGCCACCTCACTATTGATTTACTTAGTGTTTGATTATGATGCTCTGGAAGACGGGCGGTATATAAGCACCAAAATAAATAAATAAATATTGCAGTACAGCACTCTGACCACTGCATGCTGGGGCCTCACTGGTGGTGTTATCTCTGGGTGTTCTGGAGTTGCTCTAGGTCTACTCCACAAAGCAGACCCCAGAGTTTATTGGATCACAGATCTACGAATTGCCCAGCCAGTATAGCCCTCGCAGTTACTAGGCCAGCTGGGGGATTCTGGGAGTTGTTGTAACCTCTGAAGTAACACCCCACCCCACCCCCGATTCTCTTAACACTCTACTGCAGTGGTTCTCAACTCTGGGTAGCCAAGATGTCCTTGGACTAAAACTCCCAGAAGCCTTCACCATGAGCTGTGCTGGTCAGGATTTCTGGGAGTTGCAGTGCAAGAACACCTGGATTAGCCAAGGTTGAGAACTACTGTCCTAAGGGTCACATCATAGATTTCTGCCCTGGAGGGGCAGAATGTACCGTAAATAGAGGAGAAGGGGTTACAACAGTAAGGGAGCAACTGAGGTAAATTGGCCAGAAACCAACCAAGAAGATCTATCAAGCACTTTGCAAAAGATAAAGCACCACAGATATTATACCAGTTTTCTCCAGAGCAATCTCCTTTCTCCCTTTCTTTTTTTAAAATTAGGCCTACATAGGGAAATCCCAAGTGGCTGATCTAAATTACTTCAGCTCCCTGCAGTAACTGGAACGTTCTTTAACTAATTTTAAATCTACTTGCAATTAGTAGATTTCATATCCTTCCTCTCCTCTTTGCAGAGCTGTTTTTTTTTAAATCAGCTGCCTGGTTGGTAGGCAGAAATCCAACAGGTCAATTTTTTGCTGAATGGAAATGATGTTGGGCTGTTTTGTTTCTGGAATTCTAGACCTCAGGAAAGCAGGAGAAGATGCTCTAAGGATGATATAGGCTTGCTGAAAATCTATTAGCCTGGGGTCTGAACTCATTGTCACAGAGATGTCAACAGGGTGCTGGATTCTAGTGAGTGCAGGGTTGTTTACCAAAGACAGAAGAGGGTCTATATTACTTATTTACTTACTTTCTTAAAGCAAAGTGTTCTGCTTATATACTGCCCCATACCACTTCAAGTAGTCTCTGGGCGGTCTACAATTTTAATTACAGTGTGCAGGCTCCACATTGCCCCCCACCAGCAAGCTGGGTACTCATTTTACCGCCCTCGGAAGGATGGAAAGGCTGAGTCAACCATGAGCCTGCTACCTGGGATGGAACCCCAGGTCGTGAGCACAGCTTTACCTGCAGTACAGGCATTTTAACCGCTGTGCCACGAGGCATTTACTTACTTACTTATTTCCAATATCCTGTCCATCTTTACAAGCAACACGTGGAACATGTGCTGCATGCTGTCTAAGGTATAGTAGTGACCCTGTACCCACGGGGGATTGATTCAGAACCTCCCCGTGGGTACTGAAATTTGTGGGTAAGAGTGAATGTCTATTTGCGACATGCTTTGTGACATCTATTTGTATCAGTGAATTATTTAACTATTTTTGGTGGCCAACTGGGGATAACTGAATCAGTGGATACAAGAGTATTAATGTATACATTTCTGTGCAGATTTATGATTTATGCCCACTTCAGACAATTGCTGAAATATACTATTTACTTTCCTTATATAATCAGAAACGACCAAGCCTCATGAGCTGTTTTTGCTTCCTTCACATAAACGAACTGCGTTTCTTCCAAGGATAACATTATAATTGCCAAGGCTTTCTCATCCTTCTTCAAATCTTCCTCATCAGCTTCCTCATCAAGCTTTTTATCTACATACTGATATAGCTCATGGAAGATCAAGAAATGCTTCATTTGCAGACACCAATTCAGGTAATTACTGTCAGAGCGCGTTACAAGAGGCATTGAATTTAAATTTATACTTGCCATTCTCGCTGATATGTGCCGGCTCCTTATCTGCCGTTATCTGCAACACTTTTTTTCAGCTTTTTTTTCTCGGCAAATATTTCCACAGCCTCCACAGCTTCCAGTTTAAATCACACTCTGTTTTGCTTGGCTTGTCCTTATCAGCTGCTTTTCTCCTCTGCTCTCATTCCAAGCCTCTGAGAGAAATCCTTTGCAGCTCTGCTTTGTCTCCGTTCCAACTCCAACCTGTTTCCTCTGCAAAAACACAACTTTACACAACACACACTTTATCTATACAGGTACAACAAAACCCATCAGGCTGCTGACCCAGCTGGGCCCATAACCCTGTCAGCAGATTTAAGGGGCAGCAGACAAATATAATAATAATAATATATACTTGTGCCTGACACAAAACAGTGCAGCAGTAACGTAGATAAAATGTTAGTATTGATATAAAGGGTTTGCAGAGTTAGTCTATCAGAAAGACAATGACAATGAATAGAGTAAAAACTCATATATTCATATATACATCAAAATATACACAGCATAACAACCAAGCATTATATACAATATAGCAAACAGACAAACAGAGTATGGGGTGAACTGTTCTCACCATAACAGTCCCCAGTTACAAATGGTAAGCTAGTGCCTTTTATACTTATCCAGCACTCATAAGATCTGATGCAATCACTAATTAACAATCTGATGCAATCTGATCTATCCATTACAAATCATGATGTTACAATCAGTTCCACCTGCACTTCATCACTTAACATGCCTGTGATTACTAGTCTCTAACACTTGTGGATTAACATCATGACACTGCAGAATCTAACTGCCTCCATTTTACAATTCACTTTACACATTCTGTTAAATATACATAACATATGTTTTGTCAACTTTTACATATGTTGACACACTCACCCAGTCTTAGTTCAGGGCAACCCTTCCCCTCATGCCCACAACATTAATTGCATTTTAAAAAACTCTCAGAAGTCTACTTTTGCCTGTCAGGGAACATATGCTGTCTTTGCAGTGATTGTGCCCTCTTTTGAAACCCATTCCCACCCCACGGGTGCCCCCCCACCAAGCTCCCTGGTGGTGATGTACTTTGATTGCATCCTGAGAAGCATGTATACATTGGTAAAGATGGTTTATTCAAAGTAAAATAGAATGGAGAAGGAGGGCAGGAGAGAAAATGTAATGGTTGAAAAATCTACGAGTCTACTTGGATTCAGGATTGATATCCTGGTTTAGAGCTAGAATCATAGAATCCTGTAATCAAAGAGTTGGAAGAGACCTCAAGGGCCATCCAGTCCAACCCCCTGCCATGCAGGAACCCCCATCACAGGACTCCCAACAGATAGCCATCCAGCCTCTGCTTAAAAAGCTCCAAACAATGAGAGTCCACCACCCTTTGTGGCAGCACATTCCACTGCCAGACAGCTCTAACCGTCATGAAGCTCTTCCTGTCACATCACATCAAAGGTCAAGTTAGTCACAAGGAGCTCCAGTTTGAAGGAGGAGAGAGAGAGATTGAGAGGAGAAGGCAAAGACAAAGAAGATCCTAAATACAAATGTGTATGTGCTGACCCTTCTGACTTACGGTGCCCTTTCCAGGGTTCCTTCCTTCCAGGTAGGAAGCTAAGCAGGGTCGGGCCTGGTTAGTACTTGGATGGGTGACCGTCTGGGAATACCAGGTGCTGTAAGCTAGGCGACAGGCTGGCCAAACTCCCCCCCCCCCAAAAGTCTCATTAAAACAATGGATCTGTCTAGCAGACCCCACCACCAAGTGGGGCAAATATCTTTATTAATGACTTGGAGGAAGGAATAGAGAGTATGCTAATTAAATTTGTAGATGATACCAAATTGGGAGGTGTTGCTAATTCCCTAGAGGATAGGATGAAAATCCAAAATGACCTTGACAGATTAGAGTGTTGGGCCAAAGCTAACTGAATGGATTTCAACAGAGAGAAATGTAGGGTGCTGCATCTAGTAAAAAGAATGAATTGCACAGATATAGGATGGGAGATACCTGGCTGGAAAATAGTACCTGTGAAAGGGATCTGGGAGTCTTGGTGGACCACAAACTGAATATGAGTCAGCAGTGTGATGCGGTGGCCAGGAAAGCCAATGCGATTCTTGGTTGCATCAACAGAAGCATAGTGTCTAGATCAAGGGAAGTGATAGTACCACTCTATTCTGCTCTGGTCAGACCCCACCTGGAGTACTGTGTCCAGTTCTGTGCATCACAATTTAAAAAGGATGTGGACAACCACGAGTGGGTACAGAGGAGGGCGACCAGGATGGTTGAAGGTCTGGAGGAAATGTCATATGAGGAATGGCTTAGGGAGCTGGGAATGTTTAGCCTTTCAAAAAGAAGGCTGAGGGGGGATATGATAGCCTTTTTTAAATATTTGAAAGGCCGTCATGTTGAAGAGGGAACAGGTTTGTTTTCCATGGCTTCAGAGACTAGGGGCCTTTTTAAATGACCCCTAAGATCCGCTGGCCCCTTAAATTTGGACCAGAGATCTTAGGGGTTTGTCGCTCTTCTGTGTCTCCACCCCTCCCTACTTCCTGGCTGCTGGCTGCGTGAGGGGAGGGAGGGAAAAAAGGGACAAAAGAATAAAACCTTACCTCCCGGTGTTGGTGGACGCTGCCGGGGGAGCCCCGGTTACTTCCTGGTTCCTCTTAAAGGGGCAGGAGGCAAAAAACAAAAACAAAAAGAAGCCAGGAGAGCCCCGCACTCCCTATCCTTACACCGGATCAAATATTTGTCACCTCCAAAAAGCAGGTACAAGAAAAGTGCGCTGGGTCGCGCTAAAGTGGGCGGGGTCGCACTTAATTGTCTGCAAACTCCGGAGCTGGTGGGGAAACAATTTAAATCTCCGGAGCTTGCAGCCATTTGCGGCGGAGCTTAGGGGTCGTGTATAGACGCCCTAGGACTTGGGGAAATGATTTCAAACTACAGGAAAAGAGATTCCATTTGAACATCAGGAAGAACTTCATGACAATTAGAGCTGTTCGGCAGCGGAATATGCTGCCACAAAGGGTGGTGGAGTCTCCTTCTTTGGAGGTTTTTAAGCAGAGGCTGGATGGCCACCTGTCAGAAATACTGTGATGGGGGTTCCTGCATGTCAGGGGGTTGGACTGGATGGTCTCTTCCAACTCTATGATTCTATGATTCTATGAAATGCTAATGAAAAAGAAGAAGAATACTCAGGAGAGATTTACCATTCCTTTCTGGGGATGGGGCAGCCTGCCCAAGGCCACCCAGGCTGGCTTTAATCACAGAAGGCACAATAAGGAATTGAACTCCTGACCACGCCGAACACGCTGAGATGTCCAGCCAGCTAAAGAAGATCCTACCACTTCCTATATCTAAAAGTACCCCAAAGAAGTGTACAGCGATTTTTTTTTAAAAAAGAGCAACATGAAAATTAAAACATTAAAACAAAAATAAAAATAAAGTCAAAAGTATATTAAAATAAAAACTGTATTATGCCAACAAGAAAAGGACAAACAAAAAGAAGAATCAGCTAATAAAGTGGAAATCAAAATCCCGAAGCCCATTTCTCAGATGGGGTAGCAAGTTTGGCTCTATTTGGAATGGGTGGTATCTTAGGATGTCTGGATGCTGTACCTTATGAAAGTTGACCTGATATCTTGATAGATAGTTTTTACAGCATCCAGATTTTTAAAAAAATCCTCATGCACTGGGATGTTGTGTGTGTGTGTGTTTTTTTTTAAACTCCTTACACTGAACGAGTTATGATATATTTTCTGACCTGGGCTTATGGTTTTGGTGAGAGACAGCAGAGGTTTCATGTGGAAGATATGTTGCCCTTTCTGAACCCAGTGAGATTTCAAGGCATTTCTGAAGGGAGCCAACCGAACTCTAATGAGTGTATTTTACCTTTTCTTCAAGGCTTGTGAATAATGCTGAACCGAGGACATTTTCTGTGTCCCGTTATACAGTAATTATTCTTGCTAATTTACACCTGCGTGAGGGAACTAGTGTAACTCTGGGTGGTAAACTGCTACTCTATAACAGTGTTTTTCAACCACTGTTCCGCGGCACACTAGTGTGCCGCGAGAACGTTGGAAAAGCTGAAGAATATCAGCTTTGTGTTCAGCCAAACAGGCCCAGGTTGCGCACTGAATAAAGTATTTTATAATTTTTCATATTTCTGTTTACTTACTATTTCATAATAAAGTAATTATAAAATACTTTCTTTGTGTTTATTTGATTCCTATTCAAGAGAATTACTTTATATATAGTCAATATAGGCACAGAGTTAATTTTTTTAACATTTTCTAATGGTGGTGTGCCTCGTGATTTTTTTCATGAAACAAGTGTGCCTTTGCCCAAAAAAGGTTGAAAAACACTGCTCTATAACAAGGCGCTGGTTGCATTCATGGACCTGTAGCTGTTCATGTAATTTGCTGCTCTGCCTGGACTTTATAAGTGAGGAGCAATTTACAATCAGAACTGTATGCAGTTCTCTTTACAGAGATGTATGGGCCTTTTCACACGACCCCTAAAATCCGCGGCAAATGGCTCCCAGATCCGGAGCTTAAAATTGTTTCCCCACCAGCTCGGGAGTTTACAAAAAAATTAAGTGCGACCACGCCCACCTAAGCGCTTCCCAGCACACTTTTCAAGTACCTCCTCTCCGGGGGTGAAAAATTCCTGATGCGGATGTAAGGTAGTGAGTGCCAGGCTCTCCTCGCTTCTGTCTGTTGTTGTTTTTGGCCCCCGCCCCTTTAAGAGATACATGCTGCCGGGAGCAGAGCGAGAGGTGAGCCGGCATTCTTTTCTTTCTTTTTTTCTCCCTCCCCTCACGCAGCCAGCAGCCAGGAGTGCGGAGGGGGTGGGAACACAGGCACAGCGACAAACCCCCAAGATCTCTGGTCCGAATTTAAGTGGCCAGCGGATCTTAGGGGTTGTGTGAAAAGGCTCTAAGTCAGCAATAGTCTGGCTCTGGGCCTTATATTCTTGCATTTTCAATTCTTTGTAAGCCATTTTGGAAACCAGAACACAGGACATGACATTTTCTGTAAACAAATTAAAAACAAATGCATATATATTACAGGGGGGAAAGCCTTCCCATTCTACAGCTTCTGCATTGTGTTGCATGAACAATCCAGCCCTTTTACCTTCTGATGAAGGAATTTCCCTTCTTTCCCACCTTTATCTAAACGAGGGTGAGCAACTTTGCCAGCTCTGGAAGCCAATTATCTGACACTAGGACCTTTCAGGGCTTCCCAGACCACCCAAACCAGTCCAGAACAAAGATACGGAACCACAAATGAGTGGAGGCCCACACCTGATTTTTGAAACAGGTTGTTTAACTGTCTGCAACCTATTTAAAAGTGGAATCACTTCTGGTCCTGGATGTTTCCAAGAGCAGCAATTCACTGTGGGTTTTTAAATTATTTTATTTTATTTTATTTTTTTTTTTCCTCCCATCCCGCCCTTTGGTTAGCGAATGTTGTTGTGTTCTTTGTTGTAGTTTTACCGTGATGTGCACATTGTGACTTTTGTTTTTCTTTTTCTTTTTTACTTAATCTTGTAATTATTACTATTGTTGTAAACCGCATGGAGTTCCACTGGAAGACGGGCAATATATAAATATTTAAATAAATAAATAAATAAATAAATAAATAAATAAATAAATAAATAAATTGCAAGAAGAAGTGAGCTCACAAAAAGGTTCTCAGGGCTGTCTATAGCCCTGGGGCCACAGTTTGACTTCCTTTGACTGGCCTGAGTCACAGCTGGGAGATCCTTTCAGGGGCTGGGTAAGAATGGGAGGTAAGTCCATCACTTCCTTTCTCTTTCTCCCCTTTTTCCTCTCCCTTTTTGGCCACTTCTCTCTCTCTCTCTCTCTCTCTCTCTCTCTCTCTCTCTCTCTCTCTCTCTCTCTCTCTGGGTGCTTTTACACGACCCCTAAAATCCGAGGCAAAGGGCTCCCAGATCTGGAGTTTAAAAATGTTTTCCCACCAGCTCCGGACTTTAAAAAAATTAAGTATGACCATGCCTACCTAAGCACGTCCCAGTGCACTTTTCAAGTACCTGGCCTCCAGGAGGTAAAAAATCTTCCGATGCGCATTGTAAAGCTGTGAATGCCAGGCTCCCTCGCTGTCTGTTTGTTTTTTTGTCCTCGCTGCCCCTTTAAGATACAGGAATCATGATGACTTTTTCTCCCTTTTTTTCTCCCTCCCCTCACGCAGACAGGAACAATGGAGTGCGGAGGGGTGGGAACACAGGAAGAGCGACAAACCTCCACAATCTCTAGTCCGAATTTAAGTTGCCACCGGATTTTAGAGGTCATGTAAAAGGCCCCCCCTCTGTGTGTGTGTGTGTGTGTGTGTGTGTGTCTGTCTGTCTGTCTGTCTGTCTGTCTGTCTGTCTGTCTGTCTGTCTGTCTGTCTGTCTGTCTCTGTTTTTTTCTCTCTCTCTGGATTTCTCCACATAGTAGGTGTTATCTAGTTGATCTGGGTCATTCTGATATTTGTGTATTGCATCATTGGAACAACTCCTCCAGAGGAAGGCAACAAGGATGATCAGGGGCCTGGAAACTAAGCCCTGTGGGGAGGGACTGGAAGTACTGGGGATGTTTAGCCTGGTGAAAAGAAGACCGAGGGATGATACGATAGCACGTTTCAAATATTTGAAGGGCTGTCACACAGAGAAAGGGCAGGATTTGTCCTTGATCATTCCTGAGTGTAGGACGTGCAACAGTGGGCTCAAGTTACAAGAACCCTACTTTTGGTTGAATATCAGGAAAAACTTCCCAGCTGTTAGAGCAGTATGGCAATGGAACCAATTACCTCAAGAAGTGGTGAGTGCTACAACACTGGAGTCATTGAGGAGAAATTTGGACAACCACCTGGCAGATATCCTGTGACAGTGTTGGTGAATCTATGCCATGGGTGCCAAAGGTGGCACTCGGAGCCCTTTCTGTCGGCACCCGACATCGCCCCTTCACAGCCACCTGTATTCAGGTTAAATTGCTGTATTGGCACTTTGCAAAATAAAAAATAAAAAAAAAAAAAAAAAAAAATAGTGGGTTCTGAGTTTGGGCACTCAGTTTCTAAAAGGTTCGCCATCACTGGCCTATGATTTGTACTCTAATAATTAACATTTTTCCTAATACTCGGCCTAAATCTGACTTCCTGTAGCTGCAGTGATCAAGAACACATTCCGTCCCTCCTCTGCAGGGCAGCAGTTCAAGTATTTGAAAAGTGCTATCACATCTCCCTCCCCCAGTCTTCTTTCCTCAAGGCTAGATATGTTCAGTTCTTTCAGTCATTCCTGGTGGGGATTAAGTTCCCAATCCCCTGATCATCCTTGTTGCCCTCCTATGAACTTGTTCCGATTTGTCAGCATCATTCTTGAAGTGGCCTCGTGGTGCAGTGGTTAAATGCCTGTACTGCAGGTAAAACTGTGCTCACAACCTGGGGTTCAATCCCTGGTAGCAGGCTCAAGGTTCACCCAGCCTTCCATCCTCCAGAGGTCAGTAAAATGACTACCCAGCTTGCTGGGGGGGGGGAATGTGTAGCCTGCATACAGTAACTAAACTGTAAACTGCCCAGAGACTACTTGTAGTGGTATGCGGTGATATATAAGCAGAACACTTTACTTTGTTTTGCTTTGCAGTGCGCAGAACGGGACACTATTAATACTCTAGATGAGGCCTAACTAGTGATGAATAGAGCCCCCCCCCGGCTATTTTCCCTGGCTGTGCGAAGGCTGCAACATTTTATGCATATAAAAAGCGGGACACAAGAACGGCTGATGATACCCCAAGGAAACGAAACAGGGCACGACAGGTGGTGAAACAGAAGCACACCCGTAAGGAAATGTCATAAAGGTAGAAACTGCACGTTTCTGATAACCCACCATAAGCTTTTTGCTGGGGATTATCTGTTAACAGGATCAAATAATGCCTGTTTCACACATCTGGCTTTAATGCACTTCCTTGCCAGAAAGCAGAGCAGCTGCAGAGCTGGCTGACCAACTCTGGGAAGCATCGGTACTGACAGCACAGGGATTGGGGGATGCTCACCTGCCCTCTCCAGCAAGACAAATGTTGCCAGCCAGCAGGGAAGTCTCCCTTGCACAAATGGACGGCAACGCCTTTCTTGGCTGAGGGGCAGCTCCAGTGGCACTGGTTTTGCCACTTTTCTGGTCTAGACTCTGGTGCCGTCAGTAACTAGGACCGCGGTCATACCTGACTTTCCTTCGTATTTAAATTTCCTGCGTATTTTCCCCCGGGAGCGGTCACGTGGTTTTTAATGAGCAGTTGGTGTCCTCTCCTCTGCGTCGTACCTTCCTATTCTGGTTCTGTCCTAACCTGTGTACTACGCATTTTGTCCAACTTTCTGGCTCCAGTTTCCAAGGCTCCGTCTTTTAAGCCAGGTAGAAAGGGGAGAAACTGAATTTACTGCGTTATTTCCAGTGTCCTGTCATTGCAACAGAAGCAAACAATTAAGCATTTTTGAGCGAAGTATCTAAATCCAGCCCCTGGAGGTGGTTTAGGAAACTTTGCTGAAACTGCTGTTCGAGGGGCGTGGTCGGCTGGGAGCAGAATTTGCTTCTCTTCCTGGTTAGCACACGATCTTTTACTGTGTAGTTCACTGATGGGAATCTACACAGAAAACGCAGGTATGACTGCAGTCTAGGAAGCCTCCCAGCCACCATTGAAAACCCTGGCACAATTTTTAAAAGGTGCCAATGTGCCATTTTAAAAACTGCAACTGGTCTTGTGTCACGCCGGTGAAGATTCTCAGATTGAGGTGAGGTTACCCAGAAGTTGAGTCAGGACAATTGGACTTCTTTTCTTGTGAGATTGAAACGTTTCACTACTCATCCAAGGAGCTTTGTCAGTCTGAGGGAATTTGGTGCAAGGCTCCCAATGTAGAGTTCACCTCAGGACCAGAATCAGCAGTGTGCCTTGATTTGAAAAACAAAGGGCAGCACTCATTCAAAGATGAGGATGTACACATGTTGGACAGAGAAGATAGGTGGTTTGAGAGAGGGGCCAGGGAAACCATCCACGTGTGTATTGAAAATCCCTCTCTCAACAGGGGTGGAGGACTTAGGCCAGGCATGTCCAAAGTCAGGCCCGGGGCCCAAATGCGGCCGGTTTTCAAATTTCGAGTGGCTCACATCCTCCTCTCCCCACCAGCTCAGCCTGTCATGCATCCCCACCAGCTGGCCCCTCCCCATACCAGATAGAGATGTCAACTTGCAGTTTATGGTTTGCCTGCCCTCCCTGCCTACATCTGTCCCCCCAGCCACCTGCCCAGCCTTCCTGCCCCTGACTCCGTTGCTGCAGTATCCTCCCCGCGTCCTTGCATGTCCTAGAGCAGTGGGGGGAGACCTTCAACACTCCAGATGTTTGGACCACGACTCCCACAGTCCTTTGTCATTGGCAGCACAGGCTTGGAATTCTGGGAGTTGTGGTCCAAAACATCTGGAGGGCCAAAGGTTCGCCACCGCTGTCCTAGAGGCTTGTGAAAAGTCCGGCCCGGGAGCCAAATGCAGCTGAATGGTTGGCCCCAACACATTTTCACCTCACCAGTTCTGGCCCTCCTTGCAAAAAGTTTGGACACCCCTGACCTAGGCACAATCTGTCTCCCAGTTATTATGCTGCTCTTTCATTAGTTCCCAGACATATCCTAACCACATCACACCTCAACCAGGAAGGCCACAGCTAAAAATCCCATACTTCACAGGTTTCGGGAAGGGCTGTGTAGCTCGGATTTTCTCACATCCCAGGCCATTGTCCATTTAACAAGCCTATTCAGGCCATGGGCAAGCTAACAAGCCTACTCAGACCAGGATGGCATGAAACAAAAAGTTGCCTCACACCAACTTCCCTCAGACTGACAAAGCCACTTGGATGAGTAGTTAAACATTTCAACCTCAGAAAAGAAGTCCAGTTGCCTTGACTCACCTTCTGGATACTGTGCTTGCATCATGTGTTGAGGCAGAAGCCACTGTGAGCTCACTTTGAATCTCCATGTACTTATGACCAAAATGATGCACATCGTTCAGGTGCATGGATCAACACAGGTCAATTTAGTACTAGGTAGGGTCCAGAGCAGCAGCTGTTGCACTGGGTGAAGCAGAGCAAACATACACTATCCTTCATTAGTGGTTGCAACACCCAGAAATGGAGATGGGCATGAATCACTGGTTTAGTGTAAGTTCATTTCTCAGCCAAAGAGCTGATTGGTGGTTTGGCATCTCACCCCTTCCAGAGGGCACCTACTCAGTGACAGTGCCCTGCTCCATCTCCTCCAGGTCCTGCTGGGGAGTGACGCCTGACAAAGGTGATGGGGCGCCGAATCACAGGTCCGGTATTCAGCTGGGAAATTAGCATCATTGAACTGTTGAACCAGTGATTCATCCTCATCTCTGCTCCAAAAATGAGTTTCACTTTCCCCTCACATTGACATCAATCTTAGCCTTATGTTGAATGAATCCTAGGATAGCATATTTCAATTCAGTACCATGGATGCAAGGAAAACTGAACAAATGCTTATGAACAGGGCTGGCACTAGGTTTTTTTGCACCTCAGGCGAGGGGGGGGGGTGGGGGAGGCGGGGAAGGCGGGGCAGGGAGTGGCGGGACAGTGGTGGGGGGGCGGGGGACGGTGGTGGCATGGGGGCAGCGGATGGCGGGGGACAGCAACGGGCACGGGAGGTGGGGGCGATGGGCGTGGGGGGCGGCGGGGGGGATGGACGGCGGTGGCCAGCGGTGGGGGGCTAGCAGGCTGGCCAGCACCCCCTCTCCATTTTGGCGCCCTAGGCAACTGCCTAGTTCACCTTAATGGACGTGCTGGCCCTGCTTATGAATGAGTCCTCTCTCTCTCTCTCTCTCTCTCTCTCTCATTCTCTCTCTCTGACACCCACCCTTCTTTTCTCCCTTCCGCACCCAGGGGACTGCTGGAAAGCACAGAAGGACAGATGAATGTTATCAAATGTCCAAACTGGTTCCTCATAGATGACTTTTGAAATTAGCTGTGGTCCAACCTTTTGTGAGGGGTGGAAAAAAAAGATCCCTTATTACAGAAAGAAACTCACAGGAGCAAAGTAGACCAAAAATAGGGTGGTGAGGAATAATGTGTGTGTGTGTGTGTGTGTGTGTGTGTGTGTGTGTGTGTGTGTGTGTGTGTGTGTGTGTGTGTGTGTGTGTGTGTGTGTGTGTGTGTGTGTAAAACATGGGTTGTAAACCCAGTTTGACTTAGTAACCGAAATGGCTTCATTTTGTCTAGCTTTCCCATTCCAGTCATATAAAAAGCTATAAAGAAAGAGAAGGGCAGAATAACCTCTAAATAAAAGATGAGGTGATTTTGGAGGCACATTAGAGTTTTATGGGTATTATAGCTTCACAGCTTTCGTTCTTTTTTCTTTAAAGAAGAAAGAAAGGGGAAAAAAAAGACATATACAGGCCCACTGGGGTGGGGGTGGGGGATGCTGTGTCTCCAGTCCAGGACCTGTCACCTAGGATTTCCCGCTTTATGGTAACCCTCATAAATTGGAAGCATTTGAAATGCAAATGACAAAAGGAAATGGCATGCCTAGCTCTGCAGGCTGAGCAAAAGAAGGGGACGGAGAGAACCGTTTTTGGTAGTTTTGGTTCTCACCAATACATTATCCTTCCATCAATAATGCAATCTGAATAAAGATAATCCAGCCAATATGTGGGTGAAAGGTGTGGAACAGGGGTAAGGGACCTTCAGCCCACCATCTGTTTTGGACTTCAATTCCCAGGATTCCAAGCCTGTATTGCCAATGATAAAGGACTGTGAGAGTTGTGTTCCAAAACTTCTGGAGGGCCGGAACATCAAGAAACTAGCTGAGGAAAACCTAAAATGGTACTAGGGATCATGAGAATGGCTGGACTCCAACTTTTGTCAACAGCTCTAACCAAAAAAAGCAACAGTGTTCTGCTTATACAGTTTCAGCCATGCTGGCTGTAGCCTTATCAAGCATTCTCCAGAATGAAAAGCTGATGAGTTCTCTTTGCTTAATCAGTTTGCTTCTTGACTCAAGTGTATTGATTTTTCCCTCTCTTTGCTCTTGTTCACTTTTCGGAGTTTTTGTCTTTGAGTGCCTGGCATGCGATGAACGCTGTGATTACATAACAGTCACACATTTAAAACAAATAGCTGTTACCAGAATGGACGAGACAATTTGAGCACCATCTTGATTTCTGATTATTTATTTGCTAGGGGCTGCAACTGGAAATCTGTGCATGCAGACATCTAGTGGCAGGCCAATATACTACTCAGGAGGTAAAGCTCTCCCTCCTTGATTCCGCCCACCCCCCATGCTTATATTACTGAGCAGCCAGAAGGGCCCTATTATGCACCCTTTTAAGAAAAACACACTTTTGGTTAATTGGGTGGCTGCTTAGTCCACCAGCTCAGCTTGAGCCAAGATCAGAGCGACACACAGAAAGATAATGGGTGAGCAGCATCTCTGTCTTCTTAAGAGTTTTTCTAGGCAGGACATGATTCCCTCCCCTCTTGTTCCAGCTTGGATGCGAAAGAGTGCCAGCTTTAGTGGGATTTGTGTCCAATCTTACCTGTAAAAAGGCACTTTCGTTGGGAAATCGTAGCAATCCTTTAAAGATATTTTGGAAGTCCGCTGGGGCTTCTCTCCTGGTGCGTGTGTGCATGTGCGTCCATACACACGCCCGTGCAGGCATGCATGCACATGCATGTGTGCCAATTGAAACCCAAGTCCAAAGATGTCCAGAATGACCTTTAAAATATCCGGTCATTGACAGTTCTGCTTAGAACCTGCAGAACCAGCTGTATCTCATATTGACTTGATTGAGCAACACTTACTTACCTTTCTGGTGGCCTCTGTTTATCTATGGGCGCTTTTACATGACCCCTAAAATCTGAGGCAAAGGGCTCCCAGATGCGGAGTTTAAAATTCTTTTCCCACCAACTCCGGACTTTAAAAAAGATTAAGTACGACCACGCCCACCTAAGCGCGTCCCAGCACATTTTCCAAGTACCTGTTCTCCAAAGGTGAAAAATTTCTGATGCGGATTGCAAAGCAGTGAGTGCCGGGCTCTCCTCCCTTCTGTTTGGGTTTTTTTTTTTGCCCCCCCCCGCCCCTTTAAGAGACTGGAATGCTTCCTGGGGCAGCCTGCATTCTTTGCTCCCTTTTTTTCTCCCTCCCCCCTCACACAGACAGGAGCAAGGGAGTGCGGAGGGGTGGGAACACAGCAAGAGGAGCAAACCCCCAAGATCTCTGGTCCGAATTTAAGTTGCCAGCGGATCTTAGGGGTCATGTAAAAGTGCCCTATAAGGCCAATCTACAACACCATGGTTCTAATAAAAGCAAATGTGTTCTGCTTATATACCACCCCATCCCAGTTCAAGTAGTCTCTGGGCGGTTTACAGTTTTTAATTACAGTATTGCAGGCTACACATTGCCCCCCAAAGCAGGCTGGATACTCATTTTACCGACCTCGGAAGGATGGAAGGCCGAGTCAACCTTGAGCCTGCTACCTGGGATTGAACCCCAGGTTGTGAGCACAGTTTTACCTGCAGTACAGGCATTTAACCACAGCGCCATGGGGCTTGCATTTTTAAAACCAGTTTATGAATGTGTGAATAATTCTTTCTAGTTTGCGTGTGGGGAGGATTCACATGTACCAGGCCCCCCCCTAGGGGGGAGATATAACTCCTGCTGATAATGGCTGGTTTGCAGGATGCCCTACTATGCTCACCATCATCCACAAAAAAAGAACAAACGGGGGGGAGGGGGGACCCTGATTCCTTATTTCACTAATTAATCGTGTCCCACCCAAACACAATGCAACATGTCAAGGCTCTTTTCTCAGCTAGTTTGCCCGTGTATCAAAAGGCCTGGGACAGTGGTTCTCAACCTTGTGGGTCCCCAGATGTTCCTGGACTGCAACTCCCAGAAATCCATTCCAGCACAGTGAGTGGTGGAGGCTTCTGGGAGTTGCAGTCCAGGAACATCTGGGGACCCACAGGTTGAGAACCACTGGCCTAAAAGGAATGATAGCGAGCACAATAATTTAATCTGATTTTTATACCACCCATCCGAGCAGTAGTCATTCTGGGCAATTCACAGGCAACAAAAGCAAAAGTGGCACAATTAAGTGCATTAACACTTTAAGCCACTCCCTTGGGGTGAGCAGCACCGTCAGCCGTCCAGCGTGGCAGATGCAGGTATGATGGGCAGTCCCTGTTGGGAGCAGGGTCTCTGCTACAAGAAGGTGTTGTATAGACCATCTTGACTGCTGACATGGCTGTCGCCAACATTCCGGGTGCCCTTTGCCATGTCAAATCTGACATCGTTTTTCTTGTGGGCAATGCAGGCTTGATATTGTGGCAGCAATTTCTTGGTGTTTTGAATTGTGGATACACAAGCCCAACATTCCACAGTCATAAACTGCTGCTGTGTTTTTTTAAAAAAATCTGAATTATCATCAGTTTGTTGCGCACGGCTTACAAGAAATAAACACATTATCTGGTTTCTGTTCTGTGCTGTTTGACTAAGGCAAGAGGGCGGGTGGCGGTGATGGCGGGGAGCACTGGATGGGTAGACTTCCTCGTAGTTGCTAGGAGACTAGCATTACAGAATTGGAAACTCAAAATAGTCATCCTTTGAAAACGATGAGGTTTTCTGCCGTGGAAAGAATCATGTTACAATTAGAAAAAAAAATGAAGGAAAAGTTCAAGCCACAGGCATTGCAACTTCTTAATCATAATTACACCTGGAATACTTTTGCAGGACATTTCTTATGTTACTCTATCCCTGGTGGAATGCTTATACTACAAATCCCATCATCCCCACCCAAGCCACCATGGACGATGGGGAACAAATCCAGGTGGGTGAAATGTGAGCCAAAACTCAAATTGCACACTCTTATGATTATTTCTCCCTGTCTAAAAGGTTGAGTTGCCTCTCCTATGTCTTATTTACTAAGCATTTAAGCTAAAATACACTGATATGTTTTTTTTTAGGAATATAATTCCGCTGTCATGTTGAAAAAAAAACTCCTCATCTTGGTCTATTAGGTAAGGAGCAGAATTGCCAAGATTTTGAATAAGAGAAGAAAATGGTGAGGAGGATATTTTACTGGCAAGAAAATAAGAAAGATTGTGTACTTTTGGTGAGTTCTGAGCAGGGCTCTATATAGCATGTACTGTACTCACAAGATAACTACCCTGGTCTTCAAACTGCTGTACTGTAATTTGAATTTTCACCCACACGTACAGGTGGCATGCATTATGTGAAGAGCTGGGTTTCATATGCTGTCTTCACTGAGATATCACCTCCCAGGTTGGGAGCAGAGGCAAGGTTAAGCAGCTAAGACTGACTGCCTTGTTGTGAAGGATCTCTCACCAGAAGGTCATGGCCCCAAGGGTGGCATACCCAGTTCTGATATATATCAGAAAGAAAGAAAGAAACACCCCTTTGAATAGGCTGAGTGGGTGATTGAGGAAGCTCTCAGTGTTATCTCCAGTTGAATAAAAGCCCTGATACAAAACAGATGTTGGCCCTACCAACATCTTTGGCAATCCTGAAACAGGTTTAGGAACTTGTCAGGATGCTAGCTCGCTTAGCGCCTCCCCCCCCCCCCCGCTCTTGTATCCGGGAGTGTCTTCCCACCTTCTGCATACCACAAATGGTAAGCCCTTTCTACACTGGAAAAATATCCAGGTCCTGAGGTCCTGCTGAGCCCCCAGACTGCTTATATAATTTCTATATGGCCTGGACTGAGTTTGAATGATCCATTCAGTGAAAAGGTGAAGCAAAATGTCTCAACAAACTGATTCAGTTCTGTAGAGCAAATCTAATCAGATGGGGGCATAATCACTGTAGCCTACTAGGTTTTTTAAAAAAATAAATAAATTGGAAAGGTGCTGACTAGAATCTGACAAGTTTATTCTGTTTTTAAGGCATAGCCCTTCTCTGAATTTCCTGCGCATTTCAGTGGAAACTACAAAAAGTTATTGACATTTTTGGTTTTCCAATGCAAGTCAAACACTGGCTCTAGTCTGCAGTTATAACTTGGCTCAAATCCAGCCCGCAAATCAAACTGAATAGGTGACAAATTGCTATGGATCAAATCTGGATGTGTTCAAAAATCCCCACCCTGGCCTCTAAATGAAACCCGGGGATCTGTGCACAGTTCTACAGACTTAAGTTTTCTCTCGCGTAGACGTGTGTTTGCGTTTAAGCATCGCGCAAGGGGGCGGGGAGGCAAGATGAAAGGTTTGGTTCCTTTTATGTCAGTTTGCCAGTAAATATAGGAGTGAGTTACAGTTCTGAAGATGGCCTTGAAACCAGAGCCTGTTCCCATTGATGGCTCAGACCCTCCTCCTTCCTACCACCCTTTTAATTTTCCAAAGGGTTATGTAGCTGGTGGCCTCCCTGTTAATCTGTTATGTTTTAAATGTAACAACATACAAGTGAGTGGAGGCAATTAAAGCCTGGGGTAATGATCAACTCTGGGAAATGATCGTCATGGATTAAAGAGAATTTAAAGAGTGATTGCTTCAAAAACCAACGGCACAGACCTGAACATTAAATACAGGAAGGACTTTGAAATCAGTTTGAAACAAGAAAAACAAACAAACAAACAAACAAACAAACACACACACACACACACACACACACACACACACACACACACACACACCAGAGGAATTATACTTTTTTTCAAAACAAAAAGAACGAAAGGAAGAAATCTTGCTCAGTTAAGCTATGTTTATTCAGAACTACTGGGTATTTTTATTTATTTATGTATTTACAGTGTTACCTCAACTTAGAATTTAATCAATTCCAAATGCATGCTCTTAAGTCGAACTACTCTTAAATCGGGGTAGCTATCTAAAAAATTTTAATAATAAGTTAAAAATGAAAAAAATTGTAAGTCGAGCAGACCATATCTAAATTTTGTAAGGCGCCAGTTAAAATGCCAGCAGTTTCCCACTCTTCAGTCAAATTTCTCTTAAGTCGAGCTGCTCTTAAGTCAGGGTACCACTGTATTTGTTTTAATCTAACAACTTCTAGCTTCAATATTTGATGGCTTCATATCTTTCAATGTGTCAAAGGTATTTGCTGCTGTCCTTAAGTGTAGATTGAGAAGGGAGAGGCCTCTCAGAAATGTTGCAGCATATTGTTTTATTTTTCTGGAAGTTGAGTCACGGCTACTGGACTTTTTCGAGAGATAGAAGCGTTTCGCTGTTCATCCAAACAGCTTCATCGGTCCAAACAGCTTCATCGGTTTGGATGAACAGCGAAACGTTTCTATCTCTCAAAAGAAGTCCAGTAGCCATGACTCAACTTCCAGATAAACTCACCTGGATGACTGAGAATCTTCACAGACATTGTTTTATTTTGTTTTAATTCTCCCCCCCCTTTTATTGAAACAACAATAAACTCAACACAGTCACCAGAGCACAATAGAACGTTTGCCGCTTTCTGTCGCATCCCTTTGATTCCTTTGGATTGTAGGTAACGCATGCAAAAACAGCTAGGGAAAGCAAAGTTCAGATAAGGTTCAGTACATGATGCTGGCAAAACACCAGAGGCTGTTTCTTGGCAGTTACCCAGTCTTCCTCCACCCAACTAAATCCAGTCCTTCATTCATGCAGCAAGTGTAAGAATGGTACAATAACGGGCATCATTGTTTCTTTCTTCAAAGGCACTGGGGGCAACTCGGGGCAAACCTGGCAAGAGAGTAACTTTGCAGTTAGAAGGAGATAAAACATTTCTGCTCTAGAAACAGCATTTTTCAAAGTTGCTATGTTTGTATGATATTCATCCTTCAACTCCCGATGACCAGTTAAAGCCAAGCGGATTAATTTGCAACTTGCAGGGTTGCAAAACCCTTTTGGAGGGCGATTCAGACTTCCTTTAGTCCAGTTCCTAAGGCAGCTCCACTTGTAACTCAAAGCTGCCATCTTGTTTGTTTCTGCCCCAAGTTGGGAGTAAGGCTAAAGCTGGTTGAGGTTTGATATCATGCAGCTTGGTCCGTCCTGCCATGATCCAAAGTGAGTCAACTGCTGGAGGTAGCAGATGTGGTGGGTGGGACAAGGAGTATTTGCACCCACCCAGCCACCCAAATCTTCTGGGTGTTTTGTTTATTGGCCCTAACCCAGTGGTGGCCAAACTTCAGCCCTCCAGATGTTTTGGACCACAACTCCCACTGTCATTGGCAATACAGGCTTGGAATTCTGGGAGTTGTGGTTCAAAATATCTAGAGCCGTGGTTCTCAACCTGTGGGTCCCCAGATGTTCCTGGACAAACTCCTAGAAGTCTTCATCACTAGCTGAGCTGGCCAGGATTTCTGGGAGTTGCAATCCAGGAACATCTGGGGACCCACCGGTGGAGAACCACCGATCTAGATTCTAGAGGGACGAAGTTTGGCCACTACTATATTACAATACTGATTCCCAACCTTGAATCCCCAACAGTTCTTGGACTAAAACTCTCAGAAACCTTCACCACTAGCTTTGTTGGCCAGGATTTCTGGGAGTTGTAGTCCAAGGTCCTCTGGGGACCCAGGGTTGGGCTCCACTGTATTACAGCATCTTGAGCAGTGGTGGTGAACCTTTGGCATTCCAGATGTTTCAGATCACAACTCCCACCGTCCTTTGTCATTGGCAATACAGGCTTGGAATTCTGGGAGTTGTGGTCCAAAACACCTGGAGGGCTGAAGTTTAGACACCCCTGATCTAGAGACCTGGACAGTTCCACTTGATTTTGATCATGAGAAGTCGAGCTGAGTGCCATTTGCATGCCTTCCATGACCTCATCAATGACTTCATACAGATGTTGAAAAGCATGGAAGCAGAGAAGAGAACTCTCTAGCATCCTGTGCCAGAGACAAGACACTATAGTGCAGTGGTTCCCAATATTGAGTAACCCTGGTGTTCTGGGACAACAGTTTCCATAAACCCTGGCTGCACAACCAGTGTGTGAAGGGTTCTGGGAACTGCAATACAGGAACGCCTGAGTTACCCAAGCTTGATATAATGGATAGAGTGTTAGGGTGAGATCAGACGGCTGGTAAGGATTACATACAGTAAAGGGTTATTTTCCTGGGATGGATCTCCCTGGAGTGACTTTCCTATCCATGGCTGGCCTCAAAATACAGTAGCCCAGCCACCTGATCCAGCTTGAACATAGTGTAGGGGTGGGCTTGATCACTATTGCCTGTATGTCACCAGCTTGCCAGTAAATAGCTGGACTGTGCCATAAGAGGTCCAAAATGAGAGCTATTTCTTCATCATAGAACTCAGAAGGAATGGGTTTGAAACCTCACTTGACCATAGAAACTCACTGGTGGGGGGCACAGTGACCTTGGAAAACTATTTCTTGACCATCTCATAAACCAGGGGTGGGGAACCTTTGGTCCTCCCAATGTTTTGGACCACAACTCCTACAGGCCGTTATCACTGGCAGTCTAGGCTTGGAAATCTGGAAGTGGCTGTCCAAAACATCTGGACGGCCGAAGGCTGCCTACCCCTGTCATATGCAGGCACCACTCGGGTTGTTATAAGTCTGATATGACTTAGCGGAACATAGCAACAAGAAGTCTGTGAAGATTCTCAGTCATCCAGGTGAGTTTATCTGGAAGTTGAGTCATGGCTACTGGACTTCTTTTTCTAGAGAGAAAACTTCTAGACAGCAACAACAAAGCACCACACAGGCTGGATGACCATGGTGCCCATCCTCTGTAGCTGATGGTGGAGAACAGAGGGGTTAAAAAAGAAAGTCAGAAAAATCACTGCAACACCTTGTGTTGCTCACTGTGTTTGCAGAAGCTCAGTAAAATGCTTTGTGGATATCTTTATTATAATGGGAGTAGTTTGTGCCAGGTGTTTGCAATCTGTGCCTCTCTATGCTGATACCTCTCGGCCTGTTGACAGGTTATGGCTGCTCCTGTCTCGCGTGTGCCCAGTGGCACAGAGCTGAAGGTCGCAGGACAATAGAGACAGCTGTTCTTAATTAGTCCACCAGGTCTTGGATGTTGGCAGAGATACTGCAAGAAGTTCAGCAGAGAACAGCAGTAGGATGGGCGTAGAGAGGCCAGCTGTTTCCTAGCCAGAAAGAGACAGAAATGACCTCCAGTTGGAAGGAGACATCTAAGACATGCAAGCATCCGAGTGGCTCAGCCCAAGTTTCTTTTACTTATAAGAACATCAGAAGTGCCCTGCTGGATCAGGCCAAGGGCCCATCTAGTCCAGCTTCCTGTATCTCACATTGGCCCTGCCAAATGTCTCTGGGAGCACTCAAGACTAGATATCTGTCTCCTGGGATTGTGCAAATTTGTGTGCTGGGCAATGGGTCTTCAAGATTTAAACATTGGGAAAAGTGTACTTTCATAAACATGACCCCAGCCATCTACCTGGAACATAAACATGCCTTTGGCTCTCAACGCAGACAGTCTCGACCCACTCTTCCATGCCTCAATCCTCATCTTCCTAATCCCTGGCTCATTTTGGTGATGACCCTGAGCTATTGGCAGAAACAGGGACATGCGGTTGCATTTGTGTGACCTCAGGAGGATTCTGGGAGTTGTAGTCCAAAACGCTATAACTCTATGCAAGGCAACCCAAACAGTTTCCAAAACTCAAATCTAGCTTGCTCTTTTCCCTTGAAGAAACAGATGTACTGGGTAGCCCCAATGAGAGCTGAAAGTACATTTGTGTGGGGGAGGAGTGATTTGGAACACTCCTGTTACAGGGATCAGACCAATCTCAAAACAAAGCAACCTATTTTGCAAATTAGATAAGGAGCTAAGTCGATCATTCAGATGCCTTAAGTTAGTTAAAGAATTCTTTCTTATAATCCCAGGCTGTGCATAATGTCTGTTTTGCCCCACGCCCTGTTGAAAATGGCATTGTTGCTGCCCTAGTCTTTGCCAACCTGGTTCTATTGTTTTATTCTTTTGAAACTCAAACCACGCCTCTAGAATGCAGATGCCCATAATTCCACATCATCTTTAGCCACAACAAAATAAAGTTTACAATCTTTCTGCTCCCCCACTTAGGAGGAAGGGCTGGCTATTACAAAATCCCTCCCTTAGTCCATTCTGAGCAATTAGGCAGTCATCTGCTTAACAAAAGAAAGATAGTGCTTAGAATGGCCATACCAAGGTAATCCAATTGACCCTCCCTGAGAAAGCTTGAAACAGAACAGCCTTGATTGATCAGCTCTAAAGCTTATCAGCAAGCATGCCCTAAGGAAGTTTTATTTTGTTTTGTTTTTCTGGAATGGCAGCCCTGCCTTGGGACATTTTTCCACCCCCCCCCCCAAAAGTGCTTCTTCATTTTCAACCCTCCAGGAATGGAACTTCACATTTAATTATTTAACACTCCAAATAGCCATTTTTCAAAAAGTTCTAACTACTTATGTTAACTTCTCATTTGATAGCTGTTTTTTCCCCTGCCTTAAGTGTTGCCATTTTAGGTTCTTTTCCAGCCTTGCAAACATTGTCAGCTCCAGGCAGTCATCTCCTCCAGTTCTGAATTGCCAAGATGGGCCAAGTGTGGCACCTGGAACCCAGCTCCTAAATCTCCCTAGCCCTCTCTTTTTTCCAGTTAAAACAAAAAAGAGGAAACAACATTCCTTTCATGGGAGGCTTTAGGAATGGCAATTTAATTGTAGCATGGGTTTTAGGATTGCACCATGTAACAGAGCAAGTCAACAACAACAACAGCAATAATAACCAAAATGGGGGGGAGCAAACAACACCCCCTCTGGGTTGCAAACGCAAAGGTATCCAATTCTGATTACAGTGGACCCTTGTATAACAAACGGTTTGTATAACATAAAATTTGTACAACATAAAAAAATTCCAGAGATAGGAGAAGTTTGCTTAACAAATTTGCCCCTATGGGGCAAATCTGTACAACATAAAAATGGGATCACTCTGTTCTCAATGCATTCCTATGGAAAATTTGTATAAAGGAAAATTTGCTTAACATAATTTCGTTTGGAATGAAGTAATTCCTTTATACAAGGTACCACTGTACATTTTTTTTTAAAAAAAAATGGCATCTTGTTGGCACTGTGCCAACAAAAGCATCCTGGGACAGAAAGTTATCATTCACACCTAACAAATTTGCCACTTCAATGCCAAGGGTGACTAGTAGCCGCTGAAAGCCTTATCGGCCGTGAATTTGTCTAATTGTGTTTTTTCTTTCATTTTTCAAGTTGCCGTAGACGGTAGACAGCACCACAGTAAAGAGACTCCCAGAATAATGGATCTGCCAGAATGATAAAGTAACGTTTCCCTATGCACTTCATAATCTTTCTCTGGATTGCTCCAGCATGTATTTGATAGTACAGACTAGAGATGGGCACGAAACAAACAATTTTTCATTTCCGTTTTCATTTTTTCATTTCGTTACGTAACGAAACGACAAACGAATTTTGTCCCCAAAATGAAACGAAACGAACAGAAACACTGGAAATTTTGTCGTGCGTTTCGTTTCCGTTACTGTAATACAGTAAATTGCTTTAAATGCTAAAAAAATTTAAAAAAATTGAAATAAATGGTAACGAAACGATAACGAAACGAACGAAAATGAAAACGAATTTTTTTGTAAAAATTCACGGAAAAACGGAAACGAACTGAAACGGACCTCCAAACGACAAACGAAACTCCATTTTTTCTATTTGTGCCCATCTCTAGTACGGACGCATGTATTTCTGTAACTGGGACAGGTGGCAGAATTGCCCTGCTGAGCCATGATTCTATTAATATATCTTCCCTTTCCACCACACAGCATCAACCCCCACCGTGATTCCATTTCATGATCTTACTCACCTTCTTAAGAAAATGAATAAAGTTTCCTGTTGGGCAGAGTTAAAAAACAAAAAAGGGAAAGCATTGCTACAAATAGTGATCAAGAATCTTAATAAGCTTCTCTTCTCCTGTGTTTATTCAAATATAGCAGAGCGATGTGGTAAAAAGTCAGCATGGAAATGGCTCAGAGCAGCTCTCATGACATGGGGAATGCACAGTCAAGTGCAATGAAAACTTAAATTTGACCTTAGCATTGCACATTGCACAGTGCCCTTTATTCCAGGTCTTACTCTCTGGGCAGATAACACACTACTGTACAGTGGACCCTTGTATAACAAACAGCTTGTATAACATAAAATTTGTACAACATAAAAATTCCGGAGATAGGGGAAATTGGCTTAACATAATCGCCTATGGGGAAAATCCATACAACGTAAAAATGGGATTACTCCATTTCCAATGCATTCCTATGGGAATTTGTACAAAGGAAAATTTGCTTAACATAATTTCATTTGGAACGAATTAATCCCTTTATACAAGGTACCACTGTACTATTAAAAAAACAAGAACATTTGAAATGTGGATTTATTGCAGACTGCTAAGAATTTCTTGGATCCAGTAAATCACCCACAAAGAAGTATTAAAGCAAATAAACATAGATGCATTAAAAAAACATAAAATGGAAAAAGCCACCATACTGTTGGTTATGTCACCAGAGTGTGTAAACTGTCTTTAATCCCAGTGTATTCTGATACGACTTTTGCCACTTTTCTATGTGCCCCTGATAAATGATAATTGTATGCCATCATGTTGATTCTGAATAACGTGGTCCCTTTTCAGGGTCTTCTAGGTAGCACTTGGGGATGGTTTGCCATTCCCTTCTTCTGGGTGTCTGGGGTGTCATTCTCTTTAGTAGTTTTTCTAGCAGTGTCTCTTGCCTGGCCTTCAGATTGTATGCAAGAACAACACAACTTCTTCTTCTTCTTCTTCTTCTTCTTCTTCTTCTTCTTCTTCTTCTTCTTCTTCTTCTTCTTCTTCTTCTTCTTCTTCTTCTCCTCCTCCTCCTCCTCCTCCTCCTCCTCCTCCTCCTCCTCCTCCTCCTCCTCCTCCTCCTCCTCCTCCTCCTCCTCCTCCTCCTCCTCCTCCTTCTTCTTCTTCAAAAATGCAAATTGTTACAGATTTGTCCTTCAAGGTAAAACAAATGGGAAATTAACTAAGCAGAAAGAGGATAAGAAATGATTGGCTGAAGAACTTAAGAGATTGGTCTTGATGGAGTCTTTTTTTGGTGGTGGTGCAGCCAAGATTAGTATTGGCACAATGATGCTGCATCTGGGTAGGAGAACACTGAGAAGAAGAATAAAATATTCACAGCCTCATCCTGTTCTTCAGCTTCAGACACTGTGTGTGGATAGGATAAGTCTTAAGCATGCAGAGAAGTCCTCCTGTGAGGCTCACCGAGGGTGGATCACACTGTCTTCTGATTCATGATCTATTTCCATTCTAATTTTAAGAAGCAGGTAAAAAAAGTATTGGGGTATGATTTTTAACCTGTCCTACTGTGTTATTTTTAATCCGCGTCCTTGTTGATTTAAATGGTTTTATGGTAGAACTGGTTTACATGATATTATGATTTATTTATTTTTAGGTAAGTGTTGTTTTATCTGTTTTTATCATCATCTGTCTTGAGCAGTATGTTTTGGTGGAAAGGTGGGGGTATAATATAATAAATAAATATCCCAAAACATGCCAATGTAAGGAGTGAGTCCAGGACTTGGGTCCTTCAGGGAAGAAAGGTGGGATAGGAATATTTTAATTCATTAAATAAATAACCAATTAGGTTCTCAGCTGAGAGGACACTTGGCAACACGCAGGAGAAAAACTGTTTCCCCACCCCCCAGACTATAAGTCCCAGAATCCTCTAGCCAACATTCCGGCTTGCCAAACTCACTGGGGCATAATGGGAACTTTAGGCCAAAAAATACACCGAAGGAGATTCTCTGCCATCCAGGTGAGGTTATCCAAAGGTTGAGTCATGGCAACTGGACTTCTTTTCCTGTGGGATTGAAATGTTTCATTGGTTGTCCAAGAAGCTTCGTCAATCTCGTTGGTTAGGCCAGAAAAGTAATTTATGGTTTGAAATTTGCCCAAGGAACATTTGGGCGCATAGACTTCGCCCTTGACACAGGGCGTTTATACACGACCCCTAAACTCCGGGGCAAATGGCTCCCAGCTCCGGAGCTTAAAAATGTTTACCCACCAGCTCCGGAGTTAAGAGGAAATTAGGTGCGACCACGCCCACTTTAGCGCGTCCCAGCGCAGCTTTCAGGTACCTGCTCTATGGAGGTGAAAATTATTTGATCCGGTGTAATGATAGTGAGTGCGGGCTCTCCTTGCTTCTATTTGTTGTTTTTTGGCTCCCGCCCCCTTAAGAGCTACTTTTACAGAGACGAGAGGCAGAACGAGGTGAGCGGCATGCTTTTCTTTCTCTTTTTCTCCCTCCCCTCACGCAGCCAGCAGCCAGGAAGTGCGGAGGGGGTGGGGACACAGGAAGAGCGATGAACCCCTAAGATCTCTGGTCCGAATTTAAGTGGCCAGCGGATCTTAGGGGTCATGTAAAAAGGCCCACACAAAAGCCACAAGGAAACAGACACGCCAACACAGCACAAATCAACCAGTGTTGCCTGTGATTTTGTCGGCCCTTTCTCCGCAGTTGATGAAATATTTTATCCATTTAAGAAGGACAATTCCCCTTTTTCTCTCACTGAGTCTGTATATCTTGCTCCCACTCTGAACTGGCAAACATTCCCCTTTCTGAGCCACAGATAGTAATTGGTTATTGATGGCCTATTTGTATGCTAATGTTGCTCAATAAAAACAGCAAAGGTGTAATTAATGCTTCTGCTACACCTAAATATAATAAGAACTCGGAAAGGTCAATGGTTTTTAAACTATAAATTATGAAATAATGGGGAAAGAGCAGGGTGAGTTGACTGCCCTGCATGGAATAATTCCCCCTTATTTACTATTGCTTACTGCAAATTTCAGCTTGCGTTTAGCTTTTGGCCTTGTCGTCTCTGTATCCTGTGACTGTAGTCATTGTAGCTGATTATTGTGGCTGGTGCGTTAGAACCCTATGTACCACGTTTCCACTATAATCAACTCTAAGGCTTCATATTTGTTTGATTTATTGTGGGGCTTTTGTGTTTGTTTTTGGGCAGATTGTTAATGGGATAACTTGTTGTACACCGCCCAGAGTTCCCACTGGGAAATTCGGGCAGTTAACAAACAAACAAACAAACAAACAAACAAACAAACAAACATTTCTATATTAAAAGCTGGGCCAACATATTTGGCTACATGCAATTCTACCTGTCCCATTCCATCTGCAGTTGTGAAATACAATGTTGATTCATTTATACCTCGGCATGAGTGACAAGACACTATCCTCCACTGCAATAGGTTAAAGAGGAAGGGGTGGTTGGGTGTCCACCATGTCCTTTGCCTGGCGTCTCCTTCCTGAGGCAGTAGCTTCCTTTGGCCTTATAGTAGGGCCAGCCTGATCTTGGCCATTGATACTGCTTAATTCAAGGCAGGATGCAAATCACAGGCTTTCTGCTTCCTGAGCTTGTCTCCGTTTTTCCTACTGCCAAAGGCAGCGAGATCTTTCTGTGGCCTGAGGCGAAGGGTAAGATGGCATCTCACAGTCCTTCTGTGGAGAGAAGCTGACCAGACTGGCCATTCTCTAGAAGAAACCATGCCACAGGGAAGGCGGTGCAGCACACATAGCTCTGAAACTCAATACCACCTCATCTCTTGTCCTCTGTGGTACTTGCCACATGTGGCATCTACCTGCTTAGTGACTGAGCTGGCCCCGTGAAGTGTCTACCAAATTACCACAAAATTTGAATTGGCCCGAAACCCTTTGTGGATCTAGAAAGCTTCTTCTTCTTTTTTTTAAAAGCAAAGTGTTCTGCTTCTTCAGCTCCCAGAATCTCCTATCCAACATGGATGCTATGTATGAGATTTCCTCCTCTTTCTTATTGGCCCTGCCCTCATGCCAAGGGATAGCTTTTCTCTCTTTTCCTAAGTACCTCTGTGCCTAATTTTCATCTTAGATCGTTCTTCAATGATGCCTCTGGATCAGCTGTTCCCCAGAGCTCCTTCTGGGACCTCTTGGCTGACCAGGCCTCACCTGCCCTGCCTCAGTCGCCCATTAGAGGCAAAACCATACAGCCTCTCCTGTCTCCTTAGGCCAGAGGTGGGCAGTTCCTCTCACCTCAGTCAAAGTGGCTTTTCACTCATCTCACATAAGCTGTGCTGTTTGCCAACATTTTTAAAATGAGGTTTCTCTCCACACTTGAGTGCTATGGTTCCTTTCCCACAGGCTGGCATAAAATGCCAAAAATATTGATAGCATATTTGTGGGCGCTGAATGCGCATCAGTAGACTGTCTGTCCCATCAATGACTTCCCTCATAAATATATATTTTTAATATATATATTTCCATCTTTTGAGCGCTTTGCCCATTTTATCTCTTTCCTCAAGTCACACACAGAGAGAGAAAGATTTATATCAGTCTTTCAGGTCATTTGTTGAGCTGAGGATCCTCATGGCATAACGCTCCCGAAACAAGGCAGTGAGCAGTGTTTCACATCAGGGTTATGCTAACAAAACGTGCCACAGTTAATTGTGGTTAATTAACAAAGTGTGTAATGAACCTCTGTGATGCAAGCCCCATGGTGCAGTGGTTAAAGGCCTGTACTGCAGCTAAAACTGTGCTCACAAGCTGGGGTTCAGTCCCAGGTAGCAGCCTCAAGGTTCACTCAGCCTTCCATCCTTCCGAGGTCGGTAAAATGACCATGCAGCTTGCCGGGGGCGGGGGGAGCAATGTGTAGCCTGCATACTATGTAATTACACTGTAAACCGCCCAGAGACTACTTGAAGTGGTATGGAGCGGTATATAAGCAGAACACTTTGCTTTGCTTTTAGAGTCCTTCACGGGGAGGCAAACAATGAGATATCGGTGCATCAAAATGAATTTTGCAGATTTGTCAAGTTTTGGCGATTGGCCTATGCAGACTGAATTTGCTGCATCATCTGCACTTGAATAATTGAGGCTTGTTATCTCCTGGTATGCCACCTGATTGGCCACTTAATGATAAAATATATCTTATCTTATCTCATCACTGCAGTGCTGGAAGGGACCCTATAGAGATCATCCAGTCCAGCTCCTGTCAAGGAAGCAGAGTGAGGAATCAAACTCCCAAACTCTGGCTCTGCAGTCATATACCCAAACCATGGAGCTCTCTATAAGGATAGGTCTCTTATTGCAGAGCCCAGAATCATAACAATGGTTAGCTTGGTTAAATCATCACAGGGTCAATCTCAGCAACTAATAGGTGGGTGCAATAAAAGGGCAGATAATGGTAAACTATATCATGGGTCACAATTTTGTTTTTATTGCTAGAGAAGAGGAGAAGCCGTTGTGGCCTTTTCTACATCATGTACCACAGTAGCTTGGCTGGCTTTCAATATAGTGTAGCTTTACTTCTGACAGACACTTGGTTGCTCAGTGTCAGGCGTTAGGATGTCTTGGGACAGCCTTGAACCCTGAGTACCAATAGCAGGGAGCAGGGATGTTGACAAGGCTTTAGATCAGGTATGTCCAAACTTCGGCCCTCCAGATGTTTTGGACCGCAACTCCCACAGTGCTTTGCCATTGGCAATCTAAGCTTAGAATTCTGGGAGTTGTGGTCTAAAACATCAGGAAAGCCAAAGTTTGGAGATGGCTGCTTTAGATTCAAGTCCTAAGTCAGATTCTGAGCCACTGGTACCAGCTACCAGCGGACTATGGCTCTGAAAACTGTTGGCTGCAAAATCAGCAGCTCAGCGGTTCGAATCCCGGGTGCCACGCAGTGGAATGAGTTCCCGCTGTTCACCCCAGCTCCTGCCAACGTAGCAGTTCGAAAGCATGTACATCCAAGTAGATAAATAGGTAGGTCCCACCATAAAAAGCAGGGAGGTAAAACAATGTTTCCTTGCAGCCATGTCAGCCAAATGGCCATGGACTTGCACAACACTGGCTCTTTTGGCTTAAATACAGAGATGAGCACCGCCTCTAGAGTCGGACATGACTAGCATGCATGTGCAGGGGGAATCTTTACCTTTACCTTTACCTTTACCTTTTACCAAGCCCCAAGCCCCACGCCAGACTTCTTATTAAAAACAATTTTTTCTCCCCAGAAAAAAAGAGGGGTTGGTGGGTTCTAAATCACGAGTCAAGTCCAATATTGAAAAATAACCCAAGTCAAGTCCAAGTCAAGTTCACCTAGACATGGGAAAGTCAACGGCCACACGTGATGATCCGTAATGGTATTGGGTTGTTTCCTGGCTTCAGAATAATGCAGAAATCCATAGACTGGGTGGAGTTAAGAATTTCAGGGTTTTTTTAAAAAATGGAGTTTCTTGTCCTTGTGAGTTGAACAAATGTTGCTTACATACTTTAAAGCAATGGCGCTCAACCTTTGGGTCCCCAGATATTCCTGGACCACAACTCCCAGAAGCCCCTTCCAGCACAGTGAGTGGTGGAGGCTTCTGGGAGTTGCAGTCCAGGAACATCTGGGGACCCACAGGTTGATAACCACATTTTAAAGCATATTTTTGCATTCTTAAGGACTGCAATTATTATATCTTTTCAAATAAAAGTTGACATTTTCCTCTTACTGTGTTCCACTTCCCATGCCAAGATCTTGTGTTACTTTATGTGCTGTGTGGATTCACAGGATGCATAACAGTAACAACCTTAATAAAAGCTAGTGCATTCAACCTGCATTAACAATGATCGTTCTGTATCTTTCCCATAATCCTATGAAAGAAGTCCTTGATCTACCCATTTTTAAGAGGGTTAGCAGATACCAATGCCTTCTCAGAAAGGCCTGGTGTTGTCTTGAAATGTTGAAGAATACATTTTGGATTGTACCTTTTGTGTAAAAATAGGCAAATCTGTTATAGGATAAAAATTTGCACATACCGGAAGTCATAATATGCATGTAGTAATGTCCAAACATAATACATTCCTGGTCAATTGGAATGCAAGCACACCTCTAAAGCCATCCTGGGATCCAAGAACCACATTGGCTCTCACCTCGGGCTTAGCTATGGCCGATACCACATGCAAACACGAGGCAACCTTGCATGGAATAATTGGCTGGGCTTAAAACGAGCTGCAATCCATCGGTGCACCTTAACGACTTGAAAGGTAGCATTTATCTTGCTGAGCTTCTCATTCATGCTGGAGCTATGCAGGCTCATTAATCAGGTAGCCCATGTGTGCGTGATACCCTTAGATGAATATTTATTTTCCATGATGTCTCTGGCAGAATAACTCAATTTTTTAAAATTGCAAGATCCCATAGTGGGTGGGTGGGGGCAAACACAAGGGTTAGCGTCAGCAAAATCCTGCTGAATAATTGCAATATCCACTAGGAGCATTTAGCACTGTGGGTTGTGTCGTTTGAATCTGCTCTATACCTCAAAATGTTAGTCTGTTTAGCCCAGCACTGTGTCCTTTAATGAGGAAAGATAAATGAGCCTTTTGGCCTTTTCTTTGTATATTGCATGTGCTTCACCATTAAGCTTGGTCATAATAAAGATAATGTTTTTGAAACACTCCTTATTACTGCTCAATGTGAAAATGTCGGATTAGAAATCCATCCTTCATTTTCAGAGATGACCATCTCCATCAGATTCTTCATTTAGAGGTAGGAGAAGTGAATGCTTAAGACTGAGCCCTAGCATGTTGATGGAGATGACCTAATTAGACCAGTACGAGCCTGGAAGATAAAGAAACTCTAGTTCAGATTAGCTGTTCCTGGACTCGTAGGGCTGTTGATAAATCTCTTCCTTGCCTTCTCTCTTCCCTCTTCCTCTGTGCATTTGTGATCCTTTCTGTTTAAAGTTCTTTGGCTCCTTGTTTCACCTGTGTTTCTCCAGGTACTTCGGTCTTGGGTGAGAACCTCCCAATTGATGCTGTCAATGTCGAATGTTGCCTTTAGTTTATTCTTGCATTGTTTTGCTTGCCCACCACACAGCAAGCTCAGCACAGAAAAATGTGTTTTGGGAGCTAGTGAGTGGTCCCAAGCCAACATGGCTAAGACACAGTGTCAGGGACCTGATCCTCCTGTTTGATGTTGGCAAACCTCCAAAGACAGGTCAAATGATTACTAAGGGGATAAATGGGCACCAGAGTCAGTTACTCCTTTGTACGCACCATGGCTAACTTCCTACTTAAGGAGACAATCAAGGAGGCCATTCTTTCCCAACCTTTCTATCAATACAAGTATAGCATTGACACACACACAGCAGCAGCAGCAACATCACACCTAGTGTCCCACATCCTCCATTGGCAGAAGCAAATGGCCCATGCCTTCCTAGCCATGGTCCAGTAAGGAGCAGCTTTTTGGTGGCTCTTTTCTATATACAGCGGTACCTTGTATAAAGGAATTAATTCGTTCCAAATGAAATTCTGTTAAGCAAATTTTCCTTTATACAAATTTCCCATAGGAATGCAGTGAAAACAGAGTAATCCCTAATCATGACCATTTTTATGTTGTACTGATTCACCCCAGAGGCAATTCTGTTTAAGTAAATTTCCCTAAACTGTTTGTTATATGAGGGTCCACTGGACTTCCCAGCTCTTTTTTTGACCTTCAGCCTAAGCACATCCGATCTCGCCTGATTTCGGAAGCTAAGCAGGGTCGGCCCTGGTTAGTACTTGGGTGGGAGACCGCCAGGGAATACCAGGTGCTGTAGGCGCCTGGAGTAGGAACTGGCAAGCCACTCCAGTACTCCTGCCAAGAAAACTCCATGGACATGGAGTCACGAAGAGTCGGTCACGAGTCACGACTGTAACGACACAACACGCACGCACACACACAAACTCCTCACCTCTGGACACTATTTAGCAAGTGCCTTTAGACTTCCTCTATTCTCACTCAACTGAGCCGGTCTTGTTCTCTCTTGCAAGGAACTGTTGCTACTGAGAGAACTTTGCTGAAGCCTTTTCCTCTTCCTTTCTTGAAGGTTCAGGCTGAAAGGCACCCCCGTGTAGAATTTATGCTCTCACTCCTGCGGGGGAATGGCATGCTTTGGACGTCCTGTCTGTCCCATCGTTTTCCTCAGGCTATTGAACAAGAGAGACGATATGACGTGAAGAGCTGGGAAGCTGTAATGAGTAAAGATTGGCTCTCACACAGACAATGAAGTCAGCAATATTCCTTACAAGATTGACTGATTAGCTGCATAAACCTCATTATCTCCCAGCTAAATGGTTTTATATCTAATTTATTAGCTTGGGGACAGAAAGGGCAAAAAGCTGCAGCATTTCCCTTCTTCCTGTCCTTCTTGTACAAGCGGTGTATTACCTATGAATCAATTCCTATTTGCCCGCACATTTTAGTTGCTAGTAGAGATGGGCACGAAATGAGCAATTTTTGTTTTCATTTTCGTTTTTTTTTGTTTTGTTACGTAACGAAACGAAAACAAATTTTTTTACAAAAAATTCACGAAAAACGAAAATGAACCAAAACGGACCCCCTAAACGACAAACGAAACACCATATTTTTTTGAGTCGTGCCCATCTCTAGTTGCTAGTCAAGTGGAAGGCGGGGCGTCCTTGTTCATGCTGCTTTGCGACAGCCGTTACAGCTCCATTTTGGCCAAAAAAATTTAAAAAAATTCCAAAGCTATGTTTTCTTTGGAGGAATGGCCATGCCTCTTATTAGAAAATGATTCCCTTTATGCATTAATATCTGCATAGGGCAACAAATGTAGCTTTCAAGCTTGAGTGGAAGAGCTTTCTGACTTGATCCAATGTGAATATAAGTCATACACTGGTAATGTTGGAATGGTTCCTATGCTCCAATGTCTATGGCCAGGACTAGTCCCAAATAGTTTTCTGTCTTAAGGCAAACAAGATGTTGTACCCTTCTCTAAAGAGCATGGTGAGTTACTTTTCAAAGAGAATCATGACACGGAGATTTCAACTGTAACAGAGCAATTTTTATTTATTTGATATATTTACTGCCCCTCTGGCAGCAGGGGCATCCTGCATGGTTTGTTTATTTATTTATTTATTTATTTATTTATTTATTTATTTATTTATTTATTTTTGAGTATTTTTACCCAACCTTGCTCATTGGAAAAGAACCCAAGGCAGCTTACAGTAAGGAGAGACTATGCAATTAAGATACAATCAGTTTGAGAAATAGGGAATTGAGGGGCATTTTGCAGCATTATAAGGCAACATTAAAGTTAACAATTGGTAACATAGTGTCAGGCAATCACACAAGGAAAGACATAAATATAAAGTTATGAGTGGTTATAACACAATGTCTGTGTAGCCATGTATGGTAGATTCATTAAAAAAAAGCACAGTAGGTAGTCCATCGTTCAGGGAAACCTTGTCTGAAATGGAAGGTCTTTGCCTGCTTCCGGAAAACAGCAGAGATGGGGCAGTCCTGACCTCCAGTGGGAGGGAGTTCCAGAGTCTGGGAGCAGCAGTTGAGAAGGCCCTTTCATGGGTTCCCACAAGGCGTACCCGTGAGGGAGGTGGGATGGAGAGAAAGGCATCTCCTGATGACTGTAACACCTGAGTCGGTTCATACTGTGAGATTCGATCTTTGAGGTAGCTAGGACCCAGGTCGTATAGTGCTTTGTAGATCAAGGTCAGTGCCTTGAATTGTGCTCCATAGCTGATTGGCAGCCAGTGGAGCTGCTTTAATAGGGCGTAATGTGATCTCTGTAGCCCCAGTCAGCAATCTGCTGCATTTTGCACCCGTTGAAGTTTCCTGAGACTTTTCATCTGGAGTCCCACATAGAGTGCATTACAGTAGTCCAGTCAGTACATCACTAGAGCATGAGTTACCATGGCCAGGGCAGGTTTATCTAGGAATGGGCATAACTGGTGTACTAGCTTTAATTGTGCAAATGCACTCCTGGTCACAGCCGTGACCTGGGCATCTAGGCTCAAGGATGAGTCCAGGAGCACCCACAAGTTGTGTACCTCTTTTTTTCAATTAGAGGGTGACCCCATCCAGAACAGGTTGTATCCCTATCCCTTGTTCTCCCTGTTGGCAGTGGCCTGCCAAAGGGGGCTTGTGGCCTCTTCCAAGCAGGGCAAGGGGTTGCCACAACATGAGGAACTGTATTAAAGTGTTGCGGCATTAGGAAGGTTGGGAACCACTGTCCTAAATTATTGCACATGTGAAATGCAACCTTACACCACTGTATCTTAAAGCCAGGCACAAACGCTTTACTGTGTGAACTCTGTATTTTATGTCACAAGTCTGAAAAAGTGGCCTTGTCCATGAAAGCTCACGTTAAAATATGACAGTCGGTCTTGACATTGTTACAAGATGTTTGCCTTTCTTTTTTCTTTCTTTTTTTCTTTTGGATTGTGTCTGATATAATAATTGATGCCATCGTGCATACGTTTCCATAGAGATTGCACAGAGTTGGTCATGTGCAACAAGCTGCTTGTCTTTCCACAACAATTGTTGAAAGTCTTCCTAACCGTTGTTGTTGTGGTTGTTGTTGTTGTTGGTGGTGGTGGTGTATGTTATAAGATACCTTCACCCAAGATTCTTAAGGCATTTCCCACTTCCTTGTATTCCTCCAAGGAACCCTGTCAGAATGAGAGAAGATGTGAACCACAGCCACCTATTGAGTTCTAGGGATCTGTGTGTGTGCATGTGTGTTGCGTCATTACAGTCATGACCGACTCTTTGTGACCCTCATGTCCATGGAGTTTTCTTGGCAGGAATACTGGAGTGGTTTGCCAGTTCCTACTCCAGGCACCTACAGCACCTGGTATTCCCTGGTGGTCTCCCATCCAAGTGCTAACCTGGGCTGACCCTGCTAAGCTTCCGAAATCAGGTGAGATCGGATGTGCTTAGGGTTCTAGTCCCAGTCTAACATGTTAACTGTTAGATGGCACTGATTCGCTTCTGTGTTCTGGAAGAAAAGGTGAGAACAGTAGAATATTCAATTACATTCTCCCCTTGTTTTAGCCCCTGGCATTTTTAAAAAAGCAAAACTTCCTTTCTATGCATAAAAACACACTATAGATCCAACCCCTTGACTCCAACATGGAGTCTTCTTTTCTTCAATGAATGCGGCACATTCCAAATTAGAGGACATGAGAATGATTTATTTTATTTTCTCTTTTCCCAGATCCCATTTTATCAGTGCTGTGCCTTGCAAACAAATGAGATTACTTTTGCTTTTTTTTTTTTTTAAAAAAGGGGGGCATTTCTCTTCGTAACAGTGTCTGTGGCTCTATTGGTACTTGGAGAGTGGAGTCTCTCATTACAGTAGTCCATGGGGTTGAGTGAGCAGATGTGAATGGAAATAGGAAGGGGCTCCTGCTTTCTCTGAGTCTTGAACATCCCATGAACTTCAGCACACAGAACTGGAGATAACAGGATTGCCCGTATGGGAATTCACAAGGGAGTCTGTATCTAGCTACCCCATCCCAGAATAAGTAGAATAACAAAAGAAAATATTTTTTACCCAGTGTGTTGTTAGTCTGTGGAACTCCCTGCCACAGGATGTGGTGATGGCATCTGGCCTGGATGCCTTCAAAAAAGGATTGGACCGATTCCTGGAGGAAAAGTCCATCACAAGTTACATACCATGATGGAGATGCGTAATCTCCAGGCTTAAATCCAGGGTACTTCAAGGGCCAGATGCAATGGAGTAGTATCAGGAAACAGATATCTAGTGTTGTTCACTCCCAGAGGCATCTGGTGGGGCCACTGTGAGATACAGGAAGCTGGACTAGATGGGCCTTTGGCCTGATCCAACATGGCCCTTCTTATGTTCTTATGTAACAGAAAGGATGAGTGGGGAACAAAAAAAATTATTGAATAAATGTGGCCAAGTGTTACCCTACTATAGGAGTACAAGTATAAAAGCAACTCTGCTCTTAAGTCCCCTGTGTTTCAAGTAGTGTTTTCAGTTTCTATGTTTTAATCTTTTAATTTGAAGTCTGTATTTTATCTGTATTTCAAGATTGTTGTAAAACTCGATGCCTTGCACTGACTCAGATTACATTACCTTGGAGGTCCCCTTTTAGCTCTGTGGTTTTATGAAGGGACACCACCAGCTAAGATGCCATGCGGGTTGCAGGAAGCCATAAAGTAATTACACAATCCCCAACCTAATGTGAACTAGATAAGGATTACTGTAACTCGGCTTCATGTAAATCTGTATTGTTCGCAAAGAAGGAACCAAGAGTATTGGAGAAAGAAGAGAGACTTTATCTGTGCAGGGTTCTCCTTGAACTTATCTCCCCAAGATATATACCACTGAGCTGTTAAAAAAAAAGCAAACAAAAGCTACTGCTATCTTTCCCCTTCCTTTCAAATGCTCTTGCTAGAATTGCATAATTATGATCACCATTTGAGATAGCACCTGTAGGTATAATTTTCCTTTCATTTCCCTCCCCCTCTATTTGGGTCAAATATTATGCAAAAAAGCGAAGATCTCAACAGCCTCTTTTGGACTGAAGTCAAAGCACCGAAACAGAGGACAAAGGAAAGGTTCCAGTGGACTTTAGAATATGTCTGAACTCTGAAGCAGAACGGCCCGCTTTTGCATTTTATCTTTAACTAGTTTTTGCATTTTACCCAAACGGCTTTTACCATAAACTAGTAGCCATGCCTTTGCGGGGAAGGTTCTGGTGGAATGTAACTTTTATAGGAGTTGTTTTTGAAAAGAGGTTCAGGTTACATAAGTATCTTCTTCAAGGTATTCTTGAAGGCTTTCATGGCCGGGATCCAATAGTTCTTGTGAGTTTTTCAGGCTGTTTGGCCGTGGTCTGAGAGTTTTTCTTCCTGACGTTTTGCCAGACTTTGTGGCTGGTATCTTCAGAGGGCAAGGAGCTCAGGGAACTAGGAGTTCTCTGGGTTATAAAGGGAGTGAGACTGTTTTTTTTTTTAAGTTGAGGAAACTTGTCCTATGCAGGAAAATAGGTGTTAGTCATTGTCTTGTGATGACGGGATTAAGAAGTTTCAATGCAATCAGGTAGCAACTATCCTAGATGGGTGTTGTTATCTGTTCTATTGTTTAAACTGATCCAACCCCCTGCCATGCAGGAACCTCCATCACAGGACTTCCGACAGATGGCCATCCAGCCTCTGCTTAAAAACCTCCAAAGAAGGAGACTCCACCACCCTCTGTGGCAGCATATTCCATTGCTGAACAGCTCTAACTGTCATGAAATTCTTCCTAATGTTTAAATTGAATCTCTTTTCCTGCAGTTTGAAACTATTTCCCCACGTCCCAGTCTCTGAAGCCATGGAAAACAAACCAGTCCCTTCTTCAATGTGACTGGCTTTGTTACTTTCTAGATTTTCTTCTTTTTTGTTGAAACTGTGCTTATGTTTGTGGATTTCAATGACTTCCCTGTGTAGTATGGCATAGTGATTGGTAGTGTTGTCCAGTACCTCTGTGTCCTGGAAGAGGATTTCATGTCCAGTTTGTTTCAAGGTGTGTTCAGCTGCTGCTGATTTTTCAGGTTATTTTAATCTGCAATGTCTTTCATACTCTTTGATTCTGGTCTGGATGCCATGTTTTGTGGTCCCAATATATATCTGGTCACAAGTATAAGGTATCTGGTATACTCTTGCAGTGGCGAGTTGGTTCTTCTTCAAGCATTAGCAATGAGATCATTTTGGTGTGGGAAACGTAGAGTAGAAATTGATGGATTAATTAATTGATTAAGATATTAATTAAATAGCAATTTCATGGCAAGGCTGATGATCCAGACACCTGAATCTAATGCTTTTTGGAACAAAGATATTAACCAGTGATTTTCAAATAAAGTTAGATTTAATCTGTTCATGGACAAATTACTACATTCACATTAAAGAAAAGGAATATATAGTAGAAATACTGTTTTGAAATCCATTGAAGCATTACTTTCAAATTGTCATTGTCAATTTAGAATCAAACCATTAACTTGCATTAAGTTCTGCCTCTATCCTAGACAGAATTTCTCAAAATAGTCTAGATAGAGTTTCTCAAAATACTGTAGTCAGCACTGGATTTGTTTTGAGCCTCGGGGCACATTGGTTAAACTGCAATACTGCAGCAAAAACTCTGCTCATGACCAGGGTTCACTCCCTAGTAGCTGGCTCAAGGTTTGCTTCAGGCTTCCATTTTTCTGAAGCTGCTAAATTGAGGACCTAGCTTATTGGGGTGGGTAGGTGGGTGGGATGGGGACCATCTAGCCTGTATACATAATCTATAATCTGCCCAGAGAATGCTTTAAGTGCTATGGGGTGGTATATACGCAGGACACTTTGATTTGATTTGATTTTGATACCTTTAGAGCCCCAAATTGGCATGGAACATTCAAGAAGTGCCAGTCAGAGAGTTAAGTACTGTACATGCATATTGAAATGTGTAACAAAAGAATTCCTCAAGCATCTGTGCAGGGTACACATTTAAGAGTCAAGCTCCAGAGAATTGATACTGATGGCCAAGGAAAAGACTGAGTGTACCCAAGACACCCTTTGACTGCCATATCCTACTGCCAGAGAGACCAGCTCTTGAAGGTAGACTGGAGTGGAAACTCACCAAAATCAAGAAGTAGAGCATTGAAAACATGCACATAAAGCTGCAGTGTTCTTCCACAAATGTAACTGGGGGGTCACGGAGAGTCGGTGACAACTGTAACAACACAACACACACAATCTACATTCCCTCTAAGCCAGGCATGTCCATACCGGCACTCCTGATGTTTTAGACCACAACTTCCAGAATTCTAAGCTTAGATTGCCCATGGCAAAGGACTGCAGTTGTAGTCCAAAACATCTGGAGGGCAGAAGTTTGGACATGCCTGCTCTAAGCTGTGTGCACACTCATGCTTAGAGCTCCATTGGGGCTACATACCAGCAGCCTGTGTTTCCATTTGTTTAATTCTGGTTGTGGCTGGAACCCCACACCTACATGCATGGGGTAAGGCTTCTGCACAGTTGGGCCGAAAATCAGAGAGACTATTGACTATGACCCTTGATATGTCGCCCTGTTAATTTGCAATATATTAACTGAAGGCATTCCAAAATATGCCAAAAAGCTCATCTGCTATTTGGCCTATCTGCCAGAGGCCTAAATCCAACTTTCATCTCAACACCTATTGAATCAACAAAAAACAGGTCAGTCAACCTTTACGTACATTCCGATTGATCTACATCTTATATAAATTGCATTTAAGTTCTACTTATTCCATCCCTCTACTCTAGTTTGGGTCTAACAGCAGGATTTAGGCCATGGCCTAAGTCCTGTTGTTAGATCCAAACTTGTGCACATGCAGTTTATATGAGGCATAGATCAATATAAACCCCATGAATGGAATCTCTCTCTGCTATGTTCTCCTCCTGAGCAAACTCAAATTCACCAGGGAAAGAGGGCAGATGTTTTCTCAGCTGAATCAGACCTGAAGTTCCTCTACCCTGACATCCTTTCCCTACGAGGCCATGTGGATAAACATAATAAACTATTCTCTTAATATGGAGTGGGGAGTTTGTGCTCCAATTTCATAAGTGGCCAGCCAGCTGCCATTAGGAAACCTACAGCAAGGTATGACAGAAATAACCCCAGTACTTTCACTAGAAGCTGGCATTCAGAGAACCTTGGTGGTTCAATTCAGGAAGCATGTCTAGTAGCATGCTATATTAAAACCGTACACACTCTTGTTGCAGATCACTGACCCGACGACACTTTGAAAAGTGTGCATGTTGTTTTTTGTTCACAACTTTCAGCCCCCTAGAAATATGTCTGTGAAGATTCTCAGTCATCCAGGTGAGTTTATCTGGAAGTTGATTCACGGCTGCTGGACTTCTGCTGCTGGGCATGCTAGCTGTGTGATCCTGGATATTATGGTCTAAAAAAACATAACTTTTTTGAGTTTGGATTCTGGACCCAAGAAGACCAGATATCCCATTATCCAATCTCAAGAAATTGGCAAAGTTACTTTCCCCTGCCCATAACTCACAGGTGTCTTACTGACGGAGGAATTCTGGAAGCGGTAATTCAAAAGACCAGCTTTGCCAAGATCTATCAGACTTTGAACTGCAATGACCTTTCAGATTTTTTTTTTTTAACCAAAAGAATTTCCTACAACTCTGGCAGTGATTGTGTGACGGAGGCTACCAGACCTACTGCATGCAAAATATCTAAGAGTCAAGGATATCAACAAGTCTATAGATCCAAATCCAAAGACCCCATTTGATACCAAGCTCTGAGGGCCTTTTTACATGACCCCTAAGATCCGCTGGTCCCTTAAATTCGGACCAGAGATCTTGAGGGTTTGTCGCTCTTCCTTCCTCCCCACCACTCCACACTTCCTTGATCCTATCTGCGTGAGGGGAGGGAGGAAAAAAAGCCTTAAAAAGGGACAAAAGAATAAAGCCTTACCTCCTGTGCCGGTGAAAGTTGCTCCGAGCGCTGGTTACTTCCTGGTTCCTCTTAAAGGGGTGGGAGGCAAACAACAACAACAACAACAACAACAACAAAAAGAAGCGAGGAGAGCCCGGCACTCTCCGCATCAAAAATTTTCACTGTCCCAGAGCAGGTACAAGAAAAGTGTGCTGGGACGCGCTAAAGTGGGCGTGGTTGCACTTAATTTTTTGTTAGCTCCGGAGCTGGTGGGGAAATATTTTTAAGGTCCGGAGCTGGGAGCCATTTGCAGCGGAGCTTAGGGGTCGTGTATAAACGCCCTGAATCCTAGCCTTGAGTCTCACGTCCAAAGTTAGAGTCCCTATTTGAAAAAAAATTACTCCCCAGAAAAAAAAAAAAATGGAAGAAAAGTACAATGCAATGGTTAGAATCTTGGGTAAGATCTCAGAAGATTTGGATTGGAACCCCAATTTCAGCTGTAAAGCCCAGTGGGTGACCTTGGATCAGGAATGCTCTCTTAATGTCACCTACCTCACAGGGTTGTTGGGAGGATAAGGCCCAAAAAGGAGAGCCATGCACATCACCATGAGTCCGCTGGAGGAAAAAGTGGGCCACACATGTATGTATGTATGTATGTATGTATGTATGTATGTATGTATGTATGTATGTATGTATGTATGTATGTATGTATGTATGTATGTTAAAGAACCCAGCATGTGCTTTTTGGCTTCTCTAGCTAGAGTTATTGGCCTAGTTCAACTTCTGGCTGGTCCAGCCCTTGTTCCAATCCCAAAACTACCTTCATTTCTCCTTCCCAGCTGACTGTGCCAACGGCTTATTGGGTGGCCAGAGTGGCAGACACAAAGTCATTGATCCCTGGTAAACCTGGATTCCTGTTTCATATTATAAACAAATACAATAAATGGATGGGCTTAAAGATAACTTTCCAGAAGACACAGCTGCAAAGAAACATGGACGTACTTGATTTCATTTTACAGGGATGCACTCTCAAACCAAGGAGAAGAACATTTATGCTGGATGCAGGGCCAATTACACATCTCTTAAGAGAAACAGACATTGGGAAATAGAAAATTAACTTGAGCACACACATCCTCCCCAACTTTAGCAACATTGATAGACAGACGCATCATTGCATGCTAACTCTATACTTGTAGCAGCACGTTTTTATTTTGTAAGTCTGGAATGTATATGTAATCCTGGGCCAAAATCGTGTATCAATCATATGTATTGATTTTTCCTGACTAAGTATCCTGCCTGGGTCACTTAGGCAATCGTCCCTACTAACCCCATCCATTAATGAACTGGTTTATCAAGTGCAAATCCTTCTGTAGCTGAAATAATACTCATCTTAGAACTGCAGAGCTGGCAGGGGCCTTTTGAATCATTGAATCCAACTCCGGACAAGAAGTCATAATGGGGAATTGAACTCCCAACCCCTGGCTCTGCAGCCAGATAACTAACCCACTGAGCTATCTATCATGATAGGTCTTTTCTTGCACAGCCCAGAATCATGGCAATGGTTAGCTTGGCTAAATCATCAGTCTAAAGCAGTGGTTCTCAACCTGTGGGGTCACCAGATGTTCCTGGACTGCAACTCCCAGAAGTCTTCATCTCTAGCTGAGCTGGCCAGGATTTCTGGGAGTTGCAGTCCAGGAACATCTGGGGACCCCACAGGTTAAGAACCACTGGTCTAAAGGATGGAGGAATCAGAAAGCTTGAGGGAACTCTTATTCTATCCTAATATATTTATGCCCAGTCTATCTGGCCATCTGGAATTAGAGGAATTTTAGGCATATTCAAGAGAATATCAGAGTAGGCCTCGGGGGACCTGTGTTCAAATCCGATCTCAACCACGGGGACTACTGTGAGATGGCAATGATAAACCACAGGTTGAATAGCTCAAATACTATCGAGTACAGTAATATCCCCATATCCACTGATTCAGTTATCCACGGTTGGCAGAGGAAAAAAATTAAATAATTCAGCAGCCACAAAGCAAGCTATTGTCACAAACAGAAGCTGTAAAGCAAGCTATTGTCACAAATAGCATCTGTAAAGCAAGGTACTGTCACAAACAGCAGCCATGCAGCAAGCTATTGTCTCAAAATAGCAGTCATAAAGCATGCTACTGTCAGGAAACAGCAGTTTGGAGGTGGGTGGGTTGGCATTCTCTCTTATCCATGGTTTTCATTATCCACGGGAAGGCCTGGAACCAATCCCCAGCGGATACTGGGGTCCTGCTGTACCTTGAAAACCTTGCAAGGGTCAGAGCTGGCTGACTGTAGAAGAGGAGGGGCAAAATGAAGAGTTGGAGGAATAAAGAACGGAGACAGCTTGGACTCCTGAAAAGCAGCATCCAGGACGGCTCCCTCTTTGTCACAGAGTGACCTTTTGCCACTCTTAATCCCAACTGAACTAGGTGTACTAGATATCCCTGAATCTTCTGGAGATCAGTCTGTCTGCAATTCTTAATAATCTGGGAGTGAAAAACAACTCCCAAGTTTTCAAGTGGCTGTATTAAGAAACTGGGGGTGGGGGGAGTTTCCTCAGCTTTATCCCCTGTGTTTTTTATTTTGCAAATAGTCTGGCATTTGCTCCAGCCATTAGGGCCCAGAAACCACAGCAGACAGCTGTACTCTTATCAGGAACACCATTGATCATGTTTGCATTTCAATAGCACTTAAAACTGCTGAGGGATTAAAGGCCCAACTGCTTTGGAAGAGTTAGCTCTAGCCTCAGGAGTGTTCCCAATGTGAAACCAAGATAAAACCTGAAGGGCTTCTAAAATGGCCATTGAATTAGGTGGGGTAGCAGAGATTTATTGAAAGCTGCCTCCCTGTTTCTACTGGGATTGCACTGCAGGGTGGCAAACCCTTCTGTAAACTGATGTTCGTGAAGAGGACCACGGGATCCCAGCCCGTATGTTTACAGATTTGTGTTTTAAGTGTTTTCAAAAAGATGGTTAGAACAATAACACTAGTTTGCCCAGTCTCATCCCATGCAAAATGGGTTTTCAGTAAAAAGATCTTAAACTCTGCTTTGGAAGGCTCTGCTTTTGAAGTTTGATAGTAGGCAACTCCAGGTAGTAAATAACAGTGATGTGCCATCAAGTCATTTTTAACTTACTGTGACCCCTTCTAGGGTCTTCTAGGTATAGAGTACCCCCTTTCTTCTGGGGGTTCCATGGGGCTGTGCAGCCTACCTGAGGCCACACATGCTGGCTCTTCTCTGTCTTGGGAAACCCAAGTCCCAGCCTCGACTTAGCTTATTGAGCTCTCTCTCCTAACACACTGAACTGTTATCTTCAGGTAACGCTCAGAAAACTCATGCCTGAAGCCGCAGATTGATGCTGCCACAACGTGTCTACAGGACTGGGTTACTGAAATGCAACTAGCTGTTTTGGCACCCAGGGCTTTGTTGCCTATTGGTTATCCTTGGATCAAATGAGATTAACATAGCGGGGAGAGGACAGGAAGGAATTGGATCTCTGAGTGCTATGGCCATGTTGGTTTAGCCCATTTGTTTTGGGTTTACCTTGCTCCCAGGGAGCAGTGGCTGGACAAGGTGTACATACTGTACTTGTAGCTGGAACATTGGGACCTGTCCACCTCCACATTTTTGGACTATAGGAATTTTGGCAGCCTGTGTCAAAGCTCTAGTTGCCCTGCCTTTGTAACAGCCCACCAGGCATGTCCAAACTTTGGCCCTCCTGATGTTTTGGACCACAACTCCCAGAATTTTAAGATTAGATTGCCAATGGCAAACGACTCTGGGAGTTGCTGTCCAAAACATCTGGAGGGCTGAAGTTTGGACATGCCTAGAACCCAATCCAAGAAACTTTCCACTAGAGATAGGCACTAAAAAGAAAAATGGCACTTTGTTTTGATACTTGATTCATCAAGGTTGACATATCACAAATAACAAATTTACCATTTTTCCTGACTAATCAATTAATTTATTTGATGATTCATTTTTGACATTAAAACCCTATGAAGCAGCCCAGAAGTACCTTGAGACACCTTTTTGCAAATGATTTGGGGAAACCCAATCTTAACCAAACTTGGAGGGACTATAGAGAAGAGTCTGTTCTTTGATTTTGGTGTCTCTCAGTGCCTGGGAGGAACTTTGTATTTAGAACATAAGAACATAACATAAAAAGAGCCATGCTGGATCAGGCCAAAGGCCTATCTAGTCCAGCTTCATGTATCTCGCAGTGGCCCCACCAAATGCATCTGGGAGTGCATGAGACTAGATATCTGTCTCCTGATACTACTCCCCTGCATCTGGCCCTTGAAGTACCCTGGTGTTAAGCTTGGAGAATACATATCTCCATCATGGTTTGAAACCTGTGATGGGCTTTTCCTCCAGGAATCTGTCTAATCCCCTTTTGAAGGCATCCAGGCCAGATACCATCACCACATCCTGTGCCAGGGAATTCCACAGACCAACAACACATGGCAGGGACTTCCACAGACTAACTGGAAAAAAAAGAGCAACCCTCTGTGAACTTTAGTTAGACCATTGATTATATTTATTTTATAATGTTATGTGTAACTGTTTAGCCTTTATTTGTGTACGTCCTTTGTTTTAATGCAATTAAAGGTTTATGGAATGGAGTGGACTAACAACACACTGGGTAAAAAAAATTATTTGTCTGTTCTCACTCTCCCAACCCTCAATTTGAGTGGATAAATTTCTGTGTGTATAACTCAGACCTCAGAAACCCAGTCTTCACCAAACATCAAGGCATTGTAGAGGAGAGTCATGGGAAACCTATCTGCCATGTTGGTATCTCTAGGTGCCTGGGAAGCATTTTATACCCCAAGAAATCCACAAAATGAAAACCATCAATTCGTATCCGTCAGGAGGGTATCAATTCATATGAATACAAATGGATGAATTAGTGCTTTTTGATGAAATTTGCAAATCATTTTTGTGTGTGCCCACCTCTTTGTGTGTGTGTTGTGTTGTTACAGTCGTGACTGACTCTTTGTGACCCCATGTCCATGGAGTTTTCTTGGCAGGAATACTGGAGTGGTTTGCCAGTTCCTACTCCAGGCGCCTACAGCACCTGGTATTCCCTGGTGGTCTCCCATCCAAGTACTAACCAGGACCGACCCTGCTTAGCTTCCGAAATCAGGCAAGATTGGATGTTGTTAGGGCATCTAGGCAGCTGTGTGTGCCCACCTCTAGTTTCTTCTATTCTGAGGGTGTTAAGTGAGCTATCTGGTTGTGGAGCCAGAGTTTAAGAGCTCAGCTCCTCATGGTGCATCCCAGAAGAGCCAGTCTGTGTAGCCTTGATCAAGCTGCACCATCCCAAGATGCCCCCAGAAAAAGGGAATGGTAAGTATTCTTTACCCAGGAAACCCTGGGGGGGGGGAGTCGCCATAAGTCAGAATTGACTTAGTGCATGATTATTTTTATTTACTCCAGAAGCATCCCAAAACTGAAGCAATGTTGTCGAGTACAAAATATTGTGCACCCTTGCGTTGCAATACTGATAAGGGATATATGGCAAAGAGCACGTCTTTGAGAATAAGGCCAAAACAGTTTTACAAAATTTTGAAACTTGACAAATTCCTGTGACCGCCTGTGTCGAAATCTGATACTCAAACTTTGACTCCTAAACCATGGAACTGAATTTTGACTCCCCCGTTTGCTTTGGTTGGATACATGAATAAGGGTAGTGAAATATAACACTCACTGAGCTGAATCCAAATTTCAGTTCTAGAGAGAGTAGATCCACTCAATCTGTGGGATGTACACAAACCAAACCAAAACAAAGTGTTCTTCTTATATACCACCCCATTCCACTTCAAGTAGTCTTTGGGCGGTTTACAGTTTAATTACAGTATGTAGGCTATACATTTGCCCCCCCGCAGCAAGGATGGATGGAAGCCTGAGTCAACCATGAGCTGGCTACCTGGGATGGAACCCCAGGTCCTGAGCAGTTTTCGCTGCAGTACAGGCATTTAACCACGGCACCATGGGTCTCCTTAAGTGTTAAGTGTTAACTTAACACATATGACTTATTCAAAGATTCTACTCTAAATTTTGCCTACTAACTTCTGTCGCATGTCATTGTCAGACACTCTTGGCCCTTGATTACTTCACATTGGCCTCCACTGCATGCATCTCTCTGGCATTGATGACTATGGGAATATTGGCCATCAGAATCCAGAGATGGATGAGCTAACAGGATTGGCCTATTTTATTCTGGCTGTGAGTGTCTTCTTGCAGTCCTTGTTCCCACAAACAACACCTAAAGTTTTAACCAAACTCATCTGGAATGTAGCATTCATAAAATAGAATGCTCCCTTATTTAAAAATATGTGTGCCAGGGCACAGGATATAGCATGAAAGGTAATTTTTTTAAATGTGGTTGGAATTTTTGAGGTGCAGACATTCATCACAAAAGTCGGCATAACTACAGCAACAGGGAAATTCAAAAATGCAGGCAGCTGCATTGATCCATATCAGTAAACCAGTTCTAGCCCTTTTCCACCAAGTAGCTCTTTTGTAAATTTAATTGTCCTTAACTGCCTATTCAAAGCTAAGTAACTTTGCACTGTCACAAGAATAGCTCATAACAATATTTTGTTGCTGGGAAATCCCCACCCCCACCCCACAGTAACAGAGAAGGGTGGAGTGCCTATCAATTAAAAGAGTAGCACTTTTTTTCACCTTGCAAATTTCCACCAGGAGACTGATGACAGGGGGGAAATTTCTTGGCACTTTGGCTTTCTAAGTGTAGGAAATAAACATTTCTTTTAAAATCATGCCTAGGCCTTTCCTTTGTCATCTGTTATCATTTTCCCATCCCCATTTAGCAGCTGAAATACTATTTTTCTTCTGTTTTTTACAGTGCCTGAAGAATATTTTGTTGTTGCTTTCAGCATCTCTTGCTAACCTCAGCTCAATCTCAGATTTTCCCTTCCCAACATCATCCCTGAAATTCTTTGTTACATTTCTGAATTCTCCCTCTGTGTTCTGGTCTTCTTCCACTTCCTAAATGTGTCCCCCTTTTTTGTTTTTCTTTGTTCTCTAAGCCTTTTGCGAAGCCATGTTCATCTTTTTTTCCTTGTTGGAATAGTCTGTAGCTTTGCCTTTAGAATTTTCTTTTTAAGAAAATCCCAATCATCTTGGACTCCTTTTCCTTTTAGGATTTCCTGACATGAGACCTTACTTATCCTTGTTGTGAATTCATTATGATTGGCTTTTTAAAAATCCAGGATACTATAAGTGTAGCTACAGTCTGCTTATGTTTCTTCTCTCTCTCTCTCTCTCTCTCTCTTTTTGAATTTAAGTAATTTTATTGGGTTTTTTGGGGGGGGCGAAGGGGGGAGGGTGTGGGGGAGGGGGAGGGGAGGGGGAGGGAATACACTATAAAAATTACATTAAGTATATCAAGCCAAAAATAACGGTTTAACATATTAACAAATCACCAAATAATATCACAATACTAATAAGTTTGTTGCTTCTTGCCATCTTTTCCGGGAAATCTCATCGTAGTCTCCCTTTAGAAAACCGGAGAGTCTGTCGATTTCAACACATTCTCTTATCTTTTCGTGGAAGTTTCTCTCTGTTGGCACTTCTGGTTGTTTCCAAAATCTCGCATACAATATCCTTCCTGCAACTATTACATGGTGAAGTACATATTTCTGGTCATATGAGATATTAATATCTACTATATTTAATAGAAAAAATTCTGGTCTAAGCTCTAACTTAATCTTCAAATATCTTTCTAAAAATAATTTTACCATTATCCAATATGCCTTTGCCACTTTACATGTCCACCACATATGGTAAAAGGTACCACTGTCATGTTTACATTCCCAACATTTGGGTGAGCAATTATACATCTTAGATAATACTTATGTTTCTTCTCAAACAGAACATGATGACTTTCCCCTAAGACAGGCATGTCCAAATTTTGGCCCTCCAGATGTTTTGGACCACAACTCGCACAGTCCTTTGCCATTGGGAATACAGGCTTGGAATTCTGGGAGTTGTGGTCCAAAACATCATTTATTTATTTATTTATTTGATTTATATGCCGCAACCATATAGCAAAAAAGCTACTCTGGGCGGCTTACAAACATACAAAATACAAAAACAGATTAAACAACTTAAAATAGTAAATAAAAAACTAATCAATCAGACCGAATAATCAAACCATAATAATAAAAAGAACAAATAAGCAAATAAGCGCAAATACAACAAATCAAAATGATTTGACAATTCAAAATAAGAACAAATGGGAAATAAAATAACTAGTAGAAAGGAGGGCCAAAGTTTGGACACGCCTGCCCTAAGAGTTCCTCTTCCTGCCACTTATTCCACCAAGTCAGCTTTATTGGTTTAGATCAAGTCCAGGATAGCTATTCCTCTAGTTTCTTACACCACTTTTATGCAGGAGAGAATTCCCAGCAATACTCTTGGAAGGGGCATCTTTGGCAGAATTTGCCTCCCAACAGATATCTGGGAAATTGAGATCTCCCACTGCTGCTGCATAGCTTTATTTGACATTCTACCAATTTGTTTTTCACATTTCAACTGCATCTTTTCCAAGAGTGGGTGGTTTGTAGTAGATTCCAAATAACACGTTTCTTTTCTTTTTCCCCCAACCCATTTAGATCAATCCAAAAGTTCTCATTGGGACAACCAAGCTCATCTTCCTGTATTTTTATGTAAGAATATGTTAGGTATTTCTTTGGAAGAGCATTATATTGTATGCCTTCTCCTTTGCATGAATTGATGTTGTGCAAACATGCATTTACCATCATATGTTGCCAGAACCGGGATATTCAACTCTGGGGGCACCTGCAACTGCCGTTAGAATTTGGTCATATTTTTCTTGAAGGAAAAACTATTTTGACAAGCAATAAATACCTAGGATGAATGACTGACAGTTTGTTGTTTTTGTATTTTTTTTTTTTTTTGTGCAGGATGCATGCTGAATTGCTCAATTGACATGTTCCATTCTATTGTTGGATTTATGTCATCTCTTTGGTGCCAGAAAGGGAATGTCCTCTGGCCTGTGGTCAAAGTAAGAAAACATTGGCTGTGAACGGTCATGTTCTCTTTTGTGTAATCTCTGCCTTGGCAGGGCTGAAGGCACAGCCAAAGTCAATGAGGACGGGGGCAGAGTAGAATGTCCATCTGTCCTCTTTCACAGCAGACAGCCCTCTATCCCCCTCCACCCACCCACCCACCCCGCTTCCCAAATTGGGGGAAATATAAATACATAACCAAACTGGAAGGAGTCCAGCAACAATGAAGTTCTTCTCATTTACAATGAGCGATACCCAGGCAACAGACTGATCAGACACAGAAGTTGTTAGCAGGTCATTCTTCCCATTCAAGATGCTTGATAATCATGTTAATATTGTTGTATATCATGTCTAATCTAAGAAATACCTATTCCTGCATAAAAATACAGCAAGATGAGCTTGGTCGTCCCATTGAGAATATTTGGATTGATATAATTGGGTTGAAATAAAAAAGGAATGCATTATTTGGAGTCCACTACAAACCACCCAGTCTTGGAGAAGATGCAGGTGAAATGTGAAAAACAAATTGGTAAAATTGACATAGGCAGCCACAGTAGCTCTTCCCTGAGTGCTTTGGGCTCATCTCTTTGAAGAGGGCTTTTCTGCATCTCTTGCAACAGGCCTTTGAGAGAAAGGCCACTGCCTCACTTTCTTGAAATTATTATAAGTAAGCACAATTTAAATATAAAAGAACATTTTTTAAAAAAGAAATAAAATAAACATAAGACTTATTGCTAAATATTAATGTGAGCTTTCGTAGACAAGTTCACTTCTTCAGACATAATAAGAGAGTGATGTCAATGAGAACTATGATGCATGACATCAAAATACAGAGGTTGTGATTGGTTTGTTAGTAAGAAAGTCAACAGGTATTTAACAGTGTGGCAATAGCCTCTTTGATATACAGGGGTATTCCACGGACGCTTGTGCAGAGGTAAGACCCTTTGCCATGAACAACAAGGGTAGAATAACATTGGGAACCTCAGAGGACAGTAATTAAACTGCAGTACTGCAGCCAAAACTTGTATGATTAAAGAATGTAAACACCTGTAAGTGGTTGATCTAACCATTGCTGTAAGTGCTATGGGGTTAGGGTTAGGGTTAAAAAGCTTTGTTTTATACCGAGACTGGCCTTTTACATTCCTGAAATGTGACTACAGCACATTTCTGGTGCTAGACCACAAACAGCTGTATCCTCCAGATGTTTTGGGCTACTCTTTCCATTGAGCACAGCAGCTAGCTGTGGGTGAGAGCAGTATAACCCAGGATGTATTCAGGGCATCAAATGGCTGTACTACAGAAGTGAAGAAATCCAATTAAGAGTGTTTCGGTGGGCTTAAATGCACTTCACTCCTTGTTATTGGAGTGTCACCTTTCTCTTGCAAAGCATTTGCAATTGTTAGGAAGGGAGGAGTGCCCTGCAGAATCCTGGCTTTGTGTGTTCTGCTGCTTTTCAGCTGCCACTGATGGGTTTTGTTTTCTTTCCGGGGCAATTTGGACTTAGATTTCCTAATATGGTGTGGAAGCCGCTCTCTGATCCTCATTGTCACACATTCCCTCTTTCTTTCTCATTGGGAGTCAGTTAATATATATATTTATTTTATTTTTTCAGCTCCGAAATGCCCATCTCTTAACCCGTTCTTTTGATCTTGCAAGCAGGGGCAACAGAAGACAATTTCAGACTGGAAGTCTGCAAGTGAATGCCAGCTGGTAGAGATGGGCCCGCCCCCAAAAAAACAACCCAGCATGCTTTTTGGCCGCCCACAAGTCCTCGGGACAACCGCAGGGGCCTTTGAGCGCCGGGCTTGACCGCTGGCATCTGTGACAGCCGGGTATTGATTCGATACGCCGTGGTAATTTTTTAAAAAAATAAAAGAAAGCAGAAAAATGAAAATTGTGATGAAAAGGGTGGGGGCCAAGGGAGACCACGTGTGACCTTCGCATTCAAAGCGAAGGCAACAGAACCATTGTCACACATTCCCTCTTTCTTTCTCATTGGGAGTCTTCAGCTCCCCACCCCTCTCTTAAAGCAAGCCGGTAAAGACAATTTCAGACTGAAGTCTGCAAGTGAATGCCAGCCGGTAGAGATTAATGGCGAACATTTTTCGTTTCCGTGAAATGAGCTGCTTTAAATGTTAAACGAACCTAGACATCCTGGATAAATCAAAATGCAGCGATAATTATTTATATTGTCGTATAATACCTACCAGGGGGGTTGGGGTCCTTCAAACATTTGTTTTTGTCTTCTCCCATCACAATGTATTTTTCTTTTCCCTTTAAAATGGATGTCGCCACCAGCCACAAAATGGAGGCAAGCCATGTGATGGGATCATGTTCAACCAATAGCATGCCCAGGTTGCAGACTGGGTGGGCAGGTCTGGCAGCCACAGAGGGCATAAAAAGGTCTGGCAGCCCCCGTCCTCCTTGCAGTCTCTGGTGGGAGTTAGGGTGGGATTGCTGTCTCTGCGACTCTAGCTTCAGTCCTGCAGCCTCCCTGTGTGCGTGCGTGCTGCGTACCTCTCGGTGAGTACCCTCCCTTGCCCCGCAGTGCAGTCACTCTGCGGCTGCCTTGCACCCTGGGCAACGCCCGCCGCTGCCTTCGCAGCCTCCCTGCATACCTAGTCTATACTGTGTCTCTGCCAACATCCATTTTTTTAGTGTTTTCCCTCTGGTCTGGGGCGTTGGGGGATGCCTGCGCATGGAAATGCTTTAAAAAATCGGGTAGAAATGACAAACAAAAAACGAAAAGTGGGAATTTTTCAAAAATTCCCGACAAAGAAACGAACGAAACAACGACAAATGAAAAACCGAAACACCATTTTTGTGTTTCGTGCCCATCTCTACCAGCCGGGGTGGGGGGTGGGGGGGAGCCACACACACAAACCTTGTTATCTGGCCATTCAGGGACTGAGATGAAAACTCACTTTGAAAATATATTTAAAACAAAAAGAAAAAATAAGGAAGCAAGTCTCATTAACTTGGCCTCCTCTTATTCCCAAAATGTGAGAACCAAATGCTGCATAAAAGAAAAACAGGAGCGTGAGACCTTGTCTCATAATCAGCCAGGCCATTAATCTATCTAGCCTTACATGTTCAACTCGGACTGGCAGCAGCAGTCCAGTGTTTTAGGCAGGCTTCTCTCCTTGCCCTCCCTGGCGATTCCCTTGACGAATCCAGTCCAGCTGCCCACCAGGAATGACACCATGTAGCTTCCTGAGTCTCAGGACTTCAGTGGAACAAGGAAGGGGTGTTGGCCAACATGGGTCTAGAACAGATCATAGTGTCTGAGATCAAACAAAGTTTTCGTTTTTGTTTTTTCATTTCATTAGTACCACTCGAATTCTGTCTCTAAAATCAGAACCCCACCCAGAAATTTTACTGGGTCCAGTTGAACTGCTTTAAATGCTAAAAAGAAATCACAAAAATTGAAATAAAGGATGTTGACAACAAAACGAATGAAAACGAAAATGATTTTTTTGCGGAAATGAGCAGAGGACCCCTAAACGACAAACGACAAACAAAATGGTTGTCCAAGGTCTAGGAGGAAATGTCTTTCTGCTGAGGATCAGACTCCACCTGGAGTACTGTGTCCAGTTCTGTGTGCCTCAATTTAAAAAGGATGTTGAATGTTTGACCAGGATGGTTGAAGGTGTGGTGGAAATGTCCTACGAGGAACAGCTTAGGGAACTGGGGATGTTTAGCCTTTCAAAAAGAAGGCTGAGGGGGGATATAATAGCTGTGTTTAAATATCTGAAAGGATGTCATATTGAAGAGGGAACAGTTTTGTTTTCCATGGCTTCAGAGACTAGGACTCAGGGCAATGGTTTCAAACTACAGGAAAATACAGATACAGGTAGTAGGAGGGATCTGTGCCCTGTTTAAAAGGTGAATCACCGCTCCTGGATGCTTTCAGGGCAGAATTATTTATTTATTTATTACAAAAAAAAGAAGAGGCGAGGAAAAGGCTGTTGAGAAAGAAAAGAGCTGGAGGTGTGAGGGGTCTTTGTGCCTCCTGACTACACATTGCACATACCCAGTTAAACTGTAATTCCTCTTGAGAACAGAAGGAAAAAATATTTCCAGTGTAATTTTTCCAGTAATCACCCCCCAAAAAGACATTTCTCTTTAGAGGAGGAGGAGGAGGAGGAGGAGGAGGAGGAGGAGGAGGAGGAGGAGGAGACTAAACTGGAACTACAGTGACCCCCACCTATTGCGGGGGTTAGGGACCCGAGCCAACCCGCAATAAATGAAAATCTGCGATATACGGATGCAGGTCGGATCAGACCTGGGGGGGTCTAACTGGGGCTCTTGTACTTACCCCCAGCCTGGTGCTGCCTCGAATGGGCCTGTGAGGGCCTTCCTGGGCCTTCTGGAGGCCCCCAAAGGGCCTCTCTGCGAACTGGAAGTGACTTTCAGAAAACTGGAAGCGACTTCCGGATCACCAAACTATAGCGGGACCACAGCATATGAACCGTGAAAGGGGGGGGGGACCACTGTACCATACTTCAAGAACATCACAAAAAGACACCATGTACTGGAAAAGACAATAATAATAGGTAAAATGGAAGGCAGAAGAAGAAGAAGAAGAAGAAGAAGAAGAAGAAGAAGAAGAAGAAGAAGAAGAAGAAGAAGAAGAAGAAGAAGAAGAAGAAGAAGAAGAAGAAGAAGAAGAAGAAGAAGAAGAAGAAGAAGAAGAAGAAGAAGAAGAAGAAGAAGAAGAAGAAGAAGAATAAGAAGAAGAAGAAGAAGAAGAAGAAGAAGAAGAAGAAGAAGAAGAAGAAGAAGAAGAAGAAGAAGAAGAAGAAGAAGAAGAAGAAGAAGAAGAAGACCCAAATATGAGCTGGGCTGTTAATGGCTGGAGGGCACTCATTCATGACATCAACATAAGGCAGGATGACTGGACAGCATAGAACAGCAACACAAATATAATGATGCAAAGCTGCATGTTTCCTTGAGCTCTATTGATTAAACAAAAATGTTCCAAGGGCTTAGCATTCTTTGACTGGAAGCATTTGACAAGGAGAGGGTGTGGAATACCCCACCTTAACCTGTTACATTCAGATAAAATCAAAGAGTTGTGTACATTATTATTTTTTATTAGCATACAGGACCTGTCTCCAAAAGCTGGCAACGGGTGATTCCTTTGCACCATTTATGTAACTGTACAGGAAGGAAAGGGTTCAGAAAACTGTTGACCTGCAAATTTTTAGCACAGCCTATAAATTATGCATTTTATAGACTGCAACTGCCCACTCCTATAGTTGCCGTAACTGTCTTTCCCAAAGGTCATGGGGACATTTTCTCTGTTTCACTGTCACAACCAATACTCGCTTAATATAACTTACCACAATTTCATAGTCAGGCAATTCTGATTCACAAGTATTTCTCTGTGGGCAGGAAAAGTATTATGCCCCAGCACCTTCACTACTTCTGCTTATTTATAATTTTTAAAAAATGAAACTGCTTTTTAAAATGGTTTCCCACCCTGCACTACAGACATCATAGAATCATAGAATCATACAGTTGGAAGAGACCTCAAGGGCCATCCAGTCCAACCCCCTGCCATGCAGGAACCTCCATAACAGGACTCTTGACTAGACATGGGCACGACCAGAAAAAATGACATTTAGAGTTTTCGTTTGTCGGAACGGGTCCGTTTCGGGTCGTTTCTGTTTGTCGTGAAATTTTTCAAAAATTTGTCATTTCCATTTGTCGTTTGTCGTTTCCACTGCGATTTAGCGCGATTTGACTTCCCAGAGCATAGGGGCGTCCCACAATCAGGGCCGGCGCTAGGTGTTTTTGCGCCCTAGGCGGCGGGCAGGACGGGGCGGGGGGCGGGGAGAGGTGCAGGCGGGCGGGCGGGCGGGCGAGTGGGCGGGTGGGCGGGGGTGGTGGGGCGCAGGTGGACGGGCGAGTGGACAGTTAGGATATCACTTAGGATAGAGGTTCTGTTCTTGGCTTGCACCCCAAATGTGTGTGTGTGCAAGCAAATTGAAGTTGGGAAAATAGAAAATAAATGGTAGTATATAATATATTTTTAAAATAAATCCACACCTCCCACTCCCAGTCGAACCTCCCCTTTATCCAATATCAGAAAAAAATCCTCACAAACTGCCAGAGAAGAAATAAAGAATAAACTGCTATTCCCTTCAGCAGACAAAGCTGCAGGGAATCAAAGAAATTATTTTCTAAATTCAATTCCCTCCCTGCCTGCCTAACTTAAATCCTAAAGCCTCCAGCCTCCCTCCTCAATCTCGATCGGATCACACCAGCACCAGCAGCCAGCCCTCCTCCCTCAACCACATCCATACACCCGACTGCGATTTCTGGAAGGTGCCTCGGCTTTTTATGCCCTCCGAGACATCCAGAAGTGTCAGTAAAAACCTGGCGATGCCATTGGTGGAATGGTTCAAAAAATTTGCATGGTCCCATCCCATGCCCAGCCCAAATGGGCAGGTCTAAAAAAATAAAAAATAAAATAAAATAAAATAAAATCAATATGACCTTTTATTGCTATAAAAAAACCCACTGGTGCTACTACTAATATCCAGGCATTTAAAATAAATAAATTTCACATGTTTCTGTGGTGATTTGGTGTGTTTTTTGACCACGATTTCAAAAGAAAAATTGCGGTCGCCATTTTGGATCCCCCCCACCGCATGGCATGGCGAGATGATGAGGATGACCCCCCCCCCAGCCTGGTGCAAGCAGCCCAGGACAGGAGAAGGGGGGGAAGGCCGGGGACCCCCCAGAAACCACCCCTCTGGTAGGTGGCAAAGCCTCAGGCAGGCATATTTTTGCCTGCTTTTTTGGCTGGGAGTCGGGGTTTTTTTTAAAAAAAACTTTTAAAAACTTTTTCTGTGCTTCGCATTGCGCGATCGCCGCGAGGCCACAAAGGGAAACGAAAAACCCTACCAAATTTTTCTTTTTTCGGTTCGAGTTCGCGTAACGGAAACGATAACCGAAAACGGAAACGACAATTTTGCTGAGTCATGCCCATGTCTACTCCTGACAGATGGCCATCCAGACTTTGTTTAAAAACCTCCAAAGAAGGAGACTCCACCTCCCTCCGTGGCAGCATATTCCACTGCCGAACAGCCCTAACTGTCATGAAGTTCTTCCTAATGTTTAAATTGAATCTCTTTTCCTGTAGTTTGAAACCATTTCCCCGCGTCCTAGTCTCTGAAGCCATGAAAAATAAACCAATCCCTTCTTCAATGTGACATCCTTTCAAATATTTAAACATAGCTATCATATCCCCTCTCAGCCTTCTTTTTGTAAGGCTAAGCATTCCCAGCTCCCTAAGCTGTTAACCTGTTACATTCTCTTTCAGGCCTTCAACCATCCTGGTCGCCCTCCTCTGGACCCGTTCAAGGTTGTCAACATCCTTTTTAAATTGACGTGCACAGAACAGTACTCCAGGTGGGGTTTGAACAGAGCAGAATAGAGTGGCACTATCACTTCCCTTGATCTAGACACATTCAGTAGAGGAAAAACCTCTGTGCACTTTGTAGGCAGGTACACTTTCTCCCAAGCTGCCTAGATGCCCTAACAACATCCAATCTTGCCTGATTTCAGAAGCTAAGCAGGGTTGGCCCTGGTTAGTACTTGGATGGGTGACCACCAGGGAATACCAGGCGCTGTAGGTGCCTGGAGTACGAACTGGCAAGCCACTCCAGTACTCCTGCCAAGAAACCTCCATGGACATGGAGTCACATAGAGGCGGTCACGACTGTAGCGACACAACACACACACACTTTCTCCCATGTGCCCTCAGGTTGATTTCCACCTAGGTGGACCCTTTTCAGGGTTTTGAACCGAGAATACTAAGAAACGGCTTGTCATTCCCTTCCTCCGGGAATGCCCTGGAACGGTGTAGCTTGCCCAAAGCTACACAGGCTGGTGATAGGAGGCACAGTGGAGATCCGAACTCCCAACCTCAGGCTTTGCATACTTGATACCTGACTCCCTGGGCTATCCAGGCAGTCTAAATAATACTTAAGGAGACAGGCATGTCCAAATTCGGCCCCGGGGGCCAAATGTGGCCCGGTTTTAAATTTCAAATCGCCCGCAGCCTCTTCTCCCTGCCTGCTCAGCTTGTCATGTATCCCCACCAGCTGGCCCCTCCCCATACTGGGTGGAGACATCAGCTTGCAGTTTTATGGTTTGCCTGTCCTCCCTGCCTCCATCTGTCCACACAGCCACCTTCCCAGCCTCCCTGCCCTCCCTGCCTCTTTGCATGTCCTAGAGCAGGGCTGTCCAACTTTGAACAGGCCAAGGTCTACTTTTTCCAGCCCAAAGTGCCTGAGGGCTACTACACTAAAACCTCTACTTACGAATTTTATCAATTTCTTCCGAGCACATGGTCATAAGTAAAGAAATTGTAAGTAGAGCAGCAGTTTCTCATAGGAATGCATTGAAAAACAATTACTCCGTTATGGAGGGAATTGTCCAGGGGGGGGGAAAGGAAGGAAGATGTCACTGCACAAAGGAGATGGGCACACCTGCAACCCCACGTCTCGCCCCTCTCCTCCCCTCTCCTCCCTCCACTCCACACCAGCGACTCAGCTGGTCACAAGACAGTGGCACACCGATCATCTGGCCAGTGGGGGGAACCGGGGACTGACCCAGAACTTTGCCGAGGCAATGGTGGTCCTTGGGATGGGGGAGGGAGGGATGGAGAACCTATCCCCTCACTTTTTTTATTGATGGCCGGAGGGCTACTTTTGAACCCTTCGCAAGCTACTGGTAGCCTCCGGTCTACCTGTTGGGCAGGCCTGTCCTAGAGCAGGAGTGTCCAAACTTCAGCCCTCCAGATGTTTTGGTCCACATCTCCCAGAATTCCAAGTCTGGATTGCCAATGACAAAAGACTGTGGGAGTTGTGATCCAAAACATCTGCAGGGCTGAAGTTTGGACACCACTGTCCTAGAGGCTTGTCCAAAGTCCAGCCTGGGGGCCAAATGTGGCTGAATGGTCGGCTCCCCCACATTTTCACCTCACCAAATCTGGCCCTTCTTTCAAAATGTTTGGACACCCCTGAGTTAAGATTTAGTTTGGGGGAAAGAGGAGTCCCTCACATCCTGAGTTGGTTTGCATGATCTGTCCGATTGCCTTCTCCCAATGAAACGTGCCCATAATATCCAATTTTTCCAGGCTAGGCATTTGAGATGATGAACACTGCGAGAGGCTTGAAAGGGGGGGGGATTAGAAATAGGGACTCTTCTGTCATTGCACCTTCCCTGTGTGATAATCTTCCACTGGCCATCTGCCTGGCCCCCTCTTTGGTGTTTTTTTTTTTTTAACTATTGAAAACTTGGCTATTTAAGCAGGAATTTCCTCATATTTAACATAAACCACTAAAACATGTTTTTAGCCAATTTTGCCCACCAATAATATTATAGGTCTATGGAAATTATATGTTATTTTGTTTTATTTTAATTTTATTTTCATTATAATTATTGTATTTTTATGTTTATTATATTTTATTTTACGAATTAACATGAGTTTTTATCGCATTGTATTGTATTGATTGATTGTCGTTAACCACCCAAAGCGGCCTCGTTGCTAGATAGGCGGTATAAAAATCCAAGAGATAAATAAATAAATAAATAAATAAATAAATAAATGATCAAATCAGCATTCCTCCCACCACTAAGGCCCCAGTTTAGGAGACCTGGCAAAGTGAAGAGATAATCCTGCTTTCCAAGTTCAGCTACCTTTCCACGTTCAGGCCCTGAGTCAACCACAAAATTACACGACCCCTAAAATCCGACGCAAAGGGCTCCAAGATGCTGAGCTTAAAATTGTTTTCCTACCAGCTCTGGACTAAAAAAAGAAATTAAGTACGACCACGCCCATCTAACCGTGTCCCAGCACATTTTCCAAGTACCTGGTCTCCGAAGGTGAAAAAATTCTGATGTGGATTGCAAAGCAGTGAGTGCTGGGCTGTCCTCCCTTCCCGACGGCAGAGCGGAGGTGAGCCTGCATTCTTTTCTCCCTTGTTTTTCTCCCTCCCCTCACACAGACAGGAGCAAGGGAGTGCAGAGGGGTGGGAACACAGCAAGAGGAACAAACCCCCAAGATCTCTGGTCTGAATTTAAGTTGCCAGTGGATCTTAGGGGTCGTGTAAAAGCGCCCAAAGAAACAGGGAAAACAGACATGGGGTTGTCTTAGCACAAGCTTGCCTTACTCTGCCTTTTACAAATTAGCTCCCATCTGTTTGTGTTCACAGAGAGGTAAACAAGGCTGAATTTGTATGTGCCTGCAGGGAAAAATGGGGTTTTAGCAGGATCCCTGTGGCAACTGGGTGGAGGGAATAAGGTTTTCCCCTTTTATGTGTGATTCCACTCTCAGTCTCTCAGGCTTGATTCTCTGGGCGATAGGCTGCCCTCATCTTTTCTTTTTGGCCTGAAATCTGAGGGGAATGCTGCCAAAATGACCTCCTGTGACCTTGACAAAGTGGAAGGGCAATAGTATTCACAGTGCCCTCTCACCAAATGTAGGCTTCTTAAGGCAAAATCCCCCCCACAAATTACCCTCATTGAAACATAATCCACCTATTATGGGAGAAGATGTGGGGCAGGGGGTGTCAAGGAGAATACAAAGTTTAATTCCAGATTATTGATTTAATTCACCTACGTACTGCAAATCCCTTTTCTACCTGGAGTGTCCTGAACTGTGGAAGGGGCAGACATTCATCTACGCTGTGTGTTCTGCAAGGAGGGGAAAATAAACTGCAGGATGCTATCCAAAGCTTGTCTAGGAAATAACTATGATTTAATTAGAGGGCCTGTTCTCACTGGCTCTTGTTCAGGGCAGCCTTAATTGGTGTGATTTTTGACCCCGTTTTAGTACCGTGGAGAGATACCGCTTTGTTTATACCAGGTAAAAGGGCTGGATCTTTCATACTCAATGCTCTGCGCAAAAGGGGAACCCGCCTTTGTTAAATAGTCTGAACTTGACAGGTGGATGAAGAGGCCTTATCAGTTGTTCCTCCCCCATCTGTTCCCACCCTGGCATTTCCTGTCATAATGTTGTACAACAAAGGAAATTGATATCTTTCACAAAGTTGCCAAATCAGCCGCCCAGTATCTTTAAAGCAGCTTGTTTAATGCTTTGTCAAAGTGAAGCCAGAAAGATACGGAAGGAGGCAGGGAGAGACAAAGAAGGCCTGAAGGAGAATTATGACTGGCGTTGAGGATCACCTCTCAGGATCACCAAAGCTCTAGAGTTCAGGCTGTGGTTTGACTCCATATGCACAAAGACCTTTATCAACTATGGGTTGTTGTTGTTCAGTCAGCCCGACTCTTCGAGACCCCATGGACCAGAGCTCACCAGGCCTTCCTATCTTCTACTGCCTCCTGGAGTTTGGTCAAATCCATATTGGTTGCATCGATGACACAGTCCAACCATCTCATTCTCTGTCGTCCTCTTTTCCTTTTGCCTTCAATCTTTCCCAACATCAGGGACTTTTCCAAGGAGTCCTCTCTCCTCATGAGGTGGCCAAAGTACTGGAGCCTCAGCTTCAAAATCTGTCCTTCCAGTGAACATTCGGGGTTGATTTCTTTCAGAATGGATAGGTTTGATCTCCTTGCAGTCCAGGGGACTCTCAAGACTCTCCTCCAGCACCTCAGCTCAAAAGCATCAATTCTGTGGCGATCAGCCTTCTTTATAGTCCAGCTTTCACTTCCATACATCACTACTGGAAAAACCATAGCTTTGACTATCCTGACCTTAGTTGGCAAAGTGATGTCTCTGCTCTTTAGGATGCTACCTAGGTTTGCCATTGCTTTCCTCCCAAGAAGCAGGCTGCAGTCGCCATCTCATTGTTTTTAGGGGTGTGGGTGGGTTGGTGGGTGGGGGAGTGTTTGGAGATTTTTTATGTGTGTGTGTTGAAGAGTTTTTTAAATGTGTGTGAGAGTGTTTGGAGATTTTTTTTTTTTGTGTGTGTGTGTGTGTGTGTGTGTGTTGAATCTGGTCTCTGGGTGTCTGAATTTCGTTGTATGCGTATACTGTGTGTATACGCACAATGACAATAAATACATTATTATTAAATTAGGAACAGGAAGTTTGTTGGGCTTGGGCCTGGCTAATTTACAAAGACTTCAAGTTGAGGCCTTTCTCCTAGGTGAGCCACAATGAGGTGTTTGTCATCAGGCACAATTCCTAGAATGGATAACTATGGGATTTGTAGTCTAAGAAATCAAAGTACAATGGTACTTCTTAAGACCAATGCCTCATAAGGCGTATAACTCTTAGGAAGAAAAATTATTCTGGAAATAGGCATGCTTTGCATGCCAAAAAGTTCCTTATTTGATGCTTCACAAGACAAAGAACTGTTTCGCATGTACTCAGAAAAAAAGTTATTTTTGTTTTTATTCTAGCCTCCAGGATGGATTAATCTGTTCCCAATGCACTCCTATGGGAAGCTGTGTTTTAAAGGCCAATTTTTTTTCGTAAAATGAAGTGACCCATAGCCTTGGGAACAGATTAATCCATTTTCAATGCATTTCCTATGGGAAACCACGTTTCGTAAGACAAAACTTTCTGAAAATAAATTGACCCGTAGAATGAATTGAATTCATTTTAAGATGTGCCACTGTATTTCATCACTACTGCTCACTCTTCTGGTGTGTGTGTGTGTGTGTGTGTGTGTGTGTGTGTGTGTGTGTGTGTGTGTGTGTGTGTGTGTGTGTGTGTGTGTACTTTTCTCTGGATTGCCCTCTGTTAGTGAAATCTTGTGCTCACACAATAGCTTGAGGCAACTTGACTTGGGCTTAACCTTCCTCAACTGCTTTGTGACTTCTAAAACCTGCCTTAATTTAATAAGCAGCCTCTCAAGTGGGAAAGGTGACAGGATGCAACCCCAATGTTCATGAAAACATTCCTTCTGGAAAGCCCTGATTCTCCTGATACCAACATGGCCCTCTTCTTAAAAGCTGAGTAAGATGACAATATTGCCTTTATATTCGAGGAAATGTGAAGCACGGTTTAAGTAAATCCATGGCTTGGACATAGAGCTTGCCGTTGACTGTCTTACACCCTCCAGACGTTTTTCTTGGATATGACATCAGGATGGCTTAATAATAGGACAATATTTCTTTTCAGGGTGCATAACTCAATTAGGCACATTAATGAAGACAGTTGACTTTCAGGGTAAACATATTTGTTAGATCCACAGTCCAGAAAAGAAAATGTTTAGCTTCACAATGACAATCTGATATGAGTTAGTTGGCTTGTTGGCTGCCATTGCTACTTCTAACATAAATATTGCTCATAGCTGGTGCTGAAAGTAGTCTTCACTGAGAAAATGTACCCGACAGGAGTAGGGAATAATAATCATGTAGCTCCTTCATCACAGGCTGGAGGCATGTTGCTAACTCGAGTAGTTGTAAAAGAGGCTGGATAGAAGCAAAGGATGAGCCACTGTGTGAGACAGAATGCTGGACTGGATGGGCTGTGGCCTGTTCCAGCAAAGCTGCTCTTATGTTCTTATTAAGGCCATCAGCAGTTACTTGTTGGTAAAAGGTAAAAGTAAAAGTCCCCACCCCCACACGTGTGTGTGTGCTAGTCATGTCCGACTCTAGGGGTGATGCTCATCTCTGTTTCCAAACCAAAAAGCCAGTGTTGTGCAAGTCCGTGGTCATGTGGCCAGCATGGCTGAACGCATTTCTGCACACGGAATACTGTTTACCTTCCCGCTTTTTACAGCAGTACCTGTTTATCTACTTGCATTGACATGCTTTTGAACTGCTAGGTTGGCAGGAGCTGGGGTTAACAGCGGGAGCTCACTCTGCTGCGTGGCACCCAGGATTCAAACTGCCGAACAGCCAACTTTGCAGCCAACACTTTCGGTGCTCTAGCCCAATGAGCCACAACGCCCCTTGTTGGAGTGGTGATTCAACATGTGCATTTGTAGAAGGGCATGCACATTTGGAAGATGGGCATGCAAATAAGGGCTTCACCTGCCCTGGGGTCCTTTTGGAGATGTGTTCATAGTGTGCCATAATATCGTCTTCTTTTTGTTGATTGTTCAGCTTATGGTGGCTCCAATAGACTTTTCAAGATATGTGAAATATTTAAGGAGTGGTTTTATCACTGCTGCACCTCAGTGAATTTCCATTGCAGAGTAAGGATTTGAACCTACACTGGCTGTTTAATTTGGAGAGACTCCACCCCCATGCCTTCTCTGCATTCATGTTTTGTGTGTTTTGTGTGGACAGGTGGTGGGATATAGTTCCTTCAGATTTATTTGCCTACCTCTGGCTTCAAGAACACAAGGGAATCCAGAGACACTTGCTATCAAAATCCTGACCTAACTGCTAGAATGCATTAATTCATACACACACACACATACATACATACATACAGAGAGAGAGAGAGAGAGAGAGAGAGAGAGAGAGAGAGACAGACAGACAGACAGACAGACAGACAGAGAGACAGAGAGACAGAGAGACAGAGAGACAGAGACAGAGACAGAGAAGGTAATATGTGACACAAATGAAAGTCCCTTTTTGGACTAGAGCTTAAGGAAAACACAGAGTGGCTGATGTAGCTTGATGGCTTCATTAAGAGAGAGACTCTCCCCAGAACTTCAGCATTTGCAGTTTCAAGGAGAGGTCTTTGATGCCATCTCAGTATTCCTGATGCTGTGTGCTAGGCCAAAAATACCCCCCCACACACACACAACAATCCAGTCAAATTTCATAGAATGATAGAATCATAGGATCATAGAGTTGGAAGGGACCTCAAGGGCCATCCAGTCCAACCCCCTGCCATGCAGGAACCCCCATCACAGGACTCCTGAGAAATGGCCATCTAGCCTCTGCTTAAAAACCTCCAAAGAAGGAGACTCCACCACCCTCTGTGGCAGCATCTTCCATTGCCGAACAGCTCTAACCTTCATGAAGTTCTTCCTAATGTTTAAATTGAATCTCTTTTCCTGTAGTTTGAGACCCTTGCCCTGCACCCCCTTGTCTCTGAAGCCATGGACAAGAAACCAGTCCCTTCTTCAATATGACATCTTTTCAAATATTTAAACACAGCTATCATATCCTCTCTCAGTCTTCTTTTTGTAAGGCTAAATTTTCCCAGCTCCCTAAGCCATTCCTCGAAGTCATTTCTTCCAGTCCCTCAATCATCATGGTCACCCTCCTCTGCACCCGCTCGAGGTTGTCAACATCCTTTTAAAACTGAGGCTCACAGAAATGGACACAGTACTCCAGGTGGGGTCTGACCAGAGCAAAATAGAGTGGTATTATCACTTCCCTTGATCTGTTGATGCAAAAGCATTGGCTTTCCTGGCCTCCGCATCATACTGCTGACCCATGTTCAATTTGTGGTCCACTAAGACTCCCAGATCCCTTTCACAGGTACTATTTTCCAGCCAGGTATCTCCCATCCTAAATATGTGCAATTCATTCTTTTTACCTAGATGCACTATCCTACATTTCCCTCTGTTGAACCCCATTCCATTAGCTTTGGCCCAGCACTCTGATCTGTCAAGGTCCTTTTGGATTTTCATTCTATCCTCTAGGGAATTAGCAACCCCTCCCAGTTTGGTATCATCTGCAAATTTAATCAGCCTTCTCTCTATTCCTTCCTCTGCACCAACTCCTGTCATAGCATGAAGGACCAAGACATGCAGTGCTTCAAAATAGCACCCAACAAAGTTCTCTTCTGCTCCAGGTTAGTCACTGCATACTGTAATTAAAAACTGTAAACTGCCCAGAGACTACTTGAAGTGCTATGGGGCAGTATATGAGCAGAACATACTTTTGCTTTTTTTCATTTCTCACAACAACAGAACTTTCTCACACTCAGTGGCAGTCTATATAGGCATGGATTTGTCTTGAACGGGCAATGTAACCCCATCAGCTTTACAAAAGACCTGCTTTTGTTGAGACTAGAACTGCTAAGACTGGGTTATTCGTATGGCTCAGCAGGACTGCCTCCATTTTGCAACTCTATTTGTGAGTGTGGCTGTTGAAATCCTCACACTGAGTGTACCTGAACTCACAATCAACTCACTTTCACTGCCAATGGTGCTATAATTTTGAACCCTTTCTTATAGTAACACTGTCCATTGAATTTTACATTTAGCTTTTTATTCTGCAAAAATTATATAACAGAAGAAAAAGAAAGTAAGATAGCTAAAACAATACCTACCCACACAATAGAAACAGAAACACAGTAGAACCACTGTGTGTGTGTGTGTGTGTGTGTGTGTGTGTGTGTGTTGGGGGGGAAATTGGTTCCATGCTCCCCAAGCAGTGAAAAAAATGGAAGTATTGAAAACTATACATTGCATGGTCTCTAGCGCCCTCTAGTGGCCCTACAGATCTAGTAAATAGTACACTCTGGGATATTTCTGGAGTTTTTAATTTAGTATTTTCAGATAGCAGTTAAGTGAATCAGGTGATACTGATCCAGCAGACTACCAATTTGAGGAGATAAAAAATCTGTAACTAACGAGCTAGGAAAGGCTTCCAAAGGTCTAAATCTCTAAAACAAAGTTGACATGCCTATGTCAGACATTCAAGGGTATGAAAAACCGCAGGGTTTACAATCCATTGAATAATAAGAGATGGGTGTCTGACTTTCAAGCGGTATCATACACATTTGTAGCAGCACGTAAGGCACGGAGAGCTGATTTTCACTTGCTAGTGGCTGCATTGTATGAGAGGAGCAAATGCTTGAAAAGCGCTGAAGCATCAGCAAAAGTCAAGAGAGTTCCCCCGGGATAAAGTCGGTATGAGTTGTGGTACCCCCTCCCTAAAGCAGCCGTGGCTTGATTTAATGAGATTCCCCATGTTAAGAAGATGTGAACGACAACAGATGAATTACAAAAGCAATTATTAGATGGTTTGCCTAAACATTTGTGGACGCCCAATGCCTCACTGACAGAAATGGAGACCACCCAAAGCACCCCTGCAGGTACTGCTCCTCCTCAATTGTTGGAGCCTTATTTACAACTGCTCTGTTTTCAATGCAATACATATAGCTATGTTTTAGCATTATAACCTGTCGGCCAGAACCCAACTCACTGTTTACACTGGTGTAAGAGCAATGCAGAGTTTATTTTCTTGGGCTCCTTGATCACTGCAGATAGCGACTGCAGCACTGAAATTAAAAGATGCCTGCTTCTTGGGAGGAAAGTGATGGCAAACCTAGGCAGCATCTTAAAGAGCAGGGACATCAAAGGTCCGGATAGTCAAAGCTATGGTTTTTCCAGTAGTTATGCATGGAAGTGAGAGCTGGACTATAAAGAAGGTTGATTGCCGCAGAATCGATGCTTTTGAACTGGAGGAGAGTCTTGAGAGTCCCCTGGCCAGCAAGGAGATCAAACCTATCCACCCTGAAAGAAATCAACCCTGAATGTTCACTGGAAGAACAGATTTTGAAGCTGAGACTCCAGTACTTTGGTCACCTCACGAGGAGAGACGACTTCTTGGAAAAGTCCCTAATGTTGGGAAAGATTGAAGACAAAAGGAAAAGGGGACGGCAGAGAATGAGATGGTTGGATGGTGTCATCGATGCAACCAATATGGATTTGACCAAATTCCGGGAGGCAGTGGAAGACAAGAAGAAGAAGAAGAAGAAGAAGAAGAAGAAGAAGAAGAAGAAGAAGAAGAAGAAGAAGAAGAAGAAGAAGAATGCCATAACCTGGGGTGGTCACGAGATATTTGCTTTGGGAGTCCCTGATTTAATTCCTAGTTGTATACTAGCTGCATGACTTGTCATGCGGCTGGGAATTCAAAGAGGAACTCATTGATTAGTGGTCATTTGCAGCTCCACGTTCTTACAATTCATGTATACTGGTATTAATACTGACCTGGTGCCTGGCCAATCTATGGGGTAGTCCATAACCCCCCCCAAAAAAAAATCCTGTCTGAAGCTAAGCAGGGTCTGGATTGGTTCATTCTTTGATGGGGAACAACCAGAGAATGTGAAGGATCTCTGGGCAAGGCTAGGCAAGGATCTTGCTTAAAGCTCCGGACAGCTGCTGCTGCCACTTACAGCTGAGACCACTGAACCAGAGCATGGAACAAATGGGCTTAGAGCCCTTTCACACGACCCCTAAAATCCACTGCAAAACACTTGCAGATCCGGAGCATAAAATTGTTTTCCCACCAGCAGCGGACTTTAAAAAAAATAAAATACGACCACGCCCACTTAAGTGCGCCCCAGCGCACTTTACAAGTACCTGGTCTCCGGAGGTAAAAAAAATTCCGATGCAGATTGTAAAGCAGTGAATGCCTGGCTGTCCTCCTCCTTCCGTTTGTTTTTGTTGTTCCCCACCCCTTTAACAGACAGGAATTCCTAACGGGGCTGCTGCGACGCGGAGGTGAGCCTGCATTTTTTCTCCCATTTTTCTCCCTCCCCCCACAGCAGGCAGAAGCAACAGAGTGCGGAAGGGTGTGAACACAGGAAGCAGAACAAAACCCACATGATCTCTGGCTGGGGGGATCCGAATTTAAGTTGCCAGCGGATTTTAGGGGTCATGTGAAAGCAGCCTTAGTCATATAAAGCCTGTCCCTTCTCCTGCTTCTTTTTCAATGACTTTGTGTGAGATGCCTTGGGTTCCACCTGGAAGAGGAAGGTCGTCTGTATGCAATATGTTTGCTTCTGTGCCTCAAATGATGCAGATCAGGATCCCAATGCCTAATTCTGGTTTTTGCTCTGCACGCTTTCCTCTAACTTTAACCTTGCCGGCTGAGGATTCTCACTAGCCTCGCTCATGATTCTATCCAATCTGCATCACCTCTAGTTCTGCTTCCCTTGCCCAGCCCCAGAATGGCTTCAGCTCCAGGCGGGCGTTGTGGACAACAGAAGGTCCTTGTTTAGGCATGAATAAAAGGACGGTACTATTGCTTTTCTACGGCCAGATTTCGAAGCCATAATTAGATCTTGTCGAGCTGCCAAGAGAGAGGCTGTGGGCCCCGGCAGGGAAGCCTGACTCCGCAAGTGAACTGAAACTAAATATAGTTCTCAGAGAGCTTTTGCCATTTATATATGCACATCAAAGCAAGATGCTTCTGGTACCCATCCTCATCTCTTGCAAATGGATCAGCTAAGAATGTGGTCGCAGCAACCCACAGTTCAGCACTGCGAGGCTTACAGGCGGTAAGCTGACTGAGCTGTTATTTTGGGGTGTGGTCCCCAACCAATTTGCTCTAAACTAGGGGTTACTTAAAGCTTGGTAGCCTTGAAACCCCCACTTTTGCTTTGACTCCCCCCCCCCTTTTTGGGAGACATTTATCATGTGGTAGGATGCTTGGAATGTCCTTAAGCCATAAGATTTTATTTTATTTTATTTTATTTATTTGTTTGACTTTTATACCGTCCATCTATCCCTAGGGCTACTCTGGGTGGTTTACAGCATAGGATCACCTGACAAGATAACAAAGGAATATATTTAAAAAACTAGAACACAAGGAGCATAATAAAAACAATATATATATAAATCAACAACAATAAACTAAAATTCAGCTAAAATGAAAAGAGAAATAGCCAGGGGACTGCTTAAACAACAAGAAGGAAAGAAGATAAGCGGAAAAAGAATGAGAGTATCTTGGTTGTTGTTGTTGTTGTTGTTGTTGTTGTTGTTGTTGTTGTTGTTGTTCAGTTGTTCAGTTGTGTCCGACTCTTCGTGACCCCATGGACCAGAGCTCGCCAGGCCTTCCTATCTTCTACTGCCTCCCGGAGTTTTGTCAAATCCATATTGGTTGCATCGATGACACCATCCAACCATCTCATTCTCTGCTGACCCCTTTTCCTTTTGCCTTCAATCTTTCCCAACATCAGGGACTTTTCCAAGGAGTCATCTCTCCTCATGAGGTGGCCAAAGTATTGGAGCCTCAGCTTTGAAATCTGTCCTTCCAGTGAACATTTGGGGTTGATTTCTTTCAGGATGCTAGATGTTTGGAAAATCAGGATCCCCATCCTCCATCAGACCAAAGGCTTATCTGGCTGAGCCTTCACTTCATGCAGTGTGTCATTCAGGTGCCTGGAATAAGCCAAACAGCAAGGCATTACAGTAGTATGTTTGCAACTTCCTCCCATCTTGTATTGCCAGAAACAGAGATAAAAGGATACGCTGCACCTGAGAAGGGAGATGATCTATAGTTACCCTCATTAGCAGCCTTTGCCTGCCCTATCATGCATTAGTTTATCCAATTCCTGTTTAAAAAGCTGTCCAAATGGGCATTACAATCTTGTGGCAAGGAATTCCACAGTTTAACTATGCACGAGAGAACAGTCTTCAATCTTTCACCGTTCCTCTTTGGCAGGGGTTTGTAATAGGAGAAAGGAAGAAAAAGCTTCACACGAGCCACCTTCTTCAAATGAGCACGAAGGATCACTGTAACCTGGTTCAGTTCCAAGATGGGTGTGGCCATTGACATTGAACCAAACTGGATGGCTCAAGAGGAACACTTCCTCTGGTCCCTCTGTGGAAGGGTAGAGAAAAGAAGGAAAGGATTTTTAAAAATTACAAGGCACTACTGATGCACTCTATCTCTTAGAAAATATTATAAACAAATCGAAAGCTTCTTCCAGAAAGAGAGCTATAAAATGGCGGACTCACAACTAGCTTTCTTCAGACCTTTGCGTCATCATGTCTGGGAAGATCCCCAGTCATCCAGTTTATCTGGAAGTTGAGTAATGGCAACTGGACTTCTTTTCTTGAGAGACTGAAACGTTTCGCTAGTTGTGAGTCCTCCATTTTATAGTTCATTTGTGGGTGTTGGGAAGGTTGTAAAGGTGGACCACCTAATTAGCCTATTGAAACTATTGTCCACCTAACATGCATATTCAGGCCATTGTTCATCTTATGAGCCTATTTCAGACCAGGGTGGCAGGAGGTCAAAGTGAACTATAAAATGGAGGACTCGCAACTAGCTTTCCTCAGACTGATGAAGCTGTTTAGATGAGCAGTGAAATGTTTCAATCTCTCAAGAAAAAGAAGTCCAGTTGCCACGACTCAACTTCCAGATAAATGCACTATGCTTTAGAACATGGTAGCGACTGTCAATTTAATTCTGCTCATAATCTTTCCATCCTTCTAATGCTGCTCAATTTGTGGAAGAAACACACTACAGTGGTACCTTGTATAAAGAAATTAATTCATTCCAAATGAAATTATGTTAAGCAAATTTTCCTTTATACAAAGTTCCCATAAGAATGCATTGAAAATGGAGTAATCCTATTTTTATGTTGTACGGATTTTCCCATAGGCGATTCTGTTAAGCAAATTTTCCCTATCTCTGGAATATTTTATGTTGTATACATTTTATGTTGTACAAGCTGCTTATACAAGGGTCCGCTGTATTTTCCCATTCAGAATTTCAGTGTACCTCAAAGTCTACCAAAATCTCATGGCGCAGTGGTTCAATGCCTGTACTGCCGGTAAAACTGTGCTCATGACCTGGGGTTCACTCCCAGGTAGCAGGCTCAAGGTTCACTCAGCCTTCCATCCTCCCGAGGTCGGTAAAATGAATACCCAGCTTGCCGGGGGGGAGCAATGTGTAGCCTGCACACTGTAATTTAAATTGTAAACCGCGCAGAGACTACTTGAAGTGGTATGGGGCGGTATATAAGCAGAACACTTTGCTTTTTCAGCTCACTGTCCAATACATTCACCACTCAATATTTGAGCTCTAGTAATTTTACCAGGCAAAGAACACTGGGACTCTCCGGATATTTGGATGTGTTCTTATTTGGCTCACCATGCCATATCACTTTATGCTTCTGAAACACTTATCCATGCTCTCAGCAACCACTTGGATTCTAAAGCTTTCCCTAGTCTGGGGCCCCTAAAGGCCCCCAATGTGTGAAAAAGGCAAATAGTCTTGCCTCCAAATCCCCCCTTTTTTCCAAGGAAAGAAGTCTAGACTAGTTGCAAACCAAGAGGCTCTCCAGACAGACCCTTCTTAAGCTCTTGCCAGCTTTTTGGAGAAAGAAGATTGCTAAACAATGAGATATTTGACAGGAAACAGCAGTGTGACCCATGAAGGAAAGGCAGATGAATACTGTCTGCAGCAGTGTAAGATTATATCATCTAAACCAGTCGCTGTATTGCTTAGCGATGCCTTAAAGAACACGCTGTGATTGCTCTTTTGAAAGCATAGCAACGTCTGCTTTTAGGCAGAATGGCTTGCTTAACTCTGAAACTTTAGCCAGGAGAGAGAGAGAGAGAGAGTGGTCCTGATAGAGATTTTGCAGGCTTGGCCTGGGTGTGGAGCATTTGCTCACACACACACACACACACACACACACACACACACACACACACACACACACACACACACACCCTCAGCCAGTGCTTGCTGAGAGAGGAGGAATGCAGGAATCTTTCTCCCATAAACACGGAAGAGGAAGAAGCTCTATATGAAAAGTCTACTGCTCAGTGGACTAAGGCTCCAAAAACTGTCGGCTGCAAAGTCAGCAGCTCAGCGGTTCGAATCCCAGGCGCCACGCAGCGGAGCAAGCTCCCGCTGATATCCCCAGCTCCTGCCAACCTAACAGTTCGAAAGCATGTCAATGCAAGTGGATAAATAGGTAAAAAAGCAGGAAGGTAAAACAGTGTTTCCTTGCAGCCATGCTAGCCACGTGGCCACGGACTTGCACAACACTGGCTCTTTGGCTTGAATACGGAGATAAGCACCACCCCTAGAGTCGAAGAGGACTAGCATGCATGTGTGTGGGGAACCTTTATCTTTTTACCCTTGCACTGGTGCAGAATAAAAAGGCTCAGCTTTCTAATGCTCCCATAAAGATGGTTCCCTTAGACCAGGGCTGTTCAACTTTGAACAGCCCAAGGTCTACTTTTTCCGGCCCAATGGCCCTGAGGGCTACTACACTAAAACCTCTACTTACAAATTTTATCTGTTCCAAGCACATGCTCATAACTAAAAAGTTTTGTAAGTACAGCAGCGGTTTCCCATAGGAATGCATTGAAAACCAATTAATATGTTCTGGAGGGAACAGATTTCAATGTGCCATGGCCCTTGAACTGCCCCGCTCGCCTGAGACAGTAGGCTGGCAGACCCAGAACTTTGCTGGGGCAGTGGTGGTCCTTGGGATGGGGGAGGGAGGGGTGGAGAACCTATCTCCTCACTTTGTTTTATTGATGGCCGGCGGGCTACTTTTGGACCCTTCACGGGCTACCAGTAGCCCATGGTCTACCTTTTGGGCAGGCCTGCCTTAGACAAAAGGGAGCTTCAATAACAGATGACTAAATCAGAGTGGGCTGGATCAGGCTAAGTGGGGTTATTTCAAGCTGCCTCCAAATGCAATATGCCACTTGGTGCAATCTTTGCATCCATTCGCAAGGGTTGGGGGGGGGTTCAGATCAAGAAGCCACATTGCACCTTGAGCAACACTATTAGTTCCTTCTTCCCTTTAATAGAACGGGGGAGAAAAATACATGAAAAAAGGATCCCCTTCTTTGTCCTCTCCTATATCTGGGAGGAAGCTTTCAATTCCTTTAAAATCAACCAGTATTTCCTGGGCACATTGTTGGCACAAACATTATTGCTTTACAAATGATACCAGCTGCACACTGACCGATTTGTAAAGATCAAATGCAGGGGAGGTGAAGCCAGTTAGGAAATGGCTTTACTAATTGTGAGTTTTTCTCATGGACACCCTTAAGGAAGAGTGGGGTGGAGAAAGAGAGAGAGGGGGGAGCTAGATTGGACTATATACCATTTTGAATTTCAAGTGTGGGGCTACATTATTGAATAACTCCTTGGGAATACTTCTTCCAAAGAGAAAACCAGCACAGTAGGCAAAGAGTTGGGGTAGAAGCGGACTGTGCTAGTTGTCTGTTCATAGATATTATTCATACTGCGTATTTATGTGGGCATAACCCCAGTGGCCTAATTCTCAATGACAAAGGCAACAGGAAATGTCTACCCGGACTTCATAATTTGCAACAGTTTCCTAATGAAAATTACGCCAATGAAGTTACTATGGCTGACATAACTAACAGGATTCTGGCCAGTATTTTAGTTGCAATATGGAGAAATGTTTGTCACCCAAAGTTGCATCCCCTGTGTCATTCCCACTTTGTTCCGCTACACATGTAGGCTAGGACCTTGGCAGAGGTCTTTTTCTGGAGCTGCAAAACAATTTTGAGCATAGCAATTGAAAATGTAACTTTTTCCAAGCTCTGACCTGGCATTTTAAAGTTTCAACTCTGATTTATATTTAGACTGATTGCCATTTTCAGATCTCTGATTTATTTTCATTATGGCCCTGTTTTATTGTGCAATACTGTATCATCATAATCTTCTTCTTGTTATTTCCATCCTCTGAATCCACTTAAAAGTTCAAACATACTCTAACATCTCCAGTCCTTCATGTACATTCCTGGTAGTAAGTCACCTTTGGCCTTTTTGGGGAGAAGGATGGGATAGAAATATTTTAAATTAATTAATTAAATACGTCTATTGAATTAACCAGATACCCTTCTTAGTATACATGTGTTGACTTGCCCCTCAAGAAACTAATCAGTAAACTTTATGGGATGCCGTGGGGCTTTTCTGTCTCATGTAGGTCTTTTTAGCAAAAGAGAGAATATAGAAATCATTGCAATATTAAGTTTGTAAAGAATTGCAGTATTACAAGCTGATTTACAACCGAAGATGTCCCAATTCTGTATTGGGACACTTACAAAGTGGCCTCAAGGAGTTCATTCTCAGCATCAATCCTGTCTCCTAAAACATGCAGATAATTATACTGACACATTTTATGATTATGTTGCACAGACTTCAACAAGCTGGTATATACAACAGCATGCTGAAACCCCTCAAATAAAGCAAAGTGTTCTGCTTATATACCGCCCCATACCCTTCAAGTAGTCTCTGGGTGATTTACAGTTTTAATTACAGTATGCAGGCTACACATCTCCCCCCTCCCCGCAAGCTGGGTACTCATTTTACCGACCTCAGAAGGATGGAAGGCTGAGTCAATCATGAGCCGTCCACCGGGGATTGAACCCCAGGTCGTAAGCACAGTTTTACCTGCAGTACAGGCATTTAACCACTGTGCCTCGTGGCACAGTGGTTCTAGCTTACCACCACACATGATCTTAAAACTAAAATATCCTTTATTGATGACATTTTAATGCTACTTTTGCTCCATGGAGCTCAGGTAACCATATGGGTCCTTCCCATTTTATCCCCCAAACAGCTCTGTAATATTGTTAGGACACGTGGGCTACATGGTTCTCATAACAATTGCAATTTTTGTGTGGTTGAGATGGGCAGACTTGTGCTGACTTTAACAGGGTTTTTTGAGGTCTTCACAAAGTAGTTTAACATTGCCACTCCCTGTTGAGTTTCTATAGTTGAGGCCTAACTGAATACTCAAGTACCAACTACAACACACTGCTTCTCACTGATGATTTACATTCCTTCTTTTCAATCTCGTGTTTTCAAAGGGATATTCTATCCATGACTTTTAGGCATGCTGATAGAAATTTTGGGTGTTTCAAGCCCTTCTCCTACGTTCCAGTTCTTCCTGTCCATTTTATTTGTTGCCGTTTTGTTCTTCTTATGTCAGAAACAGTTTTAAGACCACAGGCAATCTTTTCATTGGTTACAATCTGACAGAGTAATTAGTGGAAAGTATGATATGAAAAATTGGGAACCACTCTGTTGGAATATATTGGCTCCTTCATTTTTGCCTTGCACATTGGTGTCTGGTAAGGATAGCCATCACCACACTAGGAAAAAGTTGGGCAAGCAAAACGGAACATACAACAAAAACCACCAACAAGGAGGATTTATTTATTTATTTATTTATTTATTTTAGAATATTTTTACTCTGTCTTTCTCCTTCGAAAAGGACCCAAGGCGGCTTACAGAATGAGGAATAATACACAGTCCAGTACAATTAAGACATGTTCAAGTATTGAGAACAAGGAATTGAGGGACATCTTTTACAGCATTAACAGACAAGATTACATTAAAGCTACAAGATTATAAGTACAGCGGACCCTTGTATAACAAACAGCTTGTATAACATAAAACTTGTACAACATTAAAAATTCTGGAGATAGGGGAAATTTGCTTAACATAATCGCCTGTGGGGAGAATCCGTACAACATAAAAATGGGGTCACTCTGTTTTCAATGCATTCCTTTGGGAATTTGTTTAAAGGAAAATTTGCTTAACATAATTTCATTTGGAACGAATTAATTCCTTTATACAAGGTACCACTGTAGTTATAAACACAAAGTCTATGTGAACCTATAGATTAATACAAAAGACAAATAATGGCAGTCCATCATTCAGGGAAAGCTTGCCTGAAGAGAAAGGTCTTTGCCTGTTTCCGGAAGGACAACAGAGATGAGGCAGTCATGGCCTCTAGTGGGAGGGAGTTCCAGAGTCTGGGCGCAGCAGCCGAGAAGGCCCTTTCATGGGTTCCCACGAGACGTACCTGTGAGGGTGGTGGGATGGAAAGAAGGGCCTCTCCTGATGACCTTAACACCCAAGTCAGTTCATACTGTGAGATTCAATCTTTGAGGCAGTTAGGATCCAGGGTGTACAATGCTTTGTCAAGGTCAGCACCTTTATCTTTACCCTTTATATTATTCTGTTGCTCACTAACTAGGAATGTATTTGGAAAACAGATAATGCTCATTCTATCTTTAATGGCTTAATTCCACTAATATAAATTTATTGAGCATTAAGCCGTAAATACCCATCATTGCTCCCCTAGACTTAATTGTTTGCAGAAAATATTTTATTTTTAATTTATTAAATGAGTTAAATTCCTGAAATTTATTCCTACAAAACAACTTAAATGAAGAGAATCAAATTAGATTTAATTCCATCCTGGCGTTCAGATTAAGTAATGAATTTGTCGACAATAATTTAACTTATTTATAATTAGAACCGGTAGTCCAAAGCTCTGCTTTGCAGTAGAGGGGCAGCTTAAATCTGTCCACTACATTCAACTTGAAGTAAAGTCTCACCCTCTGCTGGGACCTCAGAGATTCCCCTTCTTATCCCGTCATGGTTCCAAGGACCTCCCTTTGGCACTGGCCTTTGAGGATTAGAAAATCTTTAGGACCATTCAGTGCCTGGCCACATCATGATGGGCACATATGGCCTCTAATATCAGAGGCAGTTCAAATCTTGGTATCAGTTGCTGGGTAACCAATGCAGGAGGTTGCCATAGCTCCCATGTTCCGTTTGGGCATCTTCAACCTGGCCACTAGGAAGCAGAATGCTAGGCTACATGGGCCTTTGGTCAGACCCAGTACAGTTCTTTGTATGACCTTCTAGCTTGAGTTTTCCACTTGATAGACTCCAAGATGCCCTAAGCACATCCTATCTCGCTTGATTTCGGAAGCTAAGCAGGGTCGGCCCTGGCTAGTACATGGATGGGCGACCACCAGGGAATACCAGGTGTTGTAGGCGCCTGGAGTAGGAACTGGCAAGCCACTCCAGTACTCCTGCCAAGAAAACTCCATGGACATGGAGTCATGAAGAGTCGGTCACGACTGTAACGACACGACACAACACACACACACACACACACACACACACACACACACACACACACACACACACACACACACACCATAACATTGGGAACAATTGCAGGGCCAGGCTGGAGGTGAATGAGTGCAGCTCCTGTTTTCATAGCAGCTCAGGAACAGACAGAGGCTTAAGCACATTACTTGTGGATTTAGATTTGGGTCAGGGCTGCATCCAGGTTTCTTTGAATGTGCTCTTATGGCCCGAATTACTGCAAAGATACTGTTTGTTCCCAAACAGGGATTTGTCTAAAAAGTTCAGACAATACCCTCAACCAATTCCAATAGCCTCAACAAAATGGGGTACTCATGATTCACATGGAAAAGTAATAAGAGACATGTTGGAGATCGTCCAGTACAGTCCAACCAAATACCAGGAACCTAGAAATTCCTATGGTATTGTGCAATAAATATATTTTAAATAAATAAATAAATAAATAAATAAATAAAACCATTCAAAAGCAAGCTGTTCACTCAACAGATACAAGCAGAGCAAGGGAAAGACTTGCACTACATTGATGTTCAACTCAAAGATTCAACTCTTACCTTCCTCATTAAAGGCATAAAGTCAACACTTCTTCAAAACTAGGTTTATGCTTGGTAGGTCAACTAGGGTCTTGTCAAGTCATTTAACAAAACTAGGAGCCCAGACTCCAAGGTATTTCTGAAAGCTTTGGAAAGCAGTGATTGAAGAAGACTATAAAGAGCTCCAGGATCAGGAACAGTTATTGTCTGACTCTGAACCATAAGTTGGCCACTGCTACTTTATGACAGACAGAGCAAAGACCTGGTGGGCTCAGAGTGCTGCTGTACAACAATTCCCAGCAGATACTAAGAAGTGTGAAAATTGGTGGGGAAAAAACATCAGTATTTTGAGATACACAGATGCCATCATCTTACTGGGAGAAAGCTGCAATGACTTGAAATGACTTCTGGTGAAAATGAAAGAACATGCCTGAAAATGAGGTCCTTTTTTCCACTCCAGTGGGTAGGTTGGGCTTAACCAGAAATGATACCAGGCCACTTGTAGGTATAATAAATGGAAAGTTTTATTTAAATCACTGCAGATAAACAGGAAATAAGATTCCTGATAAGGAATCCACTGACCAGAATGTATTTGCCTCTTTAAAAGTTGCTGCTATTATCTCAAATGCTATAAATGTACTAAAACCCTTCCTTCACGAATTTGCACTGCAGTCACGTGAATTTTTGCCACATTCAACAGAATACTTATATTTTGCCCTGAAAGCAACTAAAGGGTATAATAGATCTTTGAATGTCCAAGGAACTAAATTTAAACAAAGTTCAGTAAAAGTCTTCCAGAAAACAAGATTAAAAGGGCAATGCAAAAGAACATGAATTATTCTTTCTCATTTTCTAGAATTACAAGATTTGTGTTGCCAGCATGGGATCTTTTTGAAGCCCCCTCCACCCCAGATTACTTATGGAAGACCACTGTTAGTAAATAAAAATAATCCGCTGGTTTAAAAAGGCAGCAATGTGGTGTCGATTGGAGCACTGTTTGAGGATGCAGCTAAGGCATGTTACCTCTCATCCTCTACACAACACATTGTCCAAGAGTTGGTCTAGCTCCGTTTTATCCCGTGTGGATATGTCTTTGAAGATTCTCAGTCATTCAGGTGAGGCTGTCTGGAAGGTGAGCCATGGCAACTGGATATGGCCTACCCACATGGATATGGCATTCCGCACAGAAGCCATACTATCTACATTTTGGAAATAGAGCCTTCTTCCCAACTGATTGATGATTGCCTCGTAGCATTAGAGGGGTTAAGCCTATTGGGAGAAAAGAAAACAGCTTTAGCCGAAAACTAGAAATAACAAGCTAAACCCTTGTTTGAGTCTTTAACCTCACCTCCAAACGCGAAGCTGCATTTGAGAATCAGCAGGGTACTTGAGGGTGAAAGAGGAGAGTGAAAAAAATGGGCTGAAGCTCAACATCAAAAAAACTAAGATCATGGCCACCGGTCCCATCACCTCCTGGCAAATAGAAGGGGAAGAAATGGAGGCAATGACCGATATTTTCTTGGGCTCCTTGATCACTGCAGATGGCGACTGCACAACGAAATAAAAAGACACCTGCTTCTTGGGAGGAAAGCAATGGCAAACCTAGATAGCATCCTAAAGAGCAGAGACATCACTTTGCCAACTAAGGTCAGGATAGTCAAAGCTATGGTTTTTTCAGTAGTGATTAGACATGGGCACGACCAGAAAAAATGACGTTTCGAGTTTTCGTTTGTCGGAACGGGTCCGTTTCGGGTCGTTTCCGTTTGTCGCGAAATTTTTCAAAAATTTGTCATTTCTGTTTGTCGTTTCCACCGCGATTTAGCACAATTTGACTTCCCAGAGCATAGGGGCGTCCCGCAATCAGGGCCGGCGCTAGGTGTTTTTGTGCCCTAGGTGGCGGGCGGGGTGGGGGTGGGGGGGAGGTGCGGGCGGGCGGCGGTGGTGGGGGGCTATGGGTGGGCAGCGGCCGCAGGCGGGCGAGTGGGCGGGCGGCGGCGCGGGCGGACGGGCGAGTGGGCAGTTAGGATACCACTTAGGATAGAGGTTCTGTTCTTGGCTTGCACCCCAAATGTGTGTGTGTGCAAGCAAATTGAAGTTGGGAAAATAGAAAATAAATGGTAGTATATAATATATTTTTAAAATAAATCCACACCTCCCACTCCCAGTCCAAACTCCCCCTTTATCCAATATCAGAAAAAAATCCTCAAACTGCCAGAGAAGAAATAAAGAATAAACTGCTATTGCCTTCAGCAGACAAAGCTGCAGGGAATCAAAGAAATTATTTTCTACATTCAATTCCCTCCCTGCCTGCCTAACTTAAATCCTAAAGCCTCCAGCCTCCCTCCTCAATCTCGATCGGATCACACCAGCACCAGCAGCCAGCCCTCCTCCCTCAACCACATCCATACACCGACCCGACTGCGATTTCTGGAAGGTGCCTTGGCTTTTTATGCCCTCCGAGACATCCAGAATTGTCAGTCAAAAACCTGGCGATGCCATTGGTGGAATGGTTCAAAATATTTGCATGGTTCCATCCCATGCCTAGCCCAAATGGGCAGGTCTAAAAAAATAAAAAATAAAATAAAATAAAATAAAATAAATACGACGTTTTATTGCTATAAAAAACCCACTGCTGCTACTATAAAAATTCAGGCATTTAAAATAAATAAATTTCACATCTTTCTGTGGTGATTTGGTGTGTTTTTTGACCACGATTTCAAAAGAAAAATTGCAGTCGCCATTTTGGATTCCCCCCCACCGCATGGCATGGCGAGACGACGAGGATGACCCCCCAGCCTGGTGCAAGCAGCCCAGGACAGGAGAAGGGGGGGGAAGGCCGGGGACCCCCCAGAAACCACCCCTCTGGTAGGTGGCAAAGCCTCAGGCAGGCATATTTTCGCCTGCTTTTTTGGCCGGGAGTCGGGGTTTTAAAAAAAAACTTTAAAAAACTTTTTCTGTGCTTCGCATTGTGCGATCGCCACGATGCCACAAATGGAAACGAAAAACCCGACCAATTTTTTTCTTTTTTCGGTTCGAGTTCGAGTTCTGACGGCTTAATTGTCGTTACCGTTTCCATTACGTAATGGAAACGATAACCGAAAACGGAAATGACAATTTCGCCGAGTCATGCCCATGTCTTGTAGTGATGTATGGAAGTGAAAGCTGGACTATAAAGAAGCCTGATCGCTGCAGAATTGATGCTTTTGAGCTGTGGTGCTGGAGGAGAGTCTTGAAAGTCCCCTGGACTGCAAGGAGATCAAACCTATTCATTCTGAAAGAAATCAACCCCGAATGTTCACAGGAAGGACAGATTGTGAAGCTGAGGCTCCAGTACTTTGGCCACCTCATGAGGAGAGAGGACTCCTTGTAAAAGTCCCTGATGTTGGGAAAGATTGAAGGCAAAAGGAAAAGAGGACGGCAGAGAATGAGATGGTTGGACGGTGTCATCGATGCAACCAATATGAATTTGACAAGACTCCGGGAGGCAGTGGAGGATAGGAAGGGCTGGCGAGCTCTGGTCCATGGGGTCACGAAGATTCGGACACGACTGAACGACTGAACAACAACAACAAAGGGTACTTGAACTCTCAAACATCTTGTTTGAACTACTTACAAGGGAGTAAAAAGACAAAAAAGGGCATCCATGTTAGTTTAACTGGATAAGTGAAAAAAGAATAGAAGCATTAAACAGTTAAAAATAAAATAAAGGTTAGGCTGACGTTGTCAAGCATTTTCCAGAAGTCGCCCTGTATAAAACACATTACTGTATGTGTTACATGCTACCAAATGGGAATTGAAGTGCTCTCAAGGTAAGTAAGATGTTTAAGGAGTGGTTTTACCAGCGTTGCTCCCATGCCCAGTGATTCCTCTGGCTGACGGGAATTTAAACTCTGGTCTCCTGAGTCCTAGGCTGATACTTCACATCCATCTCATCACTGTTCACGGTCCTGTTTGGGACCAGTATGAAGTAATCTTACCGCATGTCCATTGCGGGATGAGGTGAGTTCTTCCTGACCACGCCCCTTGAACTGCGATTTAAGTGGGATGAGAGATTCCCCTCCCTGGCCTCGGGAATCTGCTCGTCACACTTCTCATTCTGAGACGAGAGCCCATGAAGTCACGTTCGTCGCGGAACGAGTGACGATAGGAGCAGAACCCATCTAGTGGCAGGAGCGCAAAGTGACATTCACCAGTGAATTCCCTGTGGAATTAGCAATGCAGTGAATAGCTTTTAAAAGACAAATGCATCGAAGTTTGCTTCATAATGCATTGAAGGCAAAGCTACGGAGAATCAAAACATTGAAAAACGGAAGGTCGGGCCGAAAAAAAAGGAGAGCGAAGGCATGGAATTTCACATCTCATCACGGAATGAGGATGTGCATTAACAGTCATGCCGGGATCATCAATCACGCCTGTGGGTACACGGGAACAGGGACAGAACTGGAAGAAGACCACGTGACCACAACCGACATCAACACGCAACAAAATTCCTCCCGGGATGAGAATGGACGTAAAGTAACCCTCCTAGTTCACCAACCTATCAATTACAACATATCAGGTATCAAAGCACATTACATTGATCCAAGTGGAATTGTCACTAAGGCATGTGTTACAGTGGCTAGATCAGACATCCCAAGGGACAGGTGTCACTTAAGCAATAGTGTTAATTTTACAAATTCATTCCTGGCCACTGTTAACAGGTAGGCATTCCGGCTCAGGGATGAACAAAGGAGGACACCTGAACTGCAAACCTGAGTATTGAAGGGGAATTGTGGCCTGATACAGCACACATTGGATCCCTGTTGCATGACTGACTTACCACTGACCAGCAACACCCTGGACTGACCTTTAATTTGTTTGTCCTTGTCCAGCCTATTACTGACACCAGACACCAATTTAGAACTGAACCCCCGTTGAGGTTAGGCAGAAAGGAGAGATGGAATTGCATGAGATTCTGCTGGACATTAAGGCCCAAACTCTGGGCAACCTCTCCCAATGGTTTCATATGTGTGTTCATAGAATCACAGAGTTGGAAGAGAGCTCGAGGGCCATCCAGTCCAACCCCCTGCATGCAGAAACCTCCACCACAGTACTCACAACAGATGGCCATCCAGCCTCTGCTTAAAAACTTCCTAAGAAGGAGACTCCACCACCCTCCGTGGCAGCATATTCCACTGCTGAACAGCAGACATGGAGGCTTTTAAGTAGAGGCTGGATGGCCATCTGTCAGGAGTCCTGTGATGGGGATTACTGCATGGCAGGGGGTTGCAATAGATGGTCCTTGAGGTCCCTTCCAACTCTATGATTCTATGATTCTAATTGGCTATTTGTATAGCCATGCTTCCTGTAGTCTTCAATGATAACTGCCAGAAATCTTGAAACAGATCATAGCCCTTTGGCTCTGTCCGATAAGCATTTTGAGTATTACAGTCAAATTCTCTTTTGGGGGCTAAGGTTGGCCTGCTAAATATAAATCAAGCTTTAAAAGGGAGTTAAAAGCTAGTTACTCTTTAAAGACTATGGGTTTGGACTGGCCTGTGGTGTCTGCAAGGAGTGCCAAAACCTAACCTTTTGATTGACCTATTAATAATGCCAATTCAAGAAGTTAAACGTTTTCCATCTTAATCCTCCACACCAGCAGGTTCACTTCCCCACTGAACTTCAACTAATTAATTTTCAAGCTTAATATTCTGGGCTCAGTTTATGGAGGGCTGTCCAATGGAACGGAATCATTTTTATTCCATGGAATTTTGAACATTGTAGAGCTCTAATGCCTGCCTAGTATTTAGTTACAAAATTGCTCGACCAGGCCAAGATTCCATATTAAAAAAAAGTGTGTTTCATCAGATATTCCTAGAGGTAATTGCAACATCATTTGGAGAACACCGCATCTGCCAGCTCAGTTTCAGAAGTTGCACAAAATACTTTGGCTGCAGTCCTGCAGACCACTAGACTTTTCAAATACCATTACGATCAGTAGGAAAGGAAGCAGCTTGACTGTGTGCTTGGCAATAAAATAGACACGCTTGTAACTAGACATGGGTATTTCATTTCAGAAGGGTTCTGAAATGAAACACGGAAGAACAGTTGCTGTTTGGTACAAGGATCTACCTTCCAGAATGAAATCAACCAGTCTCTTACCTTGTTTTGGGTAGCGTGGGGCTAAACTCCAATGAGGAAGCAGTCTCTGATGTGTCATCTTTCACTCTCCTTGGTTCAGGCCAATCAGGAGCTGTGCAGGACATGCATCATCCCGCCTCCTTGTCTGATTGGCCAGCACCAGGGAGAGTGAAAGATGATGCATCAGAGGCTGCTTCCTCATTGGAGTTTCACCCCACGCGAAGTGAGGCAGAAATGTTTCAACACCCATATTTCAAAGCACAGAACGCACGTGCTTTGCATTCAAAATGTCCCACATCTTCAGGAAAGTTTTGGAATGAATTCTGCTTGAAGGCTTGGACAGCTCCTCTCAATCATTGCTGACAAATGTGGGTTGGATGGTCTGAGTCAGTTTCCTTTCTTCGTACATTTTCACTAGCACATAGTTCTGACTTCTAAAACCATATGCCACACTCCACTTTGGACTTTTTTTGCTGCCTGAGGTGACCACCTCACTCTGCCACATGGGAAATCCAGCGCTATCATCCCTTTACTTTTTGCACTTTTGCACCAAATTTGAACAAGCTTCCTTTGTCAGGACTCCTCCTCCTTGAGAGGCCCATGGTAGCCTCCTGACCCATATCCTGTTCATTCATCATCTGGGTCTTTCTACACATCAGAGGAATCTGAAACTAAATCAAGGGCTCTGACAGGCCTTCACCAGATGCCAAGTGGAGGAAACAAATAACCCTTCTCCCTTTACGCACGGCACACTCCTGATTTTATTTACATGGCTTGGAATGGCCTCTCAGAAAGAACCAAAGGACTGAGGAGAGAAACTAGGCAGAAGGGCTCCACTACAGACAGAATGAAAAAAGTGCTTGAAAGGTGTCCATTTCAGAATGTTCTGACTAGATTCAAGCAACAGATGAGGGTGGAGAGAAGCTAATGATAACTGGATGAAATGGAAATGCAGGCTGAATTGTAGGAAAACTATTGTAATGGCCCAGATGGTGGAAAGATACGTCTCTTTGGGAGCCAGAGAGACTCCGTAACTGAAGCCATTACAAGATTTATCTAGAGCAGTGGTTCTCAAACTTCCTAATGCCACGACCCTTTAATACAGTTCTTCATGTTGTGGTGACCCCTTGCCCTGCTTGGAAGAAGCCACAAGCCCCCTTTGGCAGGCCACTGCTGCAGGTGCCATATAGAGAACTTCCCTCTACAGGCACCCTCAGCCAATCGCAGTCTCCAGTGCCATTGACTGACATCCCCTCCAACCTATCAAGCTGTAACTCACTCTCCCCCCTTCCTCCTCCAGACCCAAGCCATTTGTGCCTTTTTCTTCACTGGCTCATAGCGACCCAGTGAAATGGTGGTTCGACTCCCAAAGGGGTCCCGACCCCCAGGTTGGGAACCACTGATCTAGAGAGAGAAATGGGACAATATGGACAGAATTCAATAAATAGGGAACCTTTAAATGTTCTAGCTCTTGAGTAAGAATGCCCTTCCTCCTTAAAATACTAACCAAAGGTATTGCAATAGTAAGGGAGGGCTCCCCCCCAATTTTCTTCACACAGGCTGCTTTTTAGGCTTGGCAGTGTTACAAACTCATGAATTGGGAATGCCATAGAAAATTTCTAGCTAGAGGAGGTGGAGGATGCTTAGAAAATAACTGCCTGGAAATGGGTTAAGCCAGTGGTTCTCAACCTGGGGGTCAGGACCCCTTTGGGGGGTCGAACAACCCAGCTTGCTGGGGGGGGGGCAATGTGTAGCCTGTACACTGTAATTAAAAAATTGTAAACCGCCCAGAGACTACTTAAAGTGGTATGGGGCGGTATATAAGCAGAACACTTTGCTTTGCTTTGCTTTATTTCACAGGGGTTGCCATGAGCCAGTGAAGAAAACAGTTTGGATCTGGAGGAGGAAAGGATGAGTTACAGCTTAATAGGTTGGAGGGGATGTCAGTCGATGGCACCGGAGGCTGCAATTGGCTGTGGGTGCCTGTAGAGGGACGTTCTCTATGGCACCCGTGGCAGTGGCCTGCCACAGGGGGCTTGTGGCCTCTTCCAAGCAGGGCAAGGGGTCACCACAACATGAGGAACTGTATTAAAGGGTCACGGCATTAGGAAGGTTGGGAACCACTGGGTTAAGCCCTACTTTTCATGCCCTCCCTCCCTCTCTCACACACACATTTTTCTCCAATCTAAAATGTCCCCTTCCAAGGTTGCTTCATAAAAGGGAAGCGTCTGTTAAACACTGCTGTAGTGTAACACCCACCGAGCCATCATCCTATGACATTCAGGGGCACATTTGTGTGTGAGCCATATAAGTCACAAGGATTGCATTGCGTTACAACTACGTCTCTTGGCTTTAGTACACAGCAAAGACCCCAGGAGTGTACGTAGCTTTAAAAATAGCTGCAGCAACAGAATTGCAAAATGGTTAAGCAGGGCAGTAGTCAGGTTTGATGCCGGTTATGAATTATTGTGAAGTGTCAAACATCAGCAGGGAGCAATTATCACACCAGACATAACTTCCCACCCAGGCATCGCTTGATTTCCTTCTGCAGATTTTACTGAGGGGAGAAAAGGTTTGTGGCTCATGCACACATCCTTGCTTACAACGCAGGAAAACAGTGCTCAAATTGGCGGCAATAGAATTCACTACTGACTTGGATCTCCATGGCAACTGCGATTTTTGCAAGGCTGGATTAAAAGGAAAAAGAAGCTCTGTGCTGCCACACCACCGTGAGAGGGTGTGCCTTGTTTTCTTTATTGATCGATCGTTTACGGTCAGTACTTCTACTTTGCTGTTCTGCAAAATGGCCAGGTTAATGAAATAGTCATGAACACGAAGGAAAGTACAGCCATATCAAGAAATAGAACAGCAGGTCATATAGTACAGTTTTGGGCTTTTAAAGTTGTATATCAGAATTTTGAAAAGTTCTTGTTTTTTGGAGTACAATTGTCAGAATCCCCCAGTTGGAAGTACAGTAGGACCCCCGTATCCACTGATTCATTATCCACTGATTCAGTTATCCACGGTTGGCAGAGGAAAAAAATTATATAATTCAGCAGCCACAAAGCAAGCTGTAAGGCAAGCTGTTGTCACAAACATCAGCTGTAAAGCAAGCTATTGCCACAAATAGCATCTTTAAAGCAAGCTACTGTCACAACCAGTGGCGATAAAGCAAGCTTCTGTCTCAAAACAGCAGTCATAAAGCAAGCTACTGTCAGGAAACAACAGTTTGGGGGTGGGTGAGCAGGCATTCTCTCTTATCCACAGTTTTCATTATCCACGGGAAGGCCTGGAACCAATCCCCAGTGGATACTGGGGTCCTACTGTACCTTTCCTGAGCCCGGTTCACTCCATTGACCTGTATATTTCTATCCCAGAGAGTCACCGAAACACGTCAGAAGACATTTGAGCAATTAACAGCAGAGCCGCGATACACTAGTATTAATAGCAAGAACGCATAATCATGGTCTGGGGATGCTGCCCGGGGCATTCTGTGACTTATGGTATGAAAAAAAGAGGAATGCTTCGGATTGGCATCATATCTACGGAAGGGGAATGAGGAGGGCAAGGTCTTTGCCAGAAAAATAACTTGGGCTAGTCCCAGGGTAGTGGTAGTGGTGGAGCAAATGACATTGGGCGAGAGGAACAAGCAACCCATTCTGTGATCGCTGGGCACCCAACATTCCAGTGGGAAACATAATTTTCATCTGAAGCAGCTCAGCCGTGTTGCCGCTGCCCAAAATGCAGCTCTCTGGTTGGGTACTTCACTGGAAAAGAATTTTTTCAGCAAGCTGCCTGGCAGACACATGCCGCACTATATTCTTAGAAAGCAATAGATCTGTGCAAGGGAACTGCTGGGTCTGCTAGGAATTTAATGTATGAAAAACTCTTGGCAGGAGCTGCTCCCTAGTGACGTTAAACGACGCCTGAAAGTTCTGGGAGACCATTTTAAAGCTTCATGATGATCCGCTTCCTAGGAAAACCTACTCTCTGCTTTCCATTGGTAAATACCTCTGAAATTGTAGGAGACATATAGTGGAACTGGAAAAGGTGCAGAAGAGAGCGACTAAAATGATTACTGGGCTGGGGCAACTCCCTTATGAGGAAAGGCTAAAACATTTGGGGTTCTTTAGTCTGAAAAAAAGGCGCCTGAGGGGGGATATGATTGAGATGTACAAAATAATGCAGGGCATGAGTAAAGTCAGGGCCGGTGCTAGGTTTTTTTGCGCCCTAGGTGAGGGGTGGGGGTGGGGTGGGGCGGATGGCAGGTGGGTGGGGCAGGGGGCAGTGGTGGGGTGGAGGGGGTGGGGTGGCGGGGGGGCAGCGGATGGTGGGGACAGCGGGGGGACAGACGGCGATGGGCGTGGGGGCGGCGGGTGGACGGCAGACGGCGACAGGCAGCGATGGGTGGACCGCGACGGGCGGCTGGCAGGCAGTGGGGGGACAGACGGCGGTGGCCAACGGCGGGGGGGGGGTGGCAGGCTGGCCAGCGCCCTCTCTCCATTTTGGTGCCCTAGGCCAGTGTTTTTCAACCACTGTTCCGTGGCACACTAGTGTGCCGCGAGACGTTGCCTGGTGTGCCGTTGGAAAAGCTGAATATCAGCTTTGTGTTCAGCCAAACAGGCCCAGGTTGCACACTGAATAAAGTATTTTATAATTTTTCATATTTCTGTTTACTTACTATTTCATAATAAAGTAATTATAAAATACTTTCTTTGTGTTTATTTGATTCCTATTCAAGAGAATTACTTTATATATAGTCAATATAGGCACAGAGTTAATTTTTTTAACATTTTCTAATGGTGGTGTGCCTCGTGATTTTTTTCATGAAACAAGTGTGCCTTTGCCCAAAAAAGGTTGAAAAACACTGCCCTAGGCAACTGCCTAGTTCGCCTTAATGGATGCACCGGCCCTGAGTAAAGTGGATAGAGGGACACTTTTCTCCCTCTCACAAAATACCAAAACTAGGGGACATCCACTCAAATTGAGGGTTGGGAGAGTGAGACCAGACAAAAGAAAATACTTTTTTACCCAGCGTGTTGTTAGTCTGTGGAACTCCCTGCCATAGGATGTGGTGATGGCATCTGGCCTGGATGCCTTCAAAAGGGGATTGGATAGATTCCTGGAGGAAAAGTCCATCACAGGTTACAAACCATGATGGGGATGAGTAATCTCCAGTCTTAAAATGGGGTACTTCAAGGGCCAGAAGCAGGGGAGTGGTATCAGGAGACAGGTATCTAGTCTCATGCACTCCCAGATGCATCTGGTGGGGCCATTGTGAGATATAGGAAACTGGACTAGATGGGCCTTTGGCCTGATCCAGCATGACTCTTCTTATGTTCTTATGAGGATCCCTCATTGGTGTACAAAGTCACCAGGGTGACTGACTGGGACAGTGGCTTACAGATCACGAAGGAGGAGAAGATGCATGACCCAAAAGGGGAACAAAGGATTCCATAAAATGCCCTGGACAGATTTGTATATAGAGATGCAAATTTAAAAATGCATTTTTATAACTTAGATATTAATTATAATGCAAAATTATAATGATTATAGTAAACAGAATTATATTTCACCTCCTCTGTTGCCTATTGTGCCTGTACAGACAAACGTCAGTGGACTGGATCCAGCCTTAAATGATACTCTTATGCAACCCTACTCAGGAGTAAACCCATATCATCCTGGGCATATTTGTCTTCCGATTTTGGAAGCTAAGCAGGATTAAATATGTTTATTACATGGGCAGGTGCTCAACAATGGTTTAGGACCTGGTTATCTAAAGGACCACCTTCTTCCATATGAGCCTGGCTGTACCCTAAGATCAGGCCAGGAGGCCCTGCTGAAGGTGCCATCCCTGAGGGGGGTGTCATGTCAAAACAGGGCCTTCTCGGCCATAGCCCCCCCCCCAACTTTGGAATGCCCTCCCAATAGAGATCTGCCTGGCGCCAACACTTTTGGTTTTAATATATTGTTGGATGCCACCCAGAGACCACTTGGTAGTGGGGTGAATTTAAAAAATTCTGTAAATAAATAAATGAATAAAATCAGGGGCATCAAGGCAGGGCTGGGATAGAATCCCAGAGGGGAAATGTGCTCCCTCCTTTGCAAGCCTAGGAGCTGTGTCTTGTCGATTTCTCTTGTCTCCTCTCACTGTGTGTGTATATTTCTATTTCCCCCCTCCCTTGATGTCCTCACTCAGTTTTTTTTTCAAGGAGAGAAAAAAAGGCTCCTGCCATTTTAAAAACAATGACTGCAAAAGGAGAAGCAAAAATATTGCTTCCACAGGCAATATTTTTCCCCATCTGTAATACTGCCATATTGATATGTCAGTTTGAAGAGAAAAAAAAATTAAAAACAAATATTAAAAATAACACTACAGCAGCAGTGATGAGAAGCAGATGCAGGACAAAACCAGTTGTGCCTCCCCTCAACTGATACTGAATCCATTTTAAAAAGTGATTAAGTTTTCCCAAGAGGATAGAAGCACTGACCCAAATATCATGTGGCTACCATGAGATTTTAACTTAATTTCAAAACCCCCAATCCATCTCTTGATTTATTCTCACAAGGTAGCTGTGCCTTAGTTTGCATTATTTAGTGTTTGGTCTTCAGCAGGTAAACATCATGGCCAACATCCAATTGGTAGTCACAACTTAAATGAAAATGGACTCATTGAATAAACTATATGGTGACCTGGTAGATATGCCGATTCCATTGATCCAATGGGTCTACTCTACCAGATAGATCAAGACATAGCTTAGTTTGCATTCAGATCACCCAGACAAAAGTGGTGTGTTTTCTTCTACTGGTATGTTAAGTCTAATGCCTGGTTTTACCCTCAGTATTAATGTTCTCTTTAGGGTCTAATTCTTCTTCAAGTGCCATGTCCTCATAGAACGTTGGCGATCAGTAGCCTGAACTGGTTTCTATCTAAAGCTATTCTAAACAGAGCAGCTGTGCTCACTGCAGACATTGGCTTAAGTTCTTAAGCCAGAATGTTCTTCTACGCCCCAGGTCATGCTTCCCATCTATTTTTCCTTGAAGGTTAACTTGCAGCAGATAGTATTTCTTATGGTGCATTATGCATCCGAAATACTGCAATTTTCTTCTCTTTAGGAGCCTCAAGGCTCTGTAGTTAAATGCCTGTACTGTAGCTAGAACAGTGCTCCTGACCTGGGGTTCAATCCCAGGTAGCCGAATCATGGTTAACTCAGCCTTCTATCCTTCCAAGGTTGCTAAAATGAGTACCCAGCTTGCTTGGGGAGGGGGACAATGTGTAGCCTGCATAATCAAATTGTAAACCATCCAGAGAGTGCTTGAAGTGCTATAGAGTGGTATATAAGCAGGACACTTTGCTTTGCTTTGCTTTGCTTTACAGTACTGAGGATTTCATGTGCTGTAATACAGCCACGTTAGTGACTCTGGCTGTCCTAATTATCTTCAGAATTCGTCTGTACGTCCACTTTTCGAATGCTTCTAGCTTCCTGCATAATGTGTCCGTAAGGGTCCAAGTTTCAACACCATAGAGAATTATGCTGAATACATAGTATCGAAGTATTCGAGTATGAAGTCTGATAGATAAGTTCCGGTTTGCCAAGACTTTCCTCATTTTCTGGAAGGAATGTCTAGCTTTTAGGATCTACTGTATCTCCAGATTTCATGCACATCAGGACAAAAGAAAAAAAAATGAAAAATGTTGGTTTTTCGGTGCAAGTCAAAAGACAGTTACAAAATCAGCTCAGAAATGGAATGACCAAATTCAGGTTTGTTCCAAATCCCCCAAATTACATCTGAATTCATTAGGGGACCTGATACAATTTGCTGTGAGCATTAAAGCCTTGGTCCAACCTACTGATTATGTTTTTTTCCGCTCCCCTATCGCCCCAACGATTTTGGACGTCCCACCTGAAGTCCTGGTTGCTCCACCTACTCATTTCTAAAAAACAAGAGGTTTAATAAAACTGCTTATCGCTGCCACACAGAAGTGCCATACATTAGACTTAATTATATTTGTACAGCTCATTGAAATCAGCAGATGAAAGCTGTGCAACTGTTCGGTGTAGAGAGCATCGCAATGATCACCTGAGGGAGGTATCTGGGGTTAATGAGATCTTGTTCAGGAATTCCCACTTCTCTACCAGAATCAAAGATTTATGCTCTATGCCTTTGCATAATCAGAGCCCCCCCCCGCCCCTTTGATGAGGTGTTGAGTGCTTGATGCCCTTTAGCTGCTACCTGGGAATATGTTACAGGGTTCTAGCTTTCAGAGGGGAATTTTACTTTGGAAATCTCATCGCACAAGGAGCTGCCTTGTTAGAACAGAAGTTAGGGGGAGAACCTCAAAAGAAATTTTCTGGCATTCAGGAAGCTTTTCAAAGAGGGAGGTGTGTGTGTAAAAAAAATCATAAAGAGCCTCACCACATGTTCTATTCTCATTACCCCTTTGAAAGAGAAAAACCTTTAGAATTTCAGATATGCAGTCACAAATGGGCCATCCGCATTGCTCTGGTGCTGAGGTTCTGCTGTTTTGTATCCAAGTGATACAGGTTATAGCAGATGAATATCGAGATTCAGTATGATTCTTTAGCCCTTCCAGTCCTTTCCAAATAAACTGGACTAACACTCCCTTCATTTCTAGCCACCCTGACTAGTGAGAGCTTGAGATCTGAAGTAGAGATGGGCACAAAACAGAAAAATAGCATTTTGTTTCATTTCTTTAGTAGTTTTGTTTCTTTTCGTTTGTAAATTTGTAAAGTAGTTTCATTACAAAATGAAATGAAATGTAATGAAAGGCCATGCTGCCCTGGGTCCTAGAGGCAGCAAAATGGCCGGGGAGCTTCCTCAGTCTCTTACCTATAAGCCCCCCAAATTTGGAAAGGTTTAGGGATTGGGGCGTGAGTTATTAAGGTCCAAAGAGGGTGCCCCTAGAAAAAAAATTCTAATTGGATTTGAAAGCCAAGTCATGGCCGAGCGATTACTGCTGTGGCAGCTTGGCTTCCATTCTGAATGCAATTAGACAGATTTTTTTCCAGGGGCACCCCCTTTGGAGTTTCATAACTCAGCCCCCTGAAACCCAAATCTCTCCAAATTTCAGGGTCTTACCTAGAACGGGTAGAGGAAGCTAAACCGGCCATTTCCATGCTGAAACATGGCTGCAAATGTGATCCGTATTTTCAAGTAGTCCAACTCTATGATTCTATGATCTCTTAAATCTGAAGGTCACCAAGACCTATGGATTTGAGATCCAGTGTGTTCTAGCAACAGGTGTTGGGCTAGGATCTGGGAAATCTAGTTTCAAATTCCTGTTGGGTTGGAGTAGAGATGTGCAGGTTGAAAGTGTTGAATGAGTTCAAAATTCAGTGGTACCTTGCATAAAGGAATTAATTAATTCCAAATGAAATTCTGTTAAGCAAATTTTCTTTTGGACAAATTTCCCATAGGAATGCATTGAAAACGGATTAATCCCTAATTGCGACTGTTTTTCTGTTGTACAGATTCGTAAGTGGATTTTCTTTTAAACAAACCGTTGTTATACAAGGGTCCACTGTAGTAACTTTCCAAGATTTGACCCTAGCTCCACAGCATCACTGCTTTTATAATGCTCCTTTTCTGTTCCAACCCTTCTTCCTTTTATATTATTTTTTCTCTTTCATCATCACACACAATTAGTTAAGGAAGAGAAGAGAAGATGACTATCCCAGGGTCTTTTAACTTGTAACACTATGAGCTATCTGTCTGCAGGCATTTAAACAAGAGGCTACTCAACTACTGAGCAAACTTCCACTTTGTTGTGTGAATTGCAGCGAGATCACTGCTGACAATCTCGCATTAGGTTTTGCAATGTACTAAACCTGGTATTTGTTCCACATTTGTGAGCCATACCAGTACATGACACCATAGACCACATGCAACAACCTTTCAGTGACAGCAAGTACTCCAGTTAAGGCCCAGACTATCTAAAAGGAATGGTGGTCATACTTTTAGTGCTGGATTAATTTCTCCATTGGTTTTTTTTTGCTGACATTTCAGGGAGTGGAACTTCCTAATTTCCTGAGAACACTTCAGTAAATAGTTTCCATTGTTCTCAACTATTCCATATCCTCTATTTTAGTAACAGTTATCTGTATACAATGCATTATTCCACGCCACCCCCAATGAACAATGTTACTAAGTTTGAAGGCCAGACTCACTTTCCTCCAGTACTGTACTGTATATCTAATTTAATAGAAATAATGCATACTGTGGTAAAAATGGGCAGGTAGTTTAAAATTAAAGAAATGTATTAAGAAAAGGAAGAGTTTTAAGAAGGTGTTTAGGAAATCTTTTGGAGAGGTCCTGCCCAATTAATAGGGACAGTGGAGAAAGGAGGAAAGGCATTTTGCAATGTGTGTTTTTAATTTTTAATTTTCCACCATCTTGATATGTATGTTTATTTTCATGGTAGTTCATGTCTGTGAGGATTCTCAGTTATCCAGGTGAGTTACTAAACAGCCACTAAACAGGAGGATGGTTCAACTTAGGAGTGGTAACAGCTCAGGACCAGAATCAGCAGTACATCTCCACTTGAAGGACAAAAGGCACTCATTCAAAAATGAGGATGAGACCATATTCGATAGAGAAGATAGGTGGTTTGAGAGAGGGGTCAGGGAAGCCATTCATGTGAGTATTTAAACCACTTTCTCAACAGAGGTGGAGGACTCAGGCACAGTCTATCAGATACTTATCAGACAAATCAAAAATATTTCACACCTCCACCACCAAGGCTATAGTTAATGACCCATACTTTATGGGTTTCAACACCTTAGGCACACTCAGCCAATCACAGCCTCCAGTGCCCTTGACTGACATCCCCTCCAACCTATCAAGCTGTAACTCACTCTTTTCCCCCTTCCTCCCCCTCCCCCTCCAGACCCAAGCCGTTTTTGCCTGTTTCTTCACTGGCTCATGGCGATCCCTGTGAAATGGTCGTTCGATGCCCAAAGGGGTCCCGACCCCCAGGTTGAGAACCACTGGCTTAAGCCATTTCCAGACAGTTATTTTCTAAGCATCCTCCACCTCCTCCAGCTAGACATTTTCTATGGCATTCCCAAATCATGAGTTTGTAACACTGCCGAGCCTAAAAAGCAGCCTGTGTGAAGAAAATTTGGGGGGTGGGGGAGCAGCTGGTGAGAGAAGCCCTAATGGCCTATTGAGACTATTGTCCACGTAACGAGCCTATTCAGGCCATTGTTCATCTTATGAGCCTATTTCAGACCAGGGTGACATGAGATCAAAATGAACTATAAAATGGAGGACTTGCAACTAGCTTTCCTCAGACTGATGAAGCTGTTTGGATGAGCGGTGAAACATTTCAGTCTCTCAAGAAAAGAAGTCCAGTTGCCATGACTCAACTTCCAGATCAAGGTACAGTCGTCCTGCGCCATTTTGCGGTTGTTATACTGCGGTCCCGGTATATCACGGGACTGCAGTATATGAAAGGAACACACACACACACCCCAGGTATGCTGTGTGGGCCCGTTTGAGGCCTCCTGCACTTTCCCCAGGCCTGGTGCTGCCTAGAACAGCCTTTAGGAGGCTCCAGAAGTGGTTCCTAGTAAACTGGAAGTGACTTCCAAAAAATCCAACAACCCACAAATAACTTCTGGATTGCCATAAACCACTTTTGGGACCCCCAATAGGCCTGAGAAGCCCGTCGGAGGCTGTTCGGGGCAGAACCAGGCCTCAGGTAAGTATAGAAGGCCCCAAGATAGCCCCCCCCAGTCCCAACCTGACCCAGCTTCCGCATATCACAGATTTTCCATTATCGTGGGTCAGGTCGGATCCCTAAGCCCCACAATAGGCGGAGGATTACTGTACTTTAGGATTTTAGAACAGTTCCAAAATGTGTCTTTCTGTGTTGTACATTGCTCAGAGTAGCGATTTCCTAGATGGACAGAACGCAAGACTTTAAAATCTGTAACAGTTTCTGGTTTATTCCTTAGGATACACATGGGCTATTAAAACGGTCATACTGGAGGTTAAAGAAATGCTTCTATGACTTGTTTTGCAGATAACAGAGAATAAAATGGGAAAATTCTGGAGTACCATTGGAATCCTAGACATGCAGTCCTATGTAAAAACAAATATATCTGGTTTAACCGGATTTACAGCCTGAATCCTCTTTGGTTTACAAATTGGGTCACAGTTTTGAATGCTCATTCATGGTTAAATTTCCCTCCATATAGTAAAGTAAACTTGCACTGAAGGAAGAAAGCAACACATTTCTCTTCAGTGTTTTACCAAGCTACATGCAACAAATTTCTACTAAAATACTGTATGAGGGGACCTTAAGGAACACTGTCCACCAGTTGCAGCAATTAGAGTGGTAATGTGTATTGGGCCTTCCTGATGCCACTCTTGATGGATTCTCTCCCCTACTTCCACTCAAAGTTAGATGGTAAACGTGACTGTGCAATGGGTGGGGTTTATGTTTATATGGTACTCAAGCAGTAGGTCAAGGACTCAGGGCCAAAATCCTGTCACTTAACATAGTAAATCACACTAGAATAAGCCTGTGGAATCAATGGGGATTTACTGAGTCAATTCCTCTGCAAGTCCCATTGAGTCAAATGGGTCTACTCTAACTACAGTTTATCATGTCAAATTTAGTTGCAGGTAGGGTATGCCCATTTGAATCTACAGGGCATATAAAGGAGCTGACATACCAAATTCCCATTGATTCAATGGCCTACTCTAGTGCAATTTACTGGATTACGGCCACTGAGTTGCAACAAATCCTTCTGCACTAGAGTTTATGTCTATGAAGATTCTCCATAATCCAGGTGAGTTTACCTGGAAGTTGAATCATGGCAACTGGACTTCTTTTCAATCACTCAAGAAAAGCAGTCCAGTTGCCATAACTCCACTTCCAGATGCACTACAGCTTGCTTGTTTTCCTCTTCCACCCTTTGTTCTTTTCCTCTTGTGTCGTGTATTTTAGGCTGCAAGCACAGGAAGAGCCTATCTTGTTTCATTGACCTTATGTAAGCTGTTCTGGAAGGTTTTTCTCTGAAGAACAGGGTAAAAGCCTGTACGTTGGAGGTGAGCAACGCTGAAATGGGGGGTGAGCGGGACTCACTTTTCTTTATTCAACCAATGGGAGCTATACTTCTGCTATTGTACCTGCTACCATCAAAGATGCCTGTGAAATTCCTTGTGGTGTGGTCACAGAGCAGCGTGACAGAACATCTCCTTTCTTTCTGGAAAGGAAGTATGCAGAAGGATGGGCACCAACAAATACCTTGTTGGTATTTTTCTGACAGCAAGGCTTGCAAAATAAGTCCTAAAACTGGATCATGCGCCATTTTGGGTTTCCTTTGCCCACCATTCCAAATCCCTTTGGTCTGAACCGTCTTCATTGTATAATTAACAGTTTCAGTTTTACCCAAATGATTACTACAGCATATGTTGAATGTTTCAAAGGGTTTTTGCCAAAATAAGAACAGTACCCGTGTGAAAAAAAATTTCTTATCGCAGAAAAACCTTGGGACACATACTGTAAACTTTTTTATTCTTTTCCACTTGAACATTTTTCAGGATATGCTTTCTAAGGCCAAAATGTTTAGCGAGCCTGTAAAATGCACAGAAAGAAAAGGACCTACGTTGTCAGTCAGAAAATTCAGAATAGATGATACTAAGATCTTTTTCATATCACGTTCATTTATGGAAACCACTGCACATGAGTTGTGGCGGTGACTGCTGGCTGCGGAGATGGCATTAAAAGCAGATTTAGAAAAAGTTAAGACAGGAGAGATCTATCGAAAGCTGATGGACACTGCAATCTCAACTGTTAAGAGGAGGGCTGGTTCTAGTGCAGTGGTTCTCAAGCTTCCTAATTCCGTGACCCTTTAATACAGTTCTTCATGGTGTGAGTGTGACCCCTTGTCCTGCTTGGAAGAGGCCACAAGTCCCCTTTGGCAGGCCACTGCCACAGGTGCCATAGAGAACTTCTCTCTACAAGCACTCTCAGCCAATCGCAGCCTCCTGTGCCATTGACTGACATCCCCTCCAACCCATTAAGCTGTAACTCACTCTTTCCCCCCTCCTTCCTCCCCCTACTCCTCCAGACCCAAGCCACTTGTGTCTTTTTCTTCACTGGCTCATGGCGACTCCTCTGAAATGGTCCTTTGACCCCAAAGGGGTCCTGACCCCCAGGTTGGGAGCCACTGCTCTAGTGTTAGGCAGAATGAATCAGTTGCTCCAGGCAGCAGAACTGTCTGGGCCACGCACCGCACTCTACACTGTCTTAGTCAAGGTGGGCAAAATATAGCCCATGTATTACATGCACCTCCCCGAGGGCCACTCCAGGGCCGTTCCAGATTCAAAACACATAATCCCCCCCCCCAGTAGCCTAAATGAGCCCATCCACAAAGAAGCCACTAGAACAGGGATGTCCATACTTTGGCCCTCCAGATGTTTTGAACCACAGCTCCCAGAATTCTAAGCATGTATTGCCAATGACAAAGGACTGTGGGAGTTGTGGTCCAAAACAGCTGAAGGGCCGAAGTTTGGGCACCGCTGCACTAGAAGCAGCAGTTTTGTGTTCCTGGGCCTGCCTGCAGCAGGAAAATCACCACAACCCAACAATCAAACCACAGGTGGTCCCTTCAAGGATCTCCAGTGTTGTATATATATGATACAGGAATATAAATGGTCAAAATGGCTCCCTGCCTGAAGATCACTTAAGACCTTGCTCTTCAAAGAGGCATATGGTGACTGCTCGTGTGCTTTGTCTATTCTGTTGACTTTGTTGTTCCTGTGCCTGGGGACTGTCTATACGATGCCCTTGATGGTTAGCCTTTAGTTTTTTAGTTATTTGCTTATTTTAATATTTAATACTTTATATTTTATGCTTATTGTAAACCGCCTGGAAAACTGGTGGTATACAAATATTATTTCTTGCCAGACCTGGTCCAATGCAGGGGTCTTGGAAATGACCCCCATGTTTTCAAGTCTTGTCCATTCCTTTTCTAAGCTGTCCAGTGAATGGAGACGAAGTAAAATTCCAGTCCAATTTCAACTGGCAGGTGTGCCATCTTGCCCTTGCCTCGGGTGTCAAAAATATTTTGGCATGACCCTGAATTAGAGGCAGATGGAAATCATATTTCTGAAATGTGCTGTATTCTAAGACTCTATTTCTTTCGAAAAGCAAATTTCTGTTTTGCTCTCCTGTTCCAGATACCCCAGTGCAAGTGAGAAACTTAATGGCAAGTAGAGTATACATACAGCTTAATGAACCTGTATTGATGAAGCCAAACATGGGTGAGTATAGGGTTTAACCTTTCGTTGAGAGGGTCTGGTACTTTGTGAAACATTAACCTCATGGAAATTTAATTGTATTGACCTGTGAACAGCACATGGGAGTTTAAAGCACATCTACAATATGTGTGTTTGGGACAAAAAGATTTATTTTGTTTTGGCTTAGAAGGATTTCCATCCACACTGAACTTGAAAGAGGCACATATCAGGAAAGTGCATCTTTCTCACCAGAGCCCTGGATGTCCACCTCATGACAACACCAGTGGTGTCAGCTTCTACTTCCAATTGTTACTGCTCCTTTGTTCCCATTTTCTCTGCTTTCTAGATCAACATTTGGAGAACTTGTTTTTGTGCTGGCTAGATCCCACAGCTATTTCCAACTAGTAGAAACAGGGCATCAACCGGTAAGTAGTGAGCCATTGCTTTGCATTCCTGTTGATTCAATAGGTCAACTCTGGTTAGAGCTACCAAACAGATTCAGGTCATAGGATACAACTCCTATGGCCTTCCAGAGAAGTCACTTTCCAAGACAAGGGAGAAGAAATCAGAAAATAGAAGTGATTCGTAACAACTAGCTATTATAGATAGGATACCACCTAAAGGCAAGAGTGAATCTAGCCAAAGGGTGGCATTCCTCCAGGAGTTCCAGAGAGGGTAGCCGTGTTAGTATTTTTCAAGAATTTCAGGCAAAAATCAAAGAAACAAACAACAAAGGTATAAAAACTCCCATTCCCCCTTCATCTCTTTCACCACCGCCACTTCACCCTCTCTGATCTGATCTGGTTTTTGTCTCTTGAGGAATTTACCTCAGAGCCATAGTACCATACTTTACTTAACTATACTTAACATATCTACAGACCTTGGCCAAATCCTCCTTTCCACTGTCTCTACTAATCAACTCATCCTCCTCTTCTTCCCCCTCCTCCTCTTCCCCCTCCCCTAACCACTCCCCAACTCTATATACTGCAGCCAATGAATATCTGGTATGAAATATATATCCCATCACATATTCTATTGCACACCTCATTCTGCTGTTATATGTCTGAAGAAGTGGATGTGTCCACAAAACGTTACTTTAAAATATGAAAGTTAGTCTTTAAGGTGCCACATGTTTTGTGTCTTTTGTTTCATTTCATTTCGTTTTGTTTTTCTTTGATTTTTGCCTGACATCCCCCCGGGGTATCCTGCAGGTTGTGAAGGGCCCCCATTCCTGCATTTTGAGGGGTTTTCCAACATTTTGTCATCCCTTGTGTTTGCCCTGTATGCTTCTTTTGTATTTATAAGGGAGATAGCATCTCAGTGATTTGAAAAACCTTAGAAGAGCTCTAGTTTGAGGTCTCAATTCCTGTGGTGCTCACGGTCTTGGAGCATCTTGAGTTCTTGATAGTAATTTGCTTTCTAACAGTCCTGAGCTCCTGAAATCCCCACATACTCAAGGTTTTGGACTACCTCTTCTCTGAGCAAAATCATGGCTCAGTGAAGGTAGAGGACTATCTTAACCTTTTCCTAAGCTGAAAATCACTTTACATCATGGAATGCATAGCCTTTATGAAAGAGATCAAAAGCCTGTTTTGTCAAAGAATCCTGCTTCTGGAATTATGCCTGGAGATCTTTGCTAAGATGTTTCCCTTATTGGAGTTGTAACAGCAGTTTCCATGGTCAAAATCCACTTGGGGTTATCTTGACTTGCCTACACAAAAACCCTGAGAGCTCAAACCCATTGTGACAGGCTTAAAGACTGTGCAATCATTATACACCTTTTAATGAGGAAAAGTTCTGTTTTCTTTTTTCATAACAGCTAATGTTGTTCCTATAGCACAATTGTTTTTGTCTGGATATCCTTTCAGTTTTCTTCTGAAAGTTTAAACTGATTCCAATTTGTCCCATCTGTTACATAGTGTGAGGCTAATTGGTTTGTACAGTATTCAATATATTATTGGAGATAGCATACAAATTTGGTATGAGATTGAGGAATATTTTTTTCCTGGCCCCATATGTTTTGTAACAGTTAACACTATACTCATTAGTCCCCCCCCCCAATGGATTTAAGGAGATCCAAGGAAACATCTCTTATAAACCCTAGCCTATTTGCTTGAAGCACACATCGTAAGCTTCCTTGATATGGTCTCTCCAGATGTGCATGTGATAAAGGAATCCTTGCTTCTATTTTTATACCAAATATTAGCCATTTGTTCAGAATTTCCCTGGTCATCTCTTGGAAAGGATTGTTCAAACGGGTATTGGACAGATTCCTGGAGGAAAAGTCCATCACAGGTTACAAGCCGTGATGGGGATGTATAATATCCAGGCTTAAAAAGAGGGTACTTCAAAGACCAGATGAAAGGGAGTGGTTTCAGGAGACAGATACTTATACTCATGCGCTCCCAGAGGCATTTGGAGGGGCCACTCTGAGATACAGGAAGCTGGACTAGATGGTCCCATTAAGTGGACTAGATGGTCCCTAACCCTTGGCCTGATCTAGCATGTCTCTTCTTATGTTCTTATGTTCTAATGTCTGGGTACCCTTTTAGAGTTCCTCTCTGTGTTTCTTCCAGTTTGGTAAATTCTTTTACTGATCAAGATCTTTTAGACAAGGGCAATGTAATTTGGAGGCATAAAGGTAAAGGTAAAGGTTCCCCCCGCACATGCATGCTAGTCGTGTCCGACTCTAGGGGCAGTGCTCATCTCCGTATTCAAGCCAAACAGCCAGTGTTGTGCAAGTCCATGGCCGTGTGGCCGGCATGGCTGCAAGGAAACACTGTTTTACCTTCCTGCCTTTTACAGCGGTACCTATTTATCTACTTGCATTGCTAGGTTGGCAGGAGCTGGGGTGAACAGCGGGAGCTCCCTCCGCTGCGTGGCACCCGGGATTTGAACCGCCGAGCTGCCAACTTTACAGTCTACAGTTTTGGTGCCTTAGTCCACTGAGCCACCACGCCCCATTCCTATTGTATGCCCATTCGGAGGCATACAATAGGAAAAAAAGAATGAATAGTTGAAACATCATAGTGGTGAATAGAGATGGGCACGAATAAAAAAAATGGCATTTCGTTTGTCGTTTGGAGGGTCCGTTTCATTTGGTTTCCGTTTTTCGCGAATTTTTGCAAAAAATTCATTTTCATTTTCGTTCGTTTCGTTACCATTTCGTTACCATTTGTTTCAATTTTTTGTGATTTTTTAAAGGATTTTAAGCAATTCACTCATATTGCAGTAACGGAAAATTTCCAGTGTTTCTGTTCGTTTCGTTTCATTTTAGAGACAAAATTCGTTTGTCGTTTCGTTACGTAACGAAATGAAAAAACGAAAACGGAAACGAAAAATTGTTTGTTTTGTGCCCATCTCTAGTGGTGAATATGACAGCAAACGAAAAAGTTTACTTGGACCCAGGCCGTTTATGATTTTGGTTAAGGCCACTTCTTTATAGCACACATTGGTCTCTTTAAAGGTTAGCCCTTACCAAAAGATACTATATTTATTGCATCAAATCACATATACCTAGCACCTAGATGCTATAAACAATACTCCCAGGAATGTTGGGATCTGTAGTTCTATGATCAGAATTTTGAACCTGAGGTCTCTCCACAGTCACCCGAAGAGAATTCCTAGGATTCTTTTGGTAGTGAGGTATTTTATTATTATTTTAGCCCGGAACCTGTAGATATATTCCAAATAGTCCATTAAAAACAGTTTCTGTCTCTCTAGTTTTACATTTTCTCTTATCATTTCAGAGGTGTTTTTATGGAGTCCTGTATTCAAAATGGGTGCACCATCCCAAGTGGATAGAGATGAAGGAAGCCAGCATTGACAGGAAGATAATACAAAAAACAACAATGCCTTGAAGAAAAGCTGACAGACTAATGTGTGAGGGAATAGGAGGTGAAAGATTGCAGGAAAGCTACGCTGGGATTGAGGAGTTCTTAATGTGGTGCTAGGGCTAATTAATAGCTTGATCGCTCTAACAGTTTTTAAACATGGCCTTTTAATGTATTACTTCTCAGGGCGGTTATGAAGCGGCAATTTAGATTCCTAGTTTTCTAGTATGCAGGTGATTAAGAATTAGCACAGAAGTATTGATGGGATCCGTTTCAAAGTGATTGATTGGTACTCACATTGTATAGTGATTGCTTTTGTGTTTAATAGATTAAATGCTTGATTAGCGATGATTAGAATTGCACAGCACTGTTTCAGATAATGCATTTGCTGCAGATTATGGACTGTTTATTTACAGAGCAGTCTTGGAATGTATGTACATGTGCAATTGAGTGAAGTAGCAGATAATCCAAAGCCTTGACAATTTGCAGCAGCCAATTTTGCTGCTGCGTTTAAATGTAAATTTTAAAGAGAGAATGAGAGAGAGAGAGAGAGAGAGAGAGAGAGAGAGAGAGAGAGAGAGAGAGAGAGAGTTATTCAGCTTTCATGGGGCTTGATTTATTTGCAGCCTGATGTTCATTTCTGCTCATATTAGGTGATCACATGAAGACGGTCCTCTCAGTCTGAAGTAGTTTGATCCATATCACACTCCACTGTCCTGTTTCTTTTGATCCTGTCCTTTGCCAAACCCCAGCTCCCCTTTTATTTTATTTTATTTAACTTTTATACTGCCTAAGCTACTCTGGGAGGTTTGTGATACAATGCAATAAATAACAATTAAAACAGAGAGCATAAACAATTACACCCTTATTAAAGCTCCACTGGTTACCAATAAGCTATCAGGCACAATTCAAAGTGCTGACCTTAACCTACAAAGCACTTTACAACCTGGGTCCTAGCTACCTCAATGATCGAATCTCACAGTATGAACCGGCTTGGGTGTTAAGGTCATCAGGAGAGGACTTTCTCTCCATCCCGCTACCCTCACAGATAAGTCTCGTGGGAACACATGAAAGGGCCTTCTTGGTTGCTACACGCAGACTCTGGAACTCCCTCCCAACAGATGCCAGGACTTGTCCCATCTCTGACATCTTTCTGGAAACAGGCAAAGACCTTTCTCTTCAGGCAAGCTATCCCTGAATGAGGGACTTCCATTTATGGGTCTTCTATATGAAGTTATACAATCATATAGACTTTGTGTTTATAACCACTTATAACCTTCTGTGAGTGCATTGACCTTTTTTTCATTGTTAGTTTCCATCATTTTTTACATGGAATTTTACTTTCTCTTTAACTGCTCACAATCTCTTGTAGCTTTAATGTAATGTTGTCTTTTATTGCGATAAGATGTCCTTCAATTCCCTGTTTTCAATATTTGAACATGTCTTAATCGTACTGAAATGTATATTGTCCCTTAACTGTAAGCTGCCTTGGGTCCTTTTCCAAGGAGAAAGGCAGGGTAAAAATACTATAAAATAAATAAAATAGATTAATAAATAAGAGCTAAAAATATCAAAAAATTTACCTCAACATTTACATGTTGTTAAATAACTTATATTGACAAATGAGAATTTAAAAGCAAAGGGGTGAGCTGACAGTACAAACGCTGAAACAACCACTGTGTTATGATGCTCCAGAAAGGCCTGTCTGAAGAGACAAGCTTTCAAGGACCATTTAAATGTTCCCAGTGAAGAGTCCTGGGGGATTTCAGGTGAGAGACTATTTCCAGAGATGGGGAGAAGGTCAAGAAGGCCTTTGGGGGGGTGTCTTCTTTTTCTGGGCCTTTCTCATAATCAATATTCTCATTTACTCAGCCTGGGAAGATTGAGTAGGACAGGCAAATCTCACTGGAAGGAGACTTTCTGCCAGGTATTGGGATCCCCATCTGTTTAGAGAGCTTTTTATGTCATCATCATCACCTTGAGGTTGGTACAGAAACAAATACCTGGCGGAGCGTATCCTCCAAAAATCAACTGAGGCCCGGCCCACTAGAATGTCGCAGGCGCTCTCATTTCGAGTGGCCACGCCCAGGGAGGCTCAGAAATCGGTAACCCAAAACTGTGCCTTCTCTGTGGCTGGCCCCTCGCTTTGGAACCAACTTCCAAGTGAGTTGCACCTTGCAAAGTCCCTGCCCGCCTTTTAAAAACCATTCAAAACCCTGCTCTTTCAAGAGGCATTGGGCGACCTTTAATTATTTTTCCTTTCCCCTCTAATTTTGTGCTGCCATCTTGCCAATGATTTTGTTGACTATTTTGTCAATCTTATATATTTTTTTTTTTATTTTGTTTCCTGTTCTTGTTATTGTTAACTGCCTGGAGTTCCTCTGGGAAGATGGGTGGCATAAAAACAAACAAACAAACAAACAAACAAACAAACAAACAAACAAACAAACAAACAGGTAACCAGTTCAAGGAGCCAGAGTAGGGGAGATATGATGGTATTTCTTCATCCCATTTAGTGGTCTGACTTCCACATTCTGGCCCTTTTGGATTTTCCATAACAACCTCATATATACAATCTTATTGTAAATCTGGTGGGCTGTTTAAAGAGTTGAATGGCTCTATGGAAAGGGGATAATTTTCCAAAGTTCTTTCTAATGTACAAAGACATGCATACATAGTAGGGAATCACAACAATCCCTCTGTAGTTCATTGGAGTCTTTCTATTATATATTGAATGGGAGCCGAGTCATGGCAACTGGAGTTCTTTTCTCGTGTGATCGAAACATTTTGCTACTCATCCAAGGAGCTTCTTCAGTCTGAGAAAAGTTGGTGGGAGGCTGCATAGGTGTGACTTTCCCACACCTCAGGGCATTGTCCATCTAACGAACCCATTCACATCAGGTATGTGTAGGGGTGGAACCAAAGTGAACTATAAATTGGAAGCCTCCTACCAACTTTTCTCAGACTGAAGAAGCTACTTGGATGAGTAGCAAAACATTTCGATCCCACAAGAAAAGTTGCCATGACTCAGCTCTCAGATAACCTCACCTGGATGATTGAGAATCTCCATAGGCATATTTTATATTGATTCTCTCTCTCCCTCTTTCTCTCCCTGTCTCTCCCTCCCTATGGCAACCCTACCATTAGTTCTAAAAGTACTGAATCAAAATAACAAGATACGTTAATTATTGCCAAATTAATTAAAGCAATCAGTGTTTAAACATAGTCTTTTAAAAGTGACATTAAAATTATAATAACTAAGGATACAAACCAATTATTAATTTTTAATGTGATAACTAGGCCCTCTGAATCAATTCCTGAATGGGTAAATCAACAATTATGTGAATCTCACTGATTTAATGGGCTTATTTGAGTTGGGGCTAACAAGTAGTTAGGCTTGTGAGCAAAAGGAAGGATTATTAAAATTGAATTATTTGTAAACTCGACACACAGCTATGGTCTTTCTCTGGAAGTCCAGCGCTTTGCTCTTATTGCCCCACTCAGCAAAATGTGAAATGTGGCTTTTGGCTGTAAAAGCGGTCCCTCTACTTGCCTGTGTTCAAATCCCCCCTCCAAATGACATGCAAATTGAGTGATGGAAGAGTTAAAAGAGGCCGATGGTAGAGTTATGCTTGATGTCCCTCCGGCGAGATCAACTCCTTGAGTACTTGACAGAATAAAACAACGGTCTTCCCAGGGAGAGAAAGGGAGAGCACTCTGTTTGACAGCTCTTTCAGCGCCTTGATGGCTCTCCCAGCTGTAACTTATTAGGGAAAGATCAGGTGCACAGAACTGCCAGGCAACCTCCAGAAATGTTCTCTCTGTTAAAAAAAGAAAAGCAAACAGGCAGGGGTGGAACTGCCACACACCGCAAGGGAATCCAGTCCTCCTCCACCTGACCTCACTCACAGGGTTGTCCTGAGGAGCAAACGAGGGATGTGTGCATTCTGGCAGAGCTCATTCGTCGAAAGAGGATTCTATCCAGCCCCTTGAGAAGGTGAAATACTGCCTTGCCACAGAATCTATTTCCTTTCCACAAAGGCTGATACTTCACGTCCCTCTCGCTGCAGTTCGCGGCCCCTCTGGAGACCGGTTCGAAGGAACGGAACCTCACGTCCTTGTGGGGTCAATCCGAGTTCACCCTGACCACGCCCCCTGAACTGCGCTCCTGGAGCTCAGGAATCTTTTCAATCCGCTTCTCGATCCGCCCCCCAGGGGACGTGCGGTTCCTCTTAACCCGCATGGAGAAAATACTTAGTGCAATTACTATTTTTTTGGTTGAGAAGGGAGGAGGAACATCGGTATTTCGATGTATCGAACAACAGGAATTATAATTCCTTCTTATGAATCCATTTCCTCCACTTATCGACCAAGATTCTTCCTTGAACATTTCACCCTAGTTTGTGTTTGTTCCTGACCGCCAGGTAAGGATCGAGGACGTACGGTTAAAGTACTGCAGGTTTCAATCAGCAAGCCCGTGAGTACAGAGAAACAGGGGCAGAACCGGCATTAGGTCACGTGACTAAAACCGATTTCAACACGGAGGCAAGTTCACCTCGGCTCGAGGAAGGACGTGAAGTAACCGTCAAAGAAAGATGTTAGGGGGACATTCTGGATGTCATCAGGTGGACGGTGAACACAAGAATAAACAAAACCAAATAGAAACAGAAGTTCTATTTTTGGGAAGTTGTATTTTTGGGTGTAACCCTGATGTCAACCTCTATTCCAAAAGAAAAAAAAATCATAGTTTTGTGGACAGTTCCAAGAGCAGTGATTTATGCTCCCCCCCTTTTTTGACTGAAGAAAAGCATTTTTGGTGGATGGGAACACAGGAGTGCAATAGGCTTAAACACTGCCTGAGTGATGGAGCCATGTGCAGCTCCCAAGACACATTTTGCTCTCCCCAGTATTTATTTATTTATTTATTTATTTATTTATTTATTTATTTATTTATTTATTTATTTATTGCATTTTTATACTGCACCGACTTCCCAAAAGGGAGTCTGGGCGGTTTGCATAAATGCAAATAAGAAACAAACAACAATGCAAATTAAATAAGCAGTAGAATAAAAAAGTAAAATAAGCAAATAAACACATAATACAAGCAAAAATAAAAAAAACCCTGCTTAAAATACTAAAAGGTGAAACAATAAACAGGGAAAACACAACACAACAAATTCCCGATCGCCATACGCCTCCCTAAAAAGCCAGGTCTTTAATGCTTTTTTAAAGGCTAGGAGGGACTCAATTTGGCGGATTTCACATGGGTGTTTATTCCACGCAGTGGGGCCAGCCACCGAGAAGGACCAATTACAGGTAAAAACACTACGGGCCTCCTGTGGGGTGGCCACATGAAGATGTCAAGGATGCTCTGGTGGGCCGGGTCGATGCTGACCTTTGGGAGATCCGCTCTGTCAGATACTCAAGCCCCAAGCCATGGAGGGTTTTGTAAATCAAAACCAGAACCTTGAAGAGCCTCGTGGTGCAGTGGTTAAATGCCTATACTGCAAGTAAAACTGTGCTCACGACCTGGGTTCAATACCCGGTAGCAGGCTCAAGGTTCACTCAGCCTTCCATCCTTCCGAGGTCGGTAAAATGAGTACCCAGCTTGCTGGGGGGGCAATGTGTAGCCTGCACTCTGTAATTAAAATTGTAAACTGCCCAGAGACTACTTGTAGTAGTATGGGGTGGTATATAAGCAGAACACTTTGCTTTTCTTTGAACCTTATCTGGGAGGCAATGGGCAACCAGTGCAACCAAGCCAGAATTGGGGTGATGTGGTCAAAATGACCTGCACCAACCACCCATCTGGCTGCCGCATTCTGTACCCGCTGCAATCGCCAGACAAGGTTCAAGGGAAGCCCCATGTAGAGAGTATTGCAGTTATCAGTCCTTAAGATGACCATAAGTATAGATGTTCTGCTTATGTTGCTGCACTGTTTTAGCCTGGCTACCTCTTTTATTGCATAATGTGCCAGCAGCATGTGTACTTGTTATCCCTATGAAAATTGGTCCAGCCCAGAAGGGTGGAACTAGAACAGGGCTGTACATAGAGGTTTGAATCAAATAGAGCAGGATAGCTGAAGAGGATGGCACTCTTTGTTGCCATGTAGGCTGCTAAGGCCTTTGCCAACTTGATCTAGGTATTATTCCTATATATTTGTGTTGGGAGTGGTGAATCCACATAGTGAATTCATCTATGTGAAATTGAATTGATATTTATTCTAGGGTTTTGAAGGCTCTGCATGCAGGGCTAATTCTTCTCTGTTATGGATGACCCACCCATTTGAGGAGATGTCTTGGATTTTGATTTGTTCTGAATTTGAATTCCAAAGGTCACTTGAACTTTGCAGTTCTGCAAGCAAGTATTGTATTGGTCCTGTTGCCCAGGGCCGGCGCGTCCATTAAGGCAAACTAGGCAGTTGCCTAGGGCGCCAAAATGGACAGGGGGCGCCACCCCACCACCACCTCTGGCTAGCCTGCTGCCGCCCCGCTGCCGCCCCGCCGCTGGCTAGCCTGCTGCCCCCGTCCCCCTGCCGCCCGCCCCCCCACCCACGTCCCCCGCTGCCGCGGCCACGGCCGCCCCTGCACCCCACTGCCACCTGTCCCCACCCCCCACCGCTCCGCCCGCTGCCTAGGGTGCACAAAAAACTAGCGCCGGCCCTGCTGTTGCCTAGAACATGGATGTACAAACTGTAGCAATGTGTAGCCTGCACACTGTAATTAAAATTGTAAACCGCCCAGAGACTACTTAAAGTGGTATGGGGCGGTATATAAGCAGAACACTTTACTTTTTTTTTTTTGCTTTAGCATTTTGCATCAGCAGAGAAGTAAACAAATAACCCCATAGAACTTAAAAGTATTACACAGTAGTAGGAGATCCTTGTCAGTGGCATCTTGCATTCTTCTGATATTCAACAGGCTCTTAGCTGTAATTCTTAGCTATTGTGCTATTCACTCACTCAGTCAGCATTTTTACTTGTCAAAAAAGAAACTCCTGCCAGGGAAGTCTAGATAAATAGCTACACAGCATCAACTCAATGCCTGCACCCCGATGACATGAATTTTGTATGGTACTAGCTGTAGGCATTTTACCATGCTGATCTCTGTCATCACATCATGCTTCTCTCTGCCTCAAGACTCAGCCTTTGAGTGGTTTCCCATCATTTCTGCATAGACAGAACTGATGCCGGTGCTGAATCCAAAGTTTCTTTTGCTTGATATAAAGTGGAAGGGCTCAATTTGTTCTTTCGGAATGGCCATCAACAGCTGAAGGAGATTTTAAAAGGTAAAGAAAACTTTCCAGCCACAAGAATGCACGTATAAGCTGAAGAGGTTGTGATGTTCCCAACTTCTAAAGTTTTAAAATAGCAGTGTGGATAAACATCTGTCAGAGATAGTTCAAAATATATACTTAATTCTGCTTCAGTGAAAGCAAATGGGCTATCATTAATTCTTTATATGAGCTGTGTAATCTCCCGTCTTAAAACCAGGGTACTTCAAGGGCCAGATGCAGGCGAGTGGTATCAGGAGACAGATATCTAGTCTCAACAGGCATCTGGTGAGGCCACTGTGAGATATAGGAATCTGGATTAGATGGGCCTTTGGCCTGATCCAGCATGGCTCTTCTTATGTTTTTATGTCCTTTATTCCTCTTATTATTCATCAATAATAAACATTTCAAACATCATAAAATAAAGCTTCAAACATGTTACAGTACAGCACAGTACAAGAAAATATTTTTTTACCCAGCGTGTTGTTAGTCTGTGGAACTCCCTACCACAGGATGTGGTGATGGCCTCTGGCCTGGATGCTTTCAAAAGGGGATTGGACAGATTCCTGGAGAAGAAGTCCATCACAGGTTACAAACCATGATGGGGATGTGTAATCCCCAGGCTTAAAACCAGGGTACCTCAAGGACCAGATGCAGGGGAGTGGTATCAGGGGACAGAGATCTAGTCTCTTGCGCTCCCAGACGCATCAGGTGGGGCCACTGTGAGATACAGGAAGCTGGACTAGATGGGCCTTTGGCCTGATCCAGCATGGCTCTTCTTATGTTCATATGTTCTTATGACCTATGATTGCAGAGGATGTTTCTATTTTCACCAATCTACAGGGCTGGTCGTAATTCCTATTTTTGCTCATGGAGAACTGAGGCTGAGATACATCCTGATGCTGGCCTGTGTTTGGAGCCCCACCAAATGGTCTTGGCACCGAGGGCTCTTTCAGACGAAACTGAAGTCCTTACACTGACCATTTTCCTTCCTTGGGTGTGAAGGTTTGTTGGGATGTTTTTCTTAAAGTCTTCTAAAAAAGAAGTTAAGAAATATGTTAAGAAATCTCTCTCTCTCTCTCTCTCTCTCTCTCTCTCTCTCTCTCTCTCTCTCTCTCTCTCTCTCTTTCATAAGAAAATGGCTTTGCTGTTTCTGGGATATGGGTTAATATAGCCCTCTCTCTGCTTAATTGGATGTTTCTAAATTTTACTATTATGAAAGAGGAATAATCCTCCCCCCCAACCCCATCCTTTTCCTCCACAGTGAACCTAATTTTACACACTTTTACAATATGTCTGTGGAGATTCTCAGTCATCCAGCTGAGGTTATCTGGCAGCTGAGTCATGGCAACTGGACTTCTGTTTTTTGTGGGATTGAAAAGTTTCACTATTCATTCAAGTAGCTTCTTCATACTGAAAAAAGCTACCTGGAGGAGTAGTTAAACATTTCGATCCCACAGGAAAAGAAGTCCAGTTGCCATGACTCAACTCTCAGGCACCCTTATAATGTCAGTCTCTTATTACTCATGTTTTTTTCTAAAATAAACAGCACCTAGTGGCATAAGTTTTCATTCATTTAATTTGCTGAGGGGTAGCCTACCTTCCCTAAGGGAGGTAACAACTCACTATTTACCAGGGATGGAACTCAAATTATAGGACTCGCTGTAAAGTTCGACTTAAATTAAACTGGTGACTTGACTCAGGTATCCCCACCACCATCACCAATGACTTTGACTCAACTCATGACTTAGAACCCATCCACCCATATCTTCTATTCTGGTGAAAAAGCTTGTTTTTAAAAGGTGCTCAGACTTGGGGCTTGAGACTCAGGATTTGTTACCAAATACTCAGGCTTGGACTTGGGACTTAAACGCAAAGACTTGCCACTAACCCTGCTAAATATATTACCTGATTTTTCTCTTGATACCCACCAACAGCCAGTTTCAGTCTTACACCATTTCTAGATGTACAAATTCAGTCTTTAGCAACTGCCCAGGGGGAGAGTCCAGAGCGGTGCTTCCCAACCCTTGGTGCCCAGGTGTTCCTGGACTAAAATTCCCAAGAGTGCTCATCACTAGCTGTGCCAGGCAGGATTTCTGGGAGTTGGAGTCCAAGAACATCTGGAGACAACTCAAGGTTGTGAACCACTGGTCTAGAGCACCCGATGGCAAAAGTGTGGACCTCTAGATGATGTTAGACTGGAATACTGACTATTCTGGCAAGATGAATTAACTAGATTTCTGGCAGAAATCTTCAAAAATGGCTGTTTCCTGGAATCTGCAGGGGGGAGGGAGATGTGCAGAATGATCATTGGTAAAGATGAATCTGGGAGTTGAGTCATGGCAGCTGGGCTTGTTGTGGGATCAAAACATTTTGCTGCTCATCCAAGTAGCTTCTCGGGTGTGAGAAAAGTTGGTTTGAGGCTTCCAATTTATAGCTCAACTTCTTTTCACCCCACCCTGGTCTGAATAGGCTTGTTATATGTACAGTGGCTTGGGTGAAAGTCCCACCTATGCAACCTTTCCCAACATCCATTAAGTATATGGGTTATTTATGAGCCGTGGCCTTCCTGGTGGTGTTTTTGAAGGGGTTCTGATTTGTCTGGGGACTGACAAAAGGGCAGCTACTGATAAGTAGCAGTCTGAGTCCCCCCACCTCTGCTGAGAGAGGGATTTTCAGTGCACACATGAATGGCTTCCCTGACTCCTCTCTTGAACCCCCTATCTTCTCTGTTTAAAATGTGTACATCCTCATATTTGAATGAGTGTCCTTTCTCCTTCTAATGAAGGTACACCACTGATTCTGATTCTGAGCTGTTGCCCCTACTGTGCTGGGCCGCCCTCCTGTTTAGTGGCTGTTAAGTTTCTTCAGTATAGAACTATACACACTCTTCATGACTTTGGACCACATATATATTTCTCAGATTGAAGAAGCTACTTGGATTATATTTCAATCCCACACAATAAGAAGTCCAGATGCCATGAAGCAGCTCCCAGATAACCTCACCTGGGTGACTGAGAAGCTCCACAGACATATTATTAAAGATGAAAGAAGTTTTGGTTGTGTGTGTGAACTGGCTTTTATAGACTAGACATTTTTGTTGTTGTTCAGTTGTTCTGTCATGTCCGACTCTTCGTGACCTCATGGACCAGAGCTCGCCAGGCCTTCCTATCTCCCACTGCCTCCCAGAGTTTGGTCAAATCCATATTGGTTGCATCAATGACACCGTCCAACCATCTCATTCTCTGCTGTCCTCTTTTCCTTTTGCCTTCAGTCTTTCCCAACATCAGGGACTTTTCCAAGAACTCCTCTCTCCTCATGAGGTGGCCAAAGTACTGGAGCCTAAGCTTCAAAATCTGCCCTTCCAGTGAACATTCGGGGTTGATTTCTTTCAGGATGGATAGGTTTGATCTCCTTGCAGTCCAGGGGACTCTCAAGACTCTCCTCCAGCACCAAAGCTCAAAAGTATTGATTCTGCGGCGATCAGCCTTTTTTATAGTCCAGCTGTCACTTCCATACATACATACTAGACATACATCCACACATTTCCAAGTGGAATGAGGGCTCACTGCTCATTATGAAACAGTTTGTATGTCTGCTGTTCTGAGGTAACATTCTTGCACCAAAAAGCCAAGTGTGGAGATTGTCAGTGGGTGCGTGTATTAGGTTGGGCCTATAGTGCTATATGAGTAAGAGTGCAAGTCAACAGTTACACAAATCCTGTCAGCAGCAGAAGCCCGAGGAAGCATCATCTGTGTGACACCATGTTGACTGCCAGCAAAATGGCTTATGAGCCCAAGATGGCAGAAAGCAGATGTAAAGAGGTTTAATGATTCTTAAAACCATGCAGTAAAAACATGAGAAGGCTCACCTGCAATCAGTTACAATCACAAAATATCCAGAGAGCTGTAATAATGTATTGCATTTTAGTGTAGCTTTAATAAAAACAGAGTTTTGAGAAGTTCTACTGAGAAAGGTCTTAATGAAACACGTTTGGATCCCCCTTGTTAACAAACCCATTTTAAACCATCAACAATTCTTTTCCAGATTCAAACAACAAAAAGAATTTCAAACAATTTCCTCAGCCTTGATGGCTTAATAGATATTGCTGGTCACAATCCAGCTGGTGATTTATCCTCAGATGAGTGACATTGAATTGAGCCATTTTACTTCGTGCTAAGTCATTGGGAGTTGTCCTCATGGCACCAGAGTGCCACAGATTTCCCTTCTCCCAACACCCCGGCTGGCTAACCCACTCACCAGTTAGCGCACACTACTTTTCTCCTACCCTTCATGTGATTGTCCAGTTCAGGAGGAGCACAGACTTCCCTTCAGTAGAAATGAGGGGGGACCTCCAGAAGTAAGTCACAACCAGCCTTGGTTCCTTGAACAAGTGGGGACTTGGCAAATCAGCTTCCCTGGAAGCTCAATTGATTCAGAAGGTCTTGTTTTGTTCAAACAGTCATCACACAATTGAATGATAAGCCTAATCATTTAAATTCGAGCTGAGAAGGGTTGGGAAGAGGTGGAATTGTTGCCTCCTAAGATGGTTGGTCTACAGCTTCTCAATTAGTCTGTTCTTCCACCCTGCCATTTTACGGGCAGAGTGATTTCCAGTTGGTCAGTATTATCACAACAGTGAGAGATCTGGCTGAGGGATTTGGTGTCCGTGCATTAAAAACAGGGTACTTCAAAAGCCGGATACAGGGGAGTGGTATCAGGAGACAAGATATCTAGTCTCATGTGCCCCCACACACATTTGGCACGGCCACTGTGAGATACAGGAAACTGGACTAGATAGGCCCTTGGTCTGATCCAGCATGTCTCTTCTTATGTTCTTATTCCTAACCAGACTTACCCCTGGACCTCAAATTTTGTGTTGGACATCAAAGAGGTAAACAGCTATCTATCTCTTGTCTTAACATCACCTCTCTGCCTCTTTTGTAAAGGAGGAATTTAACATCTGTGCTGTGGCCCCTTGGATGGATGTCGTCTTTAGAACATGGTGGCCATGTGAAATGGAGGAAGGTTTTCTGTGTGTAGAAGATGAGGGTGTGGGAAGGAAGCAAGCAAGATCCACCTGTTGAAATGCCATCTTTCAAACAACTGGTAAAAGACCAGAAACTCTGCTGTTCTTCTCAGGTGGTCACTTTATCCAGAGACCATAAGATTGTGTTACAAGTTATGTTTTTTTACAGGGCTCCTGCTTGTTTTAACTGCAATTTCTTTGAGTTTTAGTATTCCTTTGGCTGGGGTATGTATAGTGTTCTTGTTGCTGACTTTTATTAACTCTGATCTTTACTGCAGCATTGTTTTTATCTTACGGGCCACCATGAGTGGTTTTCATTCCCCACAAAGTGGCCTAAAAATCTTTTAAATGAAAACAAAGATAAAATAAAGTCACAAGGTATAAAATAGGAAATATAGGCTAATTCACAGAGAGAAAAAAATAAACTTTATTACTTTAATGTTATTTCTTCTCCCCTCTTCTCTTGTAATCTCTCTGTCCACTCTTTCTCGGATGTTAATAATTTTATAAATCTCTCCTGTGACCCACTTCATCCTTCTCCCTCCACCTCAAATTAAAAGCCTCAAATGGTTTTGCATTTTTCTCATAAGGAAGTGGCTCCCACAAGCTTGATCACTTTGCATTTTGTGTTCCTTAGTCCCCCACCCCCACCATCAGTAAGGTTGAATGTATTTCTGAAATGGGAAATCTACACCTGTACACAATATTCCAGATGTGCCTGCACCCATGATTTATGGAAGAAAGGCATCCTTATGATTAGGTGTGTGGATGCAAACCCGAGAACTAAACAATGTGCAGAGAGTATGTTGTGAATCAAAGTATTGTAGAACTCCCATGAAGCTTCACAGACACACTTTATAATTGTTATCTAAATTTAGTGAAATATTTTCTCATGCTATAGATTTCCCTCCAGTCCTTAGAGACCAGAATAACTGGATCTCGGTGGATTACGCTAGATGCAATGCCAATTGTGTGAACACAAGAACCAATTTTTTTAAAGAAATAATGTGAACGCGATAGTAGCAGCGGAAAGAGTTTCATTCAGGGAAAATGAATGAAGAGCCCAAAGGAATTTTGGACTCTTGGGATGCTTTGGACTTCAGCCAACAGTAGCCATGCTAACTGGGGAATTCTGAGAGCCATGGGCCAAAAAAGTAACTTTTCCACATTCCCATAAGAAGCAGATCCCCACCGAAAATCCCCAGGGAGCCTGCAGGAGTCGAGGGAAGTGTGGAGAATAAACAGGAAGACATTTGCTTTATTTCCACATGTGCTTGCCTGGTCCTTACCCAAGCAAAATGGCCATTATCCCCAAAGGATATAGATATGTGACCTATCATCCTGAAAGCACTCAAATAATTTTGTGGGGGAGCCTGTGTGTCAGAGAACAGACAACTGTGTGAACTAATGGTTTAACAACAAAACAAAAGGACAAAAGAAGGTGACCCTTGTTCACATTTTCCCCCTTTTTGTCTCACCAAAATTAATTTTGTCACAAGGTATAAAATAGTAACATTAAAAGATAAACCAGGTTGTGCATATCAGCATGTTATCAGATTTGATATTGCTGAGAAAGGTCAGCTGAGCCAGCAATTTGTTTGATGCAGAGGCCTCCTTTGTTTGGGGAATGAACAGGGCTCTATATTGCCTTCTCCGCCAAAAAGCTTGACACGGCAGTATGATCTGTCGACAACGTAGCTGCTTATGGGATGGGTGAGTGCTGGTTGCCAGTGCGAAAGGAAGGCAGTGCCCTGGCATCACACCCACATGCTTGGAGTAGTTTTAGGCAAAGATGAGCAGGCAGTTAAGCTGGAGGATGCAACAAATATATGCATTAACTAGTTGTTTTTTTAACAAATTGATTTACAACTGGGATCTCTCAGACACGCAGCACAGCTCTAGGTCATCCAGGACAACTCACGGCTTCTTTTGCTAAAGAACCCACACACTGGAATTTTGGTAGGAGGTGCTGTGAGTGGCTGATTCGCAGATATGAGTGTGTCCACTGCCATCTTAATGTACAACAAAGCAGAGGGAACTGGTACATCCACTGGTGGCAAAAGTCTCAAGATGTGTGGAAACATCCAACCAGAAGAAGCACTGTAGTTCAATCACACTGTAACTGGCTTCATGAAACCAGGAAACCCTGCCTGCTATGCCCTCAGATATAGTGAAAATATTGTTACATGCCAACATTGTTAAACTAGAATTGCACTCTCAAGTCCCATTCACCTAACTGCGGGTCAGCACCATCTTATCCATTGCCCCAAGTAAGAAAATATCAAGGTCTGGTTCTGTTTTTGCTTTTGGGCCTCGTGTCATGGTAACACAATATGGCCCCCCTCAGCCTTTTCACCTTCGATTCAAGATACCAAATAAGGGTGAGCCATTTCGTTTTGAAGTGGGAAAGGCAGCGACTCCCAGCATTCTCCAAGAATTTCTCAAAGAGAATTTCTAGGAGTTCTGGCCCACAGGCACAAACCTACATTTCCCTCTCCTAGAACAAGGCCGATCATTCAAGCTGCTTGCATGTGGGGCCTATCTAGCCCTACTGCTGTTAATGTAAAGCCAAGCAAAAAGTAAAGTGCTCTGCTTATATACCACCCCATACCACTACAAGTAGTCTCTGGGCGGCTTATAGTTTTAATTACAGTATGCAGGCTACACATTGCCCCCCCCCCCAGCCCCGAGCAAGCTGGGTACTCATTTTACCAACCTTGGAAGGATGGAAGGCTGAGTCAACCTTGAGCCTTCTACCTGGGATTGAACCCCAGCTTGTGAGCACAGTTTTAGCTGCAGTACAGGCATGTAACCACTGCGCCACGGGGCTCAGTACCAAAGGAATCTGCAGCACTGTAGTTGTTCCTGAAAGATCTAGGTCCTTATCGGATCTGTATTGCCACTGCCCATATGGCTGTGTTGGAAGGTTCCTCCAAAGAACCATATCCTGACAAAAGCTAGGCCTTTCAGGAAGCAGTAGGGCACTTTCCTTTTTGTCAATGATGAACAGTAGGCCTGAGTAAGCCCAAGATAACTGTATTTTGGGCTTACTGTTTCAGGTGAGTGGAAGTAGATTCTTCCTAGCTCTGGAGGGGTGCTAGGGTTAGCCAACTGATAAGCTCTAGAGATGGTCACGAAATGACTTTTTGTTTTTTTAATTGTTTGTTTCATTTCAGAACAAGAAGAAAAATGAACTGATTTTTAAAGGAAAATGAAATGAAACAAACTGGAAATTTTCCGTTCTGTTTCGTTTTTCATTAAGGGCAAGGTTTCCCATAGGAATGCATTGAAAAGCAATGCATTCCTATGGGAAACTAACCCATGCCTTCCTCCCCCCAGTCGGGCATGTTGGGGGAGAGGCAAGGGTCCTTTAAAATGGCTGTAGCCATCGAGGCAAGCGCTTGCTTCAGTGGCTAAAGACATTTTAAAGGACCCACACTTCTCTCCCAACACATCCGATTGGGGGGGGAAACGGCGAGTCCTTTAAAAAGTCTTTAGCCACCAAGGCAAACACTTGCTTTGGTGGCTCAAAGACATTATAAATGACGCACACTTCCTCACCCCCCAAAAAAATCAGGCGTGTTGGGCGAGAAACGGTGGGTTTTAAATTCTTCGCGGCAAGCGGCGGTGCTGGAGCCGCTCCGTCATCGCCTCTTGCCACAAAGAGTAAAAAAATGAAAAATGAAAAAGTGAGTAAGTGAAATGAATGAAATGAAATGAAATAAAAAATGAAACAAAGAAAGGAAACAAAAATGAAACAAAATGGCATTTTCCCATTTTGTGCCCCATCTAATCAGCTCCATGGCTGACTCTTTTGCTAGCCTACATCCTGAGCTTCTTATTATGCCTTTTGGGTCTTTTAAAAATAGCCAAGTATCTTTTTTCCTCTAATAAAGCCATGAAGTGACAACCAGTGGACTGGCCTAGTGGCAAAGAACAATCCTTGCAGTCATTGGATTTCCACATCAAAGCTCGGAGCTCTTGAGAGCCAAAGAGATAATTGTTGCACACGCCTTTTGAGGTCTATTGGTCTGGCCTTGATGCAATGCTGTATTTTTAGCCGGCTTCATTACGTTTTGTATTTAAAAATAGCCCAAGTTACAACCAGCCGCTGCTTGGCAGCAATGAATGATGACTCGCAGGAGCAACTGCTTATTCTGCCTTGTTCCACAGTGTTATGTGAAGCCAGAAGATAAAAGGAGAAAATATGAGTGGCATTAACCTTTGAAGTCGAGGGGGAAAGAGCTTTAATGAAATAGATCAAATCAGGCAATTAAGTGGTGGCTCTTTCTTAGCATGTAGAATAAAAGAGGATGTAGGGAGGGATGAGAAAGGAATTATACCTGATGCTTCTTTATTCATTTGCCTCTAGCTGCTAGCGAGACACAGCAAAACAAGCTAGCTCTGGAGAAGGAAGTTGAAGTTAAGGCCCATGTTGCTGTTGTGTCATCGATAGGTGTGGAGTCTTAGTCCAGAGGCTAAAACAGGCCCCAGAAGTATACACCTCTGCCCCAAAATACAATCCTTTGATGGTTGCCCATGCTTTGCACAGTTACCTGCCTGGCCACTACTAATGTCCTAAATGGCTGAAATTCCTTTCCTTGACCAAAGATATAGACCAGTGGTGGCCAAACTTTGGCCCTCCAGATGTTTGGGACCACAACTCCCAGAATTCCAAGTCTGTAGTGCCAATCACAAAGAACTGTGGGGCCCCCGTGGCACAGTGGTTAAATGCCTGTACTGCAGGTAAAACTGTGCTCACAACCTGGGTTCAATCCCAGGTAGCAGGCTCATGCTTGACTCAGCCTTCCATCCTTCTAAGGTCAGTAAAATGAGTAACCCAGCTTGCTGGGGGGGGGGCAATGTGTAGCCTGCATACTGTAATTAAAACTGTAAACCACCCAGTGACTACTTGAAGTGGTATGGTGGTATATAACCAGAACACTTTTTGCTTTTTTGCTCTGTGGTCCAAAACATCTGGAGGGCCAAAGTTTGGCCACCACTGATATAGGGCCTTTTCACACGACCCCTAAGATCCGCTGGCCACTTAAATTCAGACCAGAGATCTTAGGGGTTTGTCGCTGTTCCTGCGTTCCCACCCCCTCCGCACTCCTGGCTGCTGGCTGCATGAGGGGAGGGAGAAAAAAAGGAAGAAAAGAATGCCGCTCACCTCCATTCTGCCATCCCGGCACTGCATTCAGATCTCTTAAAGGGGCGGGGGGCAAAAAAAGAACAAACAGAAGCAAGGAGAGCCGGGCAGTCACTACATTATATCCGCATCAGGAATTTTCACCTCCAGAGAGCAGGTACCTGAAAAGTGTGCTGGGACATGCTTAGGTGGGCGTGGTTGCACTTAATTATCTGTAAACTCCGGAGCTGGTGGGGAAACAATTTTAAGCTCCGGAGCTGGGAGCCATTTGCGGCGGAGTTTAGGGGTCCTGTACAAAAGATACTAGAAGTAGACAGCAAAAACTTTAAGCCAGATGCTGCTCTTTTGGGTTCCTGCACTTTTGCTGTTGACTCCAACCACCTATGTTATTATGTAGCCCATGAAAACAATTCAAGTTTGAATGTAGCCCCCAAACTGAAAGAGATTTTCTCACTCTTTGTAAAATGGGTGGCATGAGATAAGAATGGTTAGACTCGGTTTGAAACATCTCCTGCTTCACAAAATCCACTGGATGGTGGTCCAGCTCAGGATATTTCCAGTCTGAGGTAAAGGACAAGATGGTGTCTCCCTAATGAATTGCAAAATTCATTCAAAAATCACTGATTCATCAGTTTGTATTGTACAAATTGAACAGTTTGTACATATACAAACTGATGAGTTTTTAGGGTTTTTTTTATTTGCTGATTCATTGAAATACAGCAGGACCCCAGTATCCACTGGGGATCGGTTCCAGACCTTCTCATGAATGACAAAACCTTGGATAAGAGAGAAGCCCCCCCCAAAAAAACCCTGCTGTTTTGCGATAGTAGCTTGGTTTACAGCTGCTGTTTTGCAACAGTAGTTTGCTTTACAGCCACTGTTTTGCAACAGTAGTTTGCTTTACAGCCACTATTTTGCAACAGTAGTTTGCTTTACGGCCGCTGTTTTACAACAGTAGCTTTCTTTTACAGAGGCTGTTTGTGACAGTAGCTTACTTTACAGCTGCTGTTTGTGACAATAGCTTGCTTTGCGGCTGCTGAATATTTATTTATTTTTTTCCTCTGCCAACTGTGGATAACTGAATCAGTGGTTAATGAATCAGTGGATACGGGGGGCCTACTGTAAATACTAAAATGGCCTCCTATGCAACTAGAGAAACTAAATGTACAGGAAAACTTCCCCTGAATCTTCTCTAAACTCTCTCCGTGTTTGGGGAAGGTTGGGTTTCCCAAGCCAGTTTTGGGGGGGAATTTGTGTGTGTATAATTCAGATTTCTGAAAACTAGTCTTCAATGATCTTGCAGAGCTTGTAGAGGAGAGTCGTGGGGTACATCCAAACAAATTTGGCATTTCTAGGTGTAGGTGTCCTAGGGGGGCCATTCATTTTTTGTTATTCATTGACATTGAAGAAAAGGAATGAAACTTGGAGTTTTTCTGATATGTCCACCTGTTTATAGGGAACCTTCTAGCCACCAGAGATACAGGTTAAAATGATGGCAAATTGGCACTTTGCAAAAAAAAAATAGTGGGTTTTGAATTGCAGTTTGGGCACTCGGTCTCTAAAAGGTTTGCCATAACTGTCCTACAGTGAGAACATCCAGCTGAAGGGATATCTTCCTGTCACTGCAGATGATCAGTGAGTGGAGAAGAAAGATAATAATAATAATAATAATAATAATAATAATAATAATAATAATAATAATAATAATAATAATAATAATAATAAATACCCTGGATATTGTGATTGTGGAAAAGAAAAAAGTGTGGATCATTGATGTTGCTATACCAGGAGATAGTAGAGTCACTGAGAAACAACTTGAAAAAATTACCCGATATCAGGATCTGAAAATTGAACTTCAGAGACTCTGGCATAAACCGGAACAGGTGGTCCCAGTGGTAATTGACATGCTGGGTGTGGTGCCCAAATAACTAAGCAAGTATTTAGAAGAAATTGGAGTTGACAAAGTCACCATCAGTCAGATGCAGAAAGCCATCTTATTGGGATCTGCTCGCATAATTCGCCGATAACATCACTGAGTCCTAAACATTTGGGAAGCGTTCGACTAGTGATTGATAATACAAAATCCAGCGTAGATGGCTGTGTGGTTAATAATAATAATAATAATAATAATAATAATAATAATAATAATAATAATAATAATAATAATAATAATAATAATAATAATAATAATAATAATAATAATTCATCAAGACTTACGGTGACCCTTTCCAGGTACTGTACTCAGAGGTGGTTTACCATTCCCTTCTTCTGGGGGTAGCTTGGAAACTTTCAGCTTGCTCAAGACTTTACAGGCTGACTGTTCTATGGGAAACACAGTGGGACATTGAGCTCTTAGACTCTGGCTCTACAGAGTTGCATACTCTACAGGTATGCAACTCACTGAACTCTACACTGAGCAATTTAAAGACCCCAGCATTATTGCATGGAGCAAATCATGGTCTGATTTGCAGCCTAGGAAGCTCTTGTACTAGAGCTTACCCTGCAACGAACATGTATAGAATGGGAATGTATGTGTACTATGAAAAGTGTCCAAAGAAATATGGCTGTGAAGATTCTCAGTCATCTAGATGGGTTTATTTGAAAGTTGAGTCATAGCAACTGGAATTCTTTGCTTGAGAGATTCAAATGTTTTGCTGCTCATCCAAACAGCTTCGTCAGTCTCAGCTTCCAAAGAAAGAAACATGGATTACATTCAGCCGCAGACCACTATCTTTGGCTCTGCTACAAGTTCTTGCTGTTGCAGGGTGGTCCCAGCAAGGACCTGCTTCAAGATTGCATGAGATGGCCCTGAAATCTCAAGAAATTGAATCTCGGTGATCTGGCAAGCCTCAGCAACTGTTCTTCTACCATCCACTGACACTTCAGCCTTCACCTGAAGGATTTGGAATACCGTACTTCTTTGAACTGATGAGGTAGAACTCCATCCCCCATCTCTGCTCCTCACCTCCTCCCCCAATTTAAGTTTGGCTTTGCCAAAATCTCAACAATGAACTGGTTCTCCTAGCAGCCACCGGACATACGTGCCAGGCTTTTTGGAACATAGCTCATCCCAGTCACACTAGTGTCAAGCTTGACCATGTCATCTACACAAGGGGAATGAGAAGAACGAAGCAGAGGCGATGATCTCTTTATACTAGAAGACACAGAAGAGACTGCAGTCACTTGTGAATCAATGCAGAGGAAGCAGATTCTTGAAGCAAAACAATAAAGCAAAGGAATGGATGCTCATAACCTTTCATTTGTATTTTGATTATACAACCAAAGACCCTGGGGACCATTTTGGCATCTACTTATAGACATGCATATAAGAGTGTGTTCTAATTAAATATGTCAGCATTGCTGGTTGGAGGAGAGTTAATTGCTTTCCAGAATATCCCAAGAAACGGCAGCATTACAATGTGGGGCCCAGGATCTGGAGAGTCAGCTATAATGATACCCATGAATCCTCTGCTGTAAAGTAAACCTTTATTTTTTTTGAAAAAAAAAAAACTGCTACAACATGTTTTATGGTGCCATAAAAAAGAAGGAAGTCAATAGCTATCTCTAATATAACCGTAACCGAAAAGATACTTTACGGATTCAATATTGTTTGAAGGGCAGCATAATTTGAGGATTTGACCTTAACCAAGATGTCATTCACTAAGTCGAAGTTGATAGGTTAAAAAAATATATGAACAAATGAAGGGCACTCAAGGGACCTGCAAGGGTTCAAGCAGAATTTAAAGGTGATTTTAGCTTCAGCTTGATGACTGGTTTGCATGGCACAATAAACATAATGCTAGAGATGTGTGGATACTCTCTATTCTATTTTTTTCCTCAAAAAAATTGCCACATAAACTAGGACCAACCTGCCCTCAGTTCAACCAATTTGGCATTTCAGGATTTGTAGACCTCTGTATGTTTTTTATGTTTCTGGATCTGGAAGGACAAAAATCGAAACACCAGGAAAAAAACTTCCAGAAAACAGCCAAACTGCCTAAAAAACTCACAACAGCTATCTGATCCTGGCCGTGAAAGCCTTTGAGAATATGTAGATAGGTATATTTTTCTCCACTCCAAATATATTCCTCTCTGGCTAGATCTTAAGGCTTCCACTCCTATGATCCACTTGCCTACCAAGAAATCTCTATGAACTTTCTTTCCACCTTCCTTCCTTCCTTCCTTCCTTCCTTCCTTCCTTCCTTCCTTCCTTCCTTCCTTCCTTCCTTCCTTCCTTCCTTCCTTCCAATATCTCTCCAATATTCCAAGTCAGTCAAAGACCCAAGAGTAAGATGTTTTGGCCCATTCCTATGAAAAATGTTCACTTTATCGCTGGTTTCATTGCTGTGAAAGCTGGATCCATCGTTCCCTGAGTTATTTATTTATTTATTTATTGAAAAATATTTCTATCCTTCCTTTCTCCCTGAAAGGACCCAAGGCGAGTTAACATTCCCTTTGAGGAATTAGATGACAGACATAGATGTATATCCATTTTACTGGGGATGCTTGGTAGAAAAGAAAGATCAGCTGGTAACATATTTTCTCACAGGACAGACAAATCCTGTCTGCCTGCTGAGTCCCCCCCCCTCACACAACTTTGCATGCATTTTTGTCATGTAATGTGTGTGTGTGTGTGTGTGTGTGTGTGTGTGTGAGAGAGAGAGAGAGAGAGAGAGAGAGAGAGAGAGAGAGAGAGAGATCATTGATGCTGAAGATTGGATATGACAGCTGCTCAGAACAAAATGATTACATGAAAAAGGGATGAAAAAGAAAAGGGAAAGGAAAGACATGGAGGGAAAAAACGTCCCTGGATTATACCAATAAATGAATGTAATAGGGATATCTATCTATCTATCTATCTATCTATCTATCTATCTATCTATCTATCTATCTATCTATCTATCTATCTATCTATCTATCCATCCAATGGGCCCAAAGAGCTGTGTATATTGGCAGAAGGGTGGGATGAATAAGGGAACAAGATGACATGACACCGTATTAGGATGTTTGGTGAGAGAAAGGCTCAGTTCAACCTCAAGAGCCACTGAGTAAGAAGAAAATGTCGCTTTAACAGTATTAGGGGACAATTTATTATGTGTATCCTTCGAGTGCAGCACAATGTCACTGCGAGCCGGTGCATTTGCATTATTTCCAGACAACGGCAGCCGCAGAAAAGGGACACTGATTTATTTCAGAGCAGGCTCAGGTGATTTTTATGTCTACCAGGAGCTGTGTCAGATAGAGCTTAACCCGTTCCAGTCTCGCAAGTGCTTCCGAGAGGAGTCTTCTGTTGCTGTCGCAATTGTCCATATGTTTGCATTCATTTAAGAAAGCACTGGGGGTTGGAAATGGGTCTTCTCCATCTCATCTCATCTCATCTCATCTCATCTCATCTCATCTCATCTCATCTCTCTCTCTCTCTCTCTCTCTCTCTCTCTCTCTCTCTCTCTCTCTCTCTCTCTGTTTGTTCCTTGGAATGGCAGTTCAACTATTTGTCCAATCAAGAGGAAAAGTGGGCACCTCCTTTTCAGTCTTAAATTACGAAAAAAAAAATACAAAGCAGTTCTGGCTGCTCCTGTTACTTTCCCTTCTGTTCCTTGGAAGACTGAAGCATCAGTTCTGTTTTACAGTTCTGTTTGCAATACCTGGAACCGAAGCTGTCTGAAGAGTGATGACTGCCACCATGGACCAACCATGCCTTGTTCTCTCTACAAAAGCAGGCTTGATTAATCGATGGATTGGTTAGATTTATATACCACCCATCTAGCTACCAGGGTACCCAGGGATATACCAAAGTAAACAACAAACAAATAATAAATAATAACAACCAAGTCACACTAGTTAGAAAATGATATGAACATTAGATATACTGCAGAGGTAGTATAACTAATTCTGGACAGGGGTACAAATACTAGAGTTATGAATTGGACTCAGGGAAGTCCTGCTTAAAAGCCAGGTTTCTAGTGTGTGTTTAAAAGTTCCCAGTCTATGGGCCAGGTAGATGTCAGGGGGTAAAGAATTCCACAGGTGAAGGAGCAGCCACTGAGAAGGCCCGTCTCTGGTTTTTGTTTCCAGGCCTCGCTTGGTGTCAGGGCCCTCCATCACTCCGCCTAGGAAGAACGCTGACCGGTGGTTTGGGCAGTTCTCTGTGGAAGAAGGTACAAAGGTCTTAAACCAGGCATGTCCAAACTCCGGCCCTCCAGATGTTTTGGGACACAACTCCCACAGTCCTTTGCCATTGGAAATACAGGCTTGGAATTCTGGGAGATGTGGTCCAAAACATCAGGAGGGCTGAAGTTTGGACATGCCTGTCTTAAACCATTCAAGACTTAGTTTGTTATCAACATTAACTTGAAGTCAAGATAGAAATGAACTGGTAACCAGTGCAGATCAGCCAATGTGAGGGAGATATGATGAAAATATTTCACCCAGTTAGTAATCTGGCCGCTGTATTCTGGACCAGATGAAGCTTCTGCATTAGCCTCATGGGCAGCCCCATGTAGAGAACATTGTAATATGCTAATATTGAAATTACCAATGCATGGACCAGCGTAGCAAGGTCAGGACGCAGCTGGGCAATCCGCCAAAGGTGGAATTGGGCAGAAAAAAGACCACAGACACTCCATGGGACTCCATGGATACTGCTGGGTCCAAGAGGTTGACCAAGTTGCAAACCTCAGCCTTAGTGGGGTTAGTCACTTCCCCAAAAAGAGAGGGAGTTTCCCAACACATAGATACTGAAGCCCCCCCTCCAAACCAGGACTTCTGTCCGGTCCAGATTCAACCTCAATCAATTTAAATGAATCATAGAATAGTGAAGTTGGAAGGGGCCTACAAGGCCATCAAGTCCAACCCCCTGCTCCATGCAAGAATACAAATAAAAGGATACAGTGTTTTAATTTGGATTTCTGCATGGATGTGCTCCTACCTACTCCAGCATGGCCCCTAGGCAACGCTCAAGGGATGGGGTCGCATTCACCGCAGAAAGGAGAGACAGAGTTGCGTGTCATCAAGGTAGTGATGCCATGAAGCACCACACTTCCAGATGGCCCCTCCCATTGGCAAGAAATTTGGACTCGGGAGGGATCATCATTTTGCAACTCGGCAGCAACAATATGCTCAGGTGCGACAGTCATTCCTGCTAGTGCTTCTGTCCCATAATCCTCAAAAGTAGAGGTGGGCACGAAACAGAAAACTGATGGTTTGGTTCATTCTGTTTTGCCCCCCCCCCCATTCAGTTTGTTTTGTTTCGTTCGATACAAATTTTTAAAACAAAAATTTGTATGAATGAACCAAAACGAACTGGTTCGGCTTACTTGGACCACCGCCGCCGCTGGGGGACTGCCAATGCCTCCACCAGAGGACTGCTGCCGCTGCTGCCGGGGGCGCCGCTGCTGCCGGGATGGCCGCCACCACCGCTGCCGACCACGTGGCCCCAAGGGCCAGGTTGGTGCTTTTAAAAATTTTTATTATTCATTTATTTTTACAGCGCCGACTAGAGATGGGCACGAAACGAGCAATTTTTCGTTTTCGTTTTCGTTTTTTCATTTCATTTTGTTATGTAATGAAACGAAAAATGAATTTTGTCTCCAAAATGAAACGAAACGAACCAAAACAACAGAAATTTTGTCATGCGTTTCGTTTTCGTTGCAGCAAATACACTGAACTGTAATGAATGATAACAAAACAGCAATTTTTCGTTTTCGTTTTTGTTTTTTCATTTCATTACATAATGAAACAAAAATGAATTTTTTTGCAAAAAATTCATGAAAAATGAAAACGAACCGAAACGGACCCCCTAAACGACAAACGACAAACAAAACACCATTTTTTGAGTCGTGCCCATCTCTAGCGCCGACCATGCGGCCCCAGGGCCAGGTCGGTGCTTTTAATTTTTTAATTTTATTTTTATTTTTACAGCACCAACCACGCGGCCCCAGGATTGGTTCATTTTTCATTTCGTTAGCTAACAAAACGAACAATGAAACGAATTAAAAATTCATTTCGCACCCATTTCTACTCAAAGGTTTATGCCAAATAAAACGTGCTCATATCAAAGTAGCACAGGTATCATCCCCACCCTCAGTAAATTTTGGTAGTACAGTACATCCAAAACCTTCCAATAAAAGAAAGAAAGAAAGAAAAGAGAAAAAGAAAGAAAAAGAAAAGAAAACCCCTGTCTGATGGGGAGAAAGATGAAGGGGTGTGCCCATGGGCAGTTATCACTTTTTTCAAAATGTCTTCATATTTCTGCAAAACCATCATTGGTACACATACTTATTAGGAATCATCTAAGCAGAATGCACACTCATTCATCCGTCTATCTATCTATTCATTCATCTGCCTTATCACTCACTCACTCACTTTATCTTCTCACTAGCTGTCACAGTGATGAAATACTTAGGTTTTTGCAAGGCATTTACAAGAGGTAATGAATTTCCAATTGTTGGGTTCGGCAATGTTTCCTTGCAGGTGAAGGACTGCACAGTTATTTTATAAATGTTGGCAGAACACACATACACAGAGAGGAGGAAAAAGAAACCACTTCATTGATTGTGAAATGGTGATGATCTTGAAACAGACCAGGTGAAAGATGCTAACAACTTTAATGCATTTGACACCTACAAGGGCATCCTGTGATAGTACCGTAGTGTGTCTGATATGTCGGGAAAGGTGCTATACTTGTTCAAGGAGCACAGTTCCTTGTTACGAAGCAACTGGTTAGAAGCCAATGACCCTGAATTCTAAAGAGAACAGCAGCAATGGCATAAAAAAGTGCCAACATAAGAGGCTTTCAGACATTCTTCCTTTCTTTCTGGGTGAGCAAACTTCAGAGTTTGTCTTACTAGAGTCTCAAGATCAGCAACCCAGAGCCAGGTGTAGATGCCATTGTACAAAATGATAGAAAGGCTGCACCTGGAGTATTGTGTACAATTCTGGTCACCACAACTGAAAAAAGACATATGAGGTGCAAAAGGAGCAATTAAAAAAATTACTGGGCTGAGGGACCTCCCTTATGAGGAAAGGCTAAAACATTTAGGGCTTTTTAGTCTGGAAAAAAGGTGCCTGAGGGGGAATATGATTGAGATGTACAAAACAATGCAAGGCATGAGTAAAGCGGATAGAGGGACACTCTTCTCCCTCTCACAAAATACCAGAACTAGGGGACATCCACTCAAATTGAGGGTTGGAAGAGTGAGAACAGACAAAAGAAAATAGCGTGTTGTTAATCTCTGGAACTCCCTGCCACAGGATGTGGTGATGGCACAGGCTACAAACCATGAAGGAGGTGTATAATCTCCAGGCTTAAAACCAGGGCATTTTAAGGGCGAGATGAAGATGAGTGGTATCAGGAGACAGATGTCTAGTCTCAGGCACTCCCAGAGGCATTTGGTGGGGCCGCTGTGAGATACAGAAAGCTGGACTAGATGGGCCTTTGGCCTGATCCAGCATGGCTCTTCTTAAGTTCTTATGTTCTTATGTTTAGAATTAAAGAGCAGTAATATTGTGTGTTTGGATGTGTCTACATGTCAAGATTCCTTCAAGTGACGATGGGTGGATACATTTGGTGAGTAGAGATGGGCACGAAACAGAAAAATCGCGTTTCGGTTTTTCGTTTGTCGTTGAGAGGTCTGTTTCGGTTCGTTTCTGTTTGTCGTGAATTTTTGGAAAATTTTCGTTACCGTTTTTCATTTTTTTGTTTGTCGTTTCTACCCGCTTTTTGTGCAATTATTAAAGCATTTCCATGCACAGGCATCCCCCAACGCCCGAGACCAGAGGGAAAACACTAAAAAAATGGATGCTGGCAGAGACACACGCACACAGGGAGGCTGCAGGACTGAAGCTAGAGTCGCAGCAGAGACAGCAATCCCACCCTAACTCCCACCAGAAACTGCAAGGAGGACGGGGGCTGCCAGAGCTTTTTATGCCCTCTGTGGCTGCCAGACCTGCCTGCCCAGTCTGCAACCTGGGCATGCTATTGGTTGAACATGATCCCATCACATGGCTTGCCTCCATTTTGTGGCTGGTGGTGACATCCATTTTAAAGGGAAAAGAAAAATACATCGCAATGGGAGAAGACTAAAACAAACATTTTAAGGACCCCAACCCCCCTGGTAGGTATTATTAGACAATATAAATAATTATTGCTGCGTTTTTATGGATGTCCAGGGCGTTTTTTAACATTTAAAACAGTTCATTTCATTGCGCGTCACCATTAACGGAAACGAAACGTAACAACCACAATTTTCATGGTTCTGTTCATTTCGTTTCATTTTCATCACAATTTTCGTTTGTCGTTTCGTTACGGAAGTGTTCGTTCCGTGCCCATCTCTATTGGTGAGTCTAGATACTAGTGTTCTGTCTCTAGGCTGCCCCAAATGAGGAATCAAAAGAAGCCGGGAGTTCATATTAAGTTTTGAAAAAGTGGCATTTGTTTTTGTGCGAAATATCACAGAGGTGCATCACTGACATGAGCAGCTGTTCACCTTTCATTTTTTTAGTGAAAAAATGTTCTCTCTTTCTTTATTTTAGAGTATTTTTTACCCTGCCTTTCTCCTTGGAAAAGGACGCAAATGGCATGTCCTGACAAGGAGATGTCCCACAAAAACAGCTGGGTGGCGGCGGCTGCTCGTACTTGGGTCTTGTACTTGTCCCACCTTCGTGGTAAATGTTGCTGCTCAAAAGACAGGGCAGTAACTGGGCTGTTTGTGTAGATTGGGTTCACAACTGGGCCGGACTTAATTTATGACCTCCTTTGCCTTTGTGATGACATTGACACCAAATTTGATTGCCTAGTAAGTCCAAATCATCATGGTATTCTTGTCCAGGCATCTGAATACATTTTATTACATTGAATCAAGCTGCATTCTTAAGTCCACTTGCAGTGGGGGCTCAGTCAGTACTATTGAATGTTGTGACTTGAGTGGGTCTCCCCTGTTTCACATAACATTGACCCCTGGACACCAGTGGGATTTGTAATAGTACTGACTCGTTTTCCAGAAACTGATTCAGAGTAAATTTCCTCTTAGCCGGAACTGGTGTTTGATGTACCATCAAGCTGGAACCAATTTACAGCAAATATAATAGGGATTTCACTCAACCCACTACACCGCATTGGATATCTCTGGAGTTAGGAATAAGATTTGGAGCCAGTGGGATACATATCTCATGCAGTCACACTGTCATAGTGCTCTATCACAAGTCCTTTAAAATCCTGATAAAATTTCCTGATAAACCATTTCCAAAAATCTTGTCCCCACGGCCACCGGGCTTTAAAACAAACAAACAAACCCAGTAATCCCCCTTTAGCGAGTCTTCCAAGACCTACCTGAGAAGAAGGGAATTTTTTGCTCCAGTTATAAATCCACACTTTTCTGGAGGCAAAACTCATGGGAGCACGCATATGATCTGGATTTCTACTTTTTAAATTTTTTCCTGGCGCTGACCAGCTGGTGTTGGGGCTGGTCGGGCCTTTTTAATTTTTTAATATTTTTATTTCCTCCCCCCCTCCCCCAGCACCTTGGGGGTGGTTGACACTTTTCTTTTTAAAATCCTTGTAGTGGGAACGGAGAACCCACATCTTTGGTCAGTTGATCAAGAAAGAAGAAAAGCCAGACTTTTACAATATCTGGATCTTCCCCCAGGTGAGATAGCGGCCATAGTCTGTAAACCACTTGACTCATCCTCTTGCCCTTCCTTTTTCCTTGTTTGTATCATGTGGATGATCTAGATCAGTGCTGGCGAACCTTTTAGAGACCCAGTGCCTAAACTGCGATTCAAAACCCACTAATTATTTGCAAAAGTGCCCATACAGCCATTTAACCTGAATACAGGTGGCTGTGAAGGGGCGATGTCAGGTGCCCACAGAAAGGGCTCCGAAGGCCACCTTTGCCACCTGTGACATAGATTCACCAACGGTGATCTAGATCAAACTAGTGGTGAGGGCAGTTTCTCAATTATGTTCTCGGACTGCTTCACAGGTTACTTACTATGGGCTTTGTTGTTAGAGGGGTAATGGCAGACAGCCCTCCATCAGGTGCAACTTATCCCTCACTACAGATTTTTCCTCACTATTATGTGGAAACATGGAAAGGAATGGGAGGGTCAGACCGCCAGAAAGAAATTTGTCTGATTGTACTGTTTCCGGGCCCAATTCAAGGTGCTGGTTATGACCTTTAAACCCTATACAGCTTGGGACCAGGATATCTGAGAAACCGCATACTTCCATATAATCTGGTCCTTCTCCTTAAGTCATCAGAGAAGGCCCTTCTACGAGTGCCACCACCCAGGGAGGTGAATGGGGCAGGGGCTAGAAACAGGGCCTTCTCAGTAGTGGTGCAGGTATTATGGAATTTCCCTCCCCTTTGAGCTAAGAAATGCCTCCTCCCTAGAAACATTTAAACGAGGCCTCGAGACTTTTTATTTAGGCAAGCCTTCTGAGCCTCCAGCCTTTTACAAATTCTTTATTTATAACAGCTTAATACTCAGTTTTATTGGGTGGGGGCCTTTTACATTCTGCTGCTACTGCTGTTTTATTATTGCCCTTTATAGTGTATTTATTATTGTTTTTAAATATTGTCTTTGGTATTTTAATATTGCCATGTTGAATTATTGTTGTGAGCTGCCTTGGGTCCCTTCAGGGAGAAAGGCAGCATAAAAATAAAGTTTGTTTGTTTATTTTATTATTATTATTATTATTATTATTATTATTATTATTATTATTATTATTATTATTATTATTATTATTATTATTATTATTGGGAGATACCTCGCTGGAAAATAGTACCTGTTAAAGGGATCTGGGAATCTTGGTGGACCACAAATTGAACATGAGTCAGCAGTGTAATGTGGCGGCCAGGAAAGCCAATGAAATTCTTGGTTGCATCAACAGAACCATAGTGATAATACCACTCTATTCTGCTCTGGTCAGACCTCATCTGGAGTACTGTGTCTTGTTCTGTGAGCCTCAATTTAAAAAGGATGTTGACAACCTCGAGCGGGTACAGAGGAGGGTGACCAGGATGGTTGAAGTGCTGGAATAATTTTTTATGAGTAACGGCTTAGGGAAATGGGAATGTTTAGCCTTTCAAAAAGAAGGCTGAGAAGGGATATGAATGCTACGTTTAAATATGTGAAAGGATGTCATATTGAAGAGGGAACAGGTTTGTTTTCCATGGCTTCAGAGACTAGGACTCGGGGCAATGGTTTCAAACTACAGTAAAAGAGATTCCATTTGAACGTTAGGAAGAATTTCCTGACGGTTAGAGCTGTTCGGCAGTGGAATATGCTGCCACAAAGGAGGGTGGTGGGGCCTCCTTCTTTGAAGGTTTTTAAGCAGAGGCTAGATGGCCACTTGTCGGAAATACTGTGATGGGGTTTCCTGCATGGCAGGGGGTTGGACTGGATGGCCCTTGAGGTCTCTTCCAACTCTATGATTCTATGATCCCTGGGAGTAATTTCCCTGAGAGCAACCCTTCTGTTCCCACAGAATTACTCAAGCCTAGCCTTAAAAAAAGAGCAGCTATGCTGTCTGACCCCAAAGGTCAAATTTGGTTATAGAGCAGGAACTGATTGATTTGTGATCTCCTGTGTCTCTTGATCACCTGATAACTGCTTGAACTGGACTGTATCTCAAAGGGTCCAAAATATGAGCTACTATTCCATCTCGTTGCACCTTGAGTTTATAGAGGACACTGGAGAGGCCCAAACTTGTCGTCACAGGGAAGTTTAGTAGGTTTCCCTCAGCTTCTCTCTGTTCCTCTCTCCTAGAGTTGCTCCAGTACAGGGTATAAAAACGTAGGTTGACCATGCAAGATTGTCGGAAGGATGACAAATAAATAATGGACTAAATGCACGGAAACACTGTACAAATGTAATTCTTGTTATTTTTGCAGCAGTAATTTCTATAGGAGATGATCAAGAGCCTACTGATTAAAAAGTACATCTTGCACTGTTTTTTGTTTTTGAAAAGACACAGGCTTATTCTTTGTATCTTGAGCTTGAGAAATGGCATTAACTTTATAGGAACATTTCAGTAGCTAAATCTATCTGGCACAGCAAAGCGATGGAAAAAGAGTGTCAACACAACACATGCAGCACTGTCTTGAGGCCAGTCCACTGGAAGGCCATTCAGAGAAGGTATAGTCTATGTTCATTAAATCAGGGAAAAATAAGTTCTTCCATGAAAGGCCTCTGTCCCAATTTCTTAACCTAAATAATGTGTCAGAAGTTTGTCTGCAAATGTTCCAGGCTCAGAAATGATTCCAGCTTGTTCCCGGTCCTATGGAAATTTTTTGGCATGAATGTTTTCCAAGCCATAATTTCAGCTTTCCTATACAGGTCCTATCCACACAGACCAAAATGGCTGTATTTATACAAAAAGGAGAACAAGAGAGGCCCAGTTTTAAATAAGGATATATTCAAAGACTCACGAGTTGTTCCACTAATTTAGAATGAATTGCTCGGGAATACGATAGGGAGAAAATTTATGAATTACACCCCAAAAGATAAAGCATTTTAAATACAAAAGAGAATGAAAAGAGGCCACAGTGTTGCATGAAATCTGTGTGTATGTTTATGTGCCTAGATGACAGACTAAGAAATGCAGCCTATATCACTGTAGCAGTGAAGATTTAGTGACCTGTGTTTCTGTTCACTCAGCTAGTTTTCCAGGTGCTGAGGGGAAAGTCTAAGGCCCCCGCTCTTCCTTTTTATGGCCCTTTATTTTAAAACTGGAGGGAGATAAGGTACCATTCAAACAGAGAATACATATATTCTAATACAAGTCACTTCTCCATAACGCAGGAGATAAGCCACCTCCTAACTGAAGACTATAAAATGGGTGGATTGGCCAGAAGTACTCTAGGAACAGTACAAAAAAAGTAACTTTCCCCAGGTTTGGAGAAGAGAGCCCTTGACCTACATACCTAAGTTCTGAAATCACATCCACTGCTTCTTTACATCACATAGTTCAAAAGAAACACCATTCTTAAACACACACCTTCCCACTAGATTGATAGCTAGCAAGCCTGAACGTCTTGTAACAATGAGTTTTAGAGCAAAGAGAAAGTGCTTTCTGAAAACCCCAGTCATTTTGAAACCAAAAAGCTTCCTCTGGATGGGATTCAAACTTTTCTTGTCCAGACAGCTTGAGTACTCCCGTTGCCTGAATTACCGCCCTCATGAATGGAAAGATTTTCTTGGCCGATGCCCAGCTATCATCGTTTCACGTTGAGGGATGGCCTTGATGGACTTACAGTTTTTAAGAGGTCTGTTTACCCTTTCAATGGCTGTGTTGTGAGTAAGAGGAAGCAATGCTCAGGGTCTTTTATCTGGCTGTAGTCCTTGTGAGTCACAGCTAATTCTTCTGGCTCCATCTCTCCTGACTGATGGGGTTCTGCTCGTTCATTCAACGGTGAAAGGACAACCTATACCAGAGGTCACCACAGGTTTCAACCTGGTTGGTTATGGGGAGCTGAGCATTCTTAGAGTGCACCAATACTCATGGAGTTTAACAGTCTGATTCCGCATCAACTTTATTTCATTTATTTATTCGATTTATATACCGCCCACCTGACAGCAAGGCCGCCCCGGGCAACTGACAACAGTGCAAAATAAATACAAAAGAAAGTGAAAACCATCCCAAGAAGTTAATTGAAATTAAATCAAATCAAATCGAGATACAAACATCAAACAGTTCATGACCCTATCAATCCATCAACAAATTCAAATAAAAAATTAAATAAAAATTAAAGGGGGAATGGATGGCGGCACTGAATTGGCAAAAATCATGTTTTCTTAAGTTGTCTGGGCTCAGGGGAAGTTTTTACACACCCTATAAAGATTCTGAGTGAAGGGACCAAATTTTGGATGGTGGAGTATTCCAAAGATGAGGAGCGGCTAGGGAGAAAGCCTGTTTTCTTTACTGGTCTCTCTTGGGATCAGTCTTCCACTATCCTTCCTGGGAGGAATAGATAGCACAGGCAGTTCTCATTGGAAGCAGGCATTCTGCCAGGTAACAAGGTCCCAAATCATTTAGGGCTTTGTATGTTAGTGTCATCTTCTAGGAGAAGGAAAACCCTGATTTTAAACTTCCACTTCCTTGTGGTTATATCAATTTCTGGAAAAGGCTTCAGGAGTTAACCTCGAGGCAAAATCTGTAGGCGGAGTCCCAGAGGCAGTTCATGGCTGTGTACGTTCATGTTCTGGTAGATTCTGAGACATAGCTAGAACTAATCGTATTGGCTCTGCTGTTCCATTAGACCAGGCCTGCACAACAGGTAGACCATGGGCTACCAGTAGCCCGCGAAGGGTTCAAAAGTAGCCCACTGGTCATTCAATTTAAAAAGTGAGGTTATAGGTTCTCCACTCCTCCCTCCCCCATCCCAAGAACCACCACTGCCCCAGCAAAGTTCAGGGTCTGCCAGCCCACTGTCTTAGCTGAGCAGGGCAGTTCAAGGGCCATGGCACATTGAAATATGTTCTTTCCAGAATGGATTAATTGATTTTCAATGCATTCCTATGGAAAACCGCTGCTTTACTTACAGTTTTTTTTTAACTTATGAGCATGTGCTCAGAACGGATAAAACCCATAAGTAGAGGTTTGAGTGTAGTAGCCCTCAGGCACTTTGGGCCAGAAAAAGTAGACCTTGGCTTATTCAAAGCTGGACAGCCCTGCATTAGACTATTCCAGCGACGTGGAGAGGGGGTGGTTTTGCTGCTTGGGTAAACAGTTCTAACCTCCATATTAATCTACCCAGGCCTTGTGCTCTAAGGAGGCCACTTCAGCTTTGTATGCAGTGTTGAAACAACATGGCTGCTATACAAAGCACGATGCCATAGTCTCTTGGGACTGAAGGGTGCCTATAGTATATGATATTCAAAATATTATTTATTGCACCACGACTGCCAAAGCAATGCACATTAAACTACATAAAATGTAGCACTTTTTAAAAGCAGAATTTTTAAAATAAGATTTATACAGAACAGGGTCTTGACAGAAGATTTTAAATTTCAAGTAGGATCATACAGGGGGCACAATGACCGGAAGGAATCTTGTTGCTGGAATAGGCCAGTGAAACTTAGGGCCTTTTCACACGACCCCTAAGATCCGCTGGCCACTTAAATTCAGACCAGGGATCTTGGGGGTTCGTTGCTCTTTCTGCGTCCCCACCCCTCCGCACTTCCTTGCTCCTGTCTGTGTGAGGGGAGGGAGGAAAAAAGAGAGGAAAAATGCAGGCTCACCTCCGAAGCTGCCCAGAGCCCCATCGTTGTCCTGATTCCTTCTCTTCTGTTCCAGAAATAGATCTGGAACAGTTTCTTTTTAATGTTAAGTGCTCTTTGCCCACCTCTGCAGATAGCTTTTTTTTTTTTTAAAGTAGGGACATTTAAACAGGGGTTAGATGACATAAGAACATAAGAACATAAGAAGAGCCATGCTGGACCAGGCCAAAAGCCCATCTAGTCCAGCTTCCTGTATCTGTCTCCTGATACCACTCCCCTGCATCTGGCCCTTGAAGTACCCAGGTTTTAAGCCTGGAGATTACACATCTCCATCTATGGTTTGTAACCTGTGATGGACTTTTCCTCCAGAAATCTGTCCAATCCCCTTTTGAAGGCATCCAGGCCAGATGCCATCACCACATCCTGTGGCAGGGACTTCCACAGACTAACAACATGCTGGGTGAAAAAATATTTTCTTTTGTCTGTTCTTACTCTCCAGCCCACAGTTTGAGTGGATGTCCCCTAGTTTTGGTATTTTGTGAGAGGGAGAAGAGCTTCCCTCTATCCACTTGACTCATGCCCTGCATTATTTTTTACGTTTCAATCATATCCCCCCTCAGGTGCCTTTTTTCCAGACTAAAGAGCCCCAAATGTTTTAGCCTTTCCTCATAAGGGAGGTGCCCCAGCCCAGTAATAATTTTAGTTGCTCTCTTTTGCACCTTTTCCAGTTCCACTATGTCTTTCTTGAGATGCGGTGACCAGAATTGTACACAATACTCCAGGTGTGGCCTTACAGTCCCTCAGTCATGCTATGATTTTAGTTGCTTACGTATCTAAAACATTTCTATACTGCCTTTCAAAGCAGAGCCTCTCCAAGGCAAGTGAAAGCTATAAAACACAAACTCCAGCTAATTAGAGCAACATAAAACTAGGGCTTGAATCTAACTGGTAGTCCCAGTCAATGAAAGTGACATAAGCATTGACTCTGATCAAGCAGTTAATTCACTGGGTCTGCTGCTGTTGAGATTACCAGCCGGATTGGGGCTATTTAATGTAGGCAGATTTTTTTTTTTTTAAAAAAACACTTTTTAAAAGATAGTGCAGCAAATGTTGCAGATCCTGTGCTGAGCATCGGAGTTACATCAGAAGCAAAGCAAAGCAAAGTCTTCTGCTTATATATTGCCCCATACCACTTCAAGTAGTCTCTGGATGGTAACTCTTCACGAGCATAGGTTTTTACTGAATATGTAAATAAATACGGTAAGGACCTTTCAGAGGAGTGTCTCGGTGCATAGATCCCCGTTTGAAAGGATCTTACGCTGAAGATACTTAATCCAACCCTGATGTGGAGATTGGGTGAAAGTAGGCTTGAGTCTACCTGAACTGAGCCGGGCTGTTGATGAGAGGACATCTTGGAGAGTGCTCATTCGTAAGGGTCGCCATAAGTCGAAAGTGACTTGACGGCACATAACAACCCCAATGAATTATTCTCCCCATAGGAAGCGTTGCAAGTGTTCCCAGCCTTGAGAGGTGGTTCAGAGTCGTTCCCAGGCATCTGAACAGGACCTGCCCAAAGGAGTGTGAAACAAGCACAGTCATGAGCCAGTTAATTTGGCAATTACATGATGCTGCTGGATGCTCAGTTAATGAATCGGTTGGCATCTCTCGCTGTCAGGACTTCATCTCCAGCCTGGTGCATCGTTGCAACAGTGATCATGCCCATGGAAGCCAGGTGTGCGTGGGCATCATTCTGCACTTGATGCCAAGAGCTTGCCTTTCATAACGAAGCATTTGAGAGAATGCAAATGGAAACAAAAGGAAGACGTGGCCCGTTTCAGGTTCATGGGGGAACATCTCGTGACTCACAAAAAGCCAAGGTAGCACCAGCCTTGAGTGTACTGTCAACCTGCAGGTATTTATAGACTTTCTGGTGCATGCAGAAGATACAGGGCAGGGGTGGCCTACATCGAAGCCCAGCATTATTTATTTATTTACAGTAGGACCTCCCGTATCCACTGATTCATTAACCATTGATTCAGCTATCCATAGTTGGCAGAGGAAAACAATTAAATAAATAATTCAGCAGCCACAAAGGAAGCTACTGTCACAAAACAGCAGGTTTATTTTGGGGGTGGGTGGTGTTCCCTCTTATCCACGGTTTTTGTTATCCATGGGAAGGCCTGGAACCGATCCCCAGCAGATACCGGGGTCCTGCTGTATTTTTAGATTTATAAACTGCACCGATTTTCCCAAGGAAACTCTGGGCAGTGTGCAAGCAAAGCGAACAACAATTAAAAACACCCCAATACAAATCCCTGGAACACGTCATCAGAAATTAGGAGGCGGAGAGGTTTGTTTCAACCAGCCCCCTTCTGCTTTCAAGGGAAATTGTAGGAAATTATGCCATGTTTTAAGAGGTCCCAGCACCCCTGTTTCTGAAGTTCTTTAACTTTTAGAATCATTTTTACTCCTGCAGGGTATGAAGGATATTTTTAGGATCTCTCCCCCCCCCTCTCTAAGTTTCTAAGAAGGGGTACCACTCCAAGAACCCAGCATAGTATGTGTAGTCCTATTAAAAATATTGGGATTGACTGCCTCCCCGTAGAAGAATGTAAATGTAAACATCACCAACATCGTGAAGCTACTGCTTGACCTTCATGGTTATGGCAATCCAAGACAAGTCAGATAGCAGTAGAAAACAAACAAACATAAATTTTTAAAAATATATATAAAACTTAAAATTATAAAAATGTGAACTTCTATTACAATTTTTCAAAAACAAACAAACAAACAATTAGAAATGAAAGCGTAAGTGGGGTGGAAGAGATTTATGTATGAAAGTAACACAGAAGGAAATGGGCAGATTGCTCCCCCTTGGTCTTCCATACTGCCAGTTGCAGCTTCCTCAGCCCCGAACCTTCACCCCAACAGTTTCTAGCTCCAGCTTGTATCCTGAGCAAATATGAGTTGAACAGCATACCCTCCAGGTCTAAGATTCAAACTGAGCCGCGCCCAAGCCCCTGCTTTCTCCTGTTGCATAACTGCTAGAATTTCCTCTCCAGAGTTCCAGAAAAGCTTGAAAGAATGCTGTACGGGCAGAACCAAGTGGTTTTCTTTCTCTTCCTGATTACCCTGTTGGATTACAGGTCAAAAAGGCTAGAATGAGAGGATCCGGCATGTGGTTTCTCTTGAGTAGCTTTCCTTAATCTGCTAAGGAACTTGTACTGAGTCAAATATTGTCTCGAGATTGACAGCAGTAAGCTGGGGCTGAGCAAACCATTTTAAAAGGCAGCAAGTGTTCCGAATCCACCCCCACCCCACCCCCCTCAATCCCAGGGAACGTTCTGAGGACTGGGTGGGTGCCAACTACAAACCAACTCCCTCCAGCTTGCTTTAAAGTATGCTTGTTTTTCAGTACATCTGGTTTGGTGTGATGTATTCTAGATAAAAATCAGCAGAAGCCAGCTTTCCTTTGAGGCACAGTGAGTGCTACAAGTGATATAAAAGTAGTGCTTGGAAAACTGCGATGGGCACAAGGACAGGCTGTAGTCATCTGTAACTCAGTCGTGCTCTGAAATCCAGAGCATCATCCTAATGTTGCTTAACAATAAAAAGAAAAAAATAGGTGTGCATGGTCCACGAGCATAGATAAACCAGGGTGGGGTGATATCTTTATTGGGAGCCACTGTGATGTAGTGGGATAGAGTGTGACAGTGCAGCTCAGGAGATCTGGGTTCAAATCCCTGTTCAACCACAAAGACTCCCTAGGGGGCTGACACTGGTGAAAGCACTCCTTAAATATATCACACTCCTATTGGGGTTAGAGATGGGCATGAAACGAATAAATTTTCATTGCATTATTCATTATTCGTTTTGTTGCGTAACGAAACGAATAACAAAAATTGTGATTAAATTGGAACAAACCGAACAGAACCACGAAAATTAGGTTCGTTACGTTTTGTTTTCGTTAATGACGATGCGCAATGAAATGAGCTGTTTTTAGATGTTAAAAAACATCGTGAATATCCATAAAAACCCAGCGATAATTATTTATTCTGCCTGATAATACTTACCAGGGGGGGTTGGGGTCCTTAAAATGTGCATTTATGTCTTTTCTCAGATCGCTGTATTTTTTTTTCCTTTAAGGGGAGTTAGGGGACATCAACCCAAAATGGTTCCCAGATGCCTAATATTGATTTCTTGGGTATTAAAACACCCCGGATATCCGTAAAAATGCAGTGATAATTATTTGAAATTATTACCTACCAGGGGGTTGCGGTCCTTAAAATGTTTGTTTTTGTCTTTCTCCCATCGCGATGTATTTTTTCTTTTCCCTTTAAAGATGACACAAAATGGATTCCAGCCACAAGATGGATGCAAGCCATGTGATGGGATCATGTAAATTCTTGGACAATTTCAACCAATAGCATGCCCAGGTTGCAGACTGGGTAGGTGCGGCAGCCACAGAGGGCATAAAAAGCTTTGGCAGCCCCCGTCCTCCTTGCAGTCTGCAAGGGAGTTAGGGTGGGATTGCTGTCTCTGCGACTCGTTACTTTAGGCCAGCCAGGCAGGTATGTGTCTCTGTGTTCCTGCTGGCTGCAGCCTGGCTCTTAGGGGAGAGAAAGAAGAGATTTTTCTCTAGCTTCAGTCCTGCAGCCTCCCTGTGTGCGTGCGGCGTACCTCTTGGTGAGTACCCTCCTCTGCCCCGCAGTGCAGTCACTCTGCGGCTGCCTTATGCCCTGGGCAACGCCCGCCGCTGCCTTTGCAGCCTCCCTGCGTACCTAGTCTATACTGTGTCTCTGCCAGCATCATTTTTTAGTGTTTTCTCTCTGGTCTGGGGTGTTGGGGGACGTCCGCGTGCAGAAATGCTTTAAGTCACGCAAAAAGCGGGTAAAAACAAAAAACGAAAAATGAAAAAACGAAATGAAATGTTTTCAAAAAATTCACAAAAAAATGAAAATGAACCAAAATGGACCTGCAACGAAAAATGAAAAACCAAAATGTCATTTTTTCGATTTGTGCCCATCTCTAATTGGGGTCATTGTAGGTTGGAGGTGACTCAACGACGTACAACATACAATCTTTATTGGATTGCTGATTCTCATTGAGAAGGTGAGCTTCTAAGGTCCCCCAAGACTGATCACTCGACGGGGCAACAGAGAGCTTTGGAGTGAGATAATAAATGAAAGTCTTCAAACCATCCTGTCTAGATATTGGAGCCCCAGGAATGGTACTTAAAATGAAGCTTCAACCTTGAAGAAGCACAAGCTTGAGGAATCTGCTTTGATGCTATATATGGAATTTATAGAAATGAATAAATAAATAAATAAATAAATATGAATGAATGAATGAATGAATGAATGAATGAAAATGAATGAATGAAATATAATTATTGCATGGATGTAGTGTTTGAACAATAGTTGCTTTGTGGGTATATCTGGAAGTTGAGTCATGGCAACTGGACTTCTTTTCTTGAGAGATTGAAAAGTTTCGCGACTCATCCAAGAAGCTTCATCAGTCTGAGGAAAATTACTGGCAATTCCTCGATTTTATACTTCACCTTGATTGCACATCACCCTGGTTTGAAAGGGCTCATAAGTTGGACAATGGCCTGACTATGCTCATTAAGTGGCCTGAGTAGGCTGGTTAGGTGGACAATGGACCTTAGGGCAGTGTTGGCAAACCTATGGCACGGGTGCCAAAGGTGGCACTCGGAGCCCTTCCTATGGGCACCTGATATTGCTTCTTCATTGCCACCTGTATTCAGGTTAGTGAAATGTTTAAGTCTCTCAAGAAAAGAAGTCCAGTTGCCATGACTCAACTTCCACATGAAATCACCTGGATGATTGAGAATCTTCACAGATATATGTGAGTATAATGATACACCAAAGCCACCTGTAACTGAACAAGTTGCGGTGATCTCAGGATTTGACACAGAGGGTGTCAGATCAATGGTCTCTCTCTCTCTCTCTCTGATCATCTTATTAAACATGGGTCTGCCAATCACTCTTTGAACTCCTCATTATCAATTACAGCTTGCATGTGGATGGGCTTTAGTGTACCATGGTACCTTGTATAAAGGAATTAATTCGTTCGAAATGAAATTCTGTTAAGCAAATTTTCCTTTGTACAAATTTCCCATAGGAATGTATGGAAAACAGATGAATCCCTAATCGCGACCATTTTTCTGTTGTACAGATTCACCCCATAGGCGATTCTGTTAAGCCAGGCATACCCAACCTCTGGCCCTCCTGATGTTTTGGACCACAACTCCCAGAATCCTATGCCTGTATTTCCAATGGCAAAGGACTGTGGGAGTTGTGGTCCAAAACATCTGGAGGGCCGACGTTTGGGCATGCCTGTGTTAAGCAATTTCCCTCTATCTTCAGAAATTTTTTCCTTTAAGTGGATTTTCTGTTAAACAAACTGCTTGTAATATAAAGGTCCAATGTACTTTTACATTTATCTTTTTAAAAGTACCTGCCAAAGCTTGGTTATAAACACCATTCTCTTCTTCTTGTGACTCCCCTGCCAGGGACTGAAAGTCTCATTCTTCTGATCTTGGATGTGTCAGAAGCTCTAAACAAGTGGCTCCCAACTATGGGTGCCCTAAAGCCCCAAGAGGTCTTCACCATTAACAGTTCTGGCCAGGACTTCTGGGATTTGTTAACCGGGACATCTTGGAATCCAAGTATGGAAACCTTTTCTCTAAACACTGTAAATGCTATGAATGGAAAAGTAAGCCATAAGCTAAAAGATGGATTTGCAAAAGGGCTCCTCATCCAGGATTAAGGTGTGGAGTGTCTGGTGCCCTTGCAGTCAGTGTGGTTAAAGGCAGTCATGGTCCACCAACTTGAATGTTACTTTGATCATATAAACCTGTTTAGGTTTTCTATCTACCGCACTTCTGATTTAAAACGCCTTTTCTTTAAAAACAAGGTGCCCTAAAAATCACTGTCCGGTTTTCAAAACGATTTATCTGAAGAACCCCCTCGGCCATGCCCATTTTTGTCCGCTGTGGCGCTTTTTCTTGCAACGGCCACTGGGGGTGGCGTTTTTTTACATTACTTCCTGTGTCTCCCTTTTAAGCGATTTGGTTGAATTGGCGGACATACTACATCGCTTCCCTCCCCCCTTGCCCTCTATTGGCATACTAAGTTTTAAAGCAGTTCAATAAAGTGAGAACTGGAAAGCCGATTGCTAGCTACCCGCTGAAGTGCAAACAGCAGAACTGCTGTAACAACCACGTGACCACAGGAGGAGAAAATGTGATCCAAAATAAGAAGCGGCTGCTCACGGAAGTGCACTAGCAGTCTTAGGTTTACAGAAGCTATCCAAGGTACTGAAGCGTAACCCACCCATGTAGGCTCAACATCTTGTATTCCCACTTTGAAATTCAGGATAAAACCTGCAGTGGCCTTCAGTTTGGACTAAAAGTGACCTCAGATTCACCAGAATCAGAAGGAGAATCCAATCGTATGGATTCTGAGTCTGGGGATTCAGTAGGAAAGGAATATAGACTGGGCTCTGACCCTCTATGCTGGAGCAAGAAGCAGGTATGAACTACTTAGTTGTCCACCCTAACTGTACTACCAGTGATCCATGATACTATTCAGCCTAGCATTGTTCCCTATTGCCACTTTTTGAAATTCAAGACTAATCCAGACAAAAATGCAACTTTGTACTTAGAAGCAAAACTGGTTTAAGCAATAAAGTACAAGTGATTACCTTCTAATGAATTTCACAGGCATTGGAAGGTACAAATTATCTTAAAGCACAAAATATTAATAATATATATGTGTGTGTGTTGCTCATTTACAGCAAAATGTTCATCTGGATTCATTGCAACCCTTGGCCTCTAATAGTCACAGAGGACTACAGCTGGGTTATGATCACAATGCCATGAGTACCTAGGAAATATTTCAGTCCATAGAACAGAAATTAAAGTCCCTGAACTTTAATTAACCGTGAACTTTTGGGTGCTAGATCTAAAACAAATATGAGAAAGTACTTTATCATCCAGAGGATCACTGGTCTGTGGAATTTCCTGCCAGAAGAAATGGTGACAGCTGTCAGCCTTGACAGCTTTAAGAAAGGATTGGACCAGTTCATGGAGAACAAGGGTATCAATGGCTGTCATTATGGATGCCTAAAGCAACCTCTGGGTTGGAGAGATAGGCAGGATATCTCTCAATACCATTTGCAGGGAGTCATAAGCAGGTGAAGACATCTGTTTGGGAATACCCTGAAGCAAATGGTGAGCCACTGTGTGAGACAAAATGCTGGACTGGATGGGCTGTGGCCTGTTCCAGCAAGGCTGTTTTTATGTTCTTATAAAACATGAAACCTTTCTACTAAAACTCAGTGCTATGAGTTGCCTTGTATCCATCAGTTGCTCCTGCCAACATCTAATGTGAAATCTTTATACTTGCTAGTTGTGAAATATTAAATGCCACTGCATGTCACCTAACAAATGTTTGCACACCATTTCATGTCAGCTGCAAAATTTATTTCCTTATATCTATTAGTTATATGGCAGCTTTCTCTTACCCAACACTTTGAATTGAACCAGGAAGCAAACTGGCAGTCCATGAAACTGCTGTAACAATATGCTCCCTGTAACTACTGCTATCTGCAGTCTGTCTGCTGCATTTTGAATCAGTTGATGTTTCTAAATACAGCGGCACCTCTGATAACAAATTTAATTCGTTCTCAGAGGCAATTTGTTATCCGAAAAAATTGTTATCCGAAACGTGGTTTCCCATTGAAATGAATGGGAAACCGATTAATCCATTCCGGAGGTCCGAAAAAAAGTCAAAAACCTGGGGGTGGTGGTTCCAGACCAATTTATAAATGTACTTTAAAGGCTTGCAGTGCTGGAACACTGCAATGCAAACATGGACAAGAGAAACCAGGAAGACTACCCCAGCCTCTTCCAGCCAAGAACGCAAAGATTAATAAAAGCTAGCTCCCTATGTTACCAAGTTTGAAAAGTCCAAATCCCTCAGCAAAACATGTCCAGAATGGCTCCAAAACATCATGAAAAAAATGCTCTAACTCCTCCCACCCCTCCATAAACTATGCATCCTGCAATGCATGCAGGGCACACATTTTTGCAAGGCATTATGAAACATTTGCTATCCGAGGCAGCCCTATACATGGAAATTTCCATTTGTTATCTGAAAAATTTGTTATCTGAGGCATTCTTTATCTGAGGTATTACTGTACTTTTAAAAATTTTAGAAATGCAAAGCTGGAAGGGACCCTATGGATCTTCATGTTCCACCCATAGGACCTAAACCACCTATATATACTATAGGTTCTAAGTCAGAGCCAATCCAAGTAACTTTGTCTGGAAAAAGCCATGCAAACTCTTCACAGTAGGATGTTGAGTGGTTAGCAGCTCTTCCTTATGGCCAGCTGTTCTGTAAGCTCTTGACTAGAGATGGGCACGACTTGAAAAATTTTTTTTCGAGTTATCGTTAGTCGGTCCGGTTCCGTTTCGGGTCGTTTCCGTTTTTCGTGAAAATTCGCAAAAATTAGTCGGTTCATTTTTTCATTTTTTCGTTTTTGTTAGTACTGGTTTTTTTGGGGGGTAGCGGGCTCCTGGAGGCACCTCTGTGGGGTGGGTGCCTCCTCTGGCCCGCTATAAAGGGAAAGCGGGCTCCTGGAGGCACCCGTGGGTGCCTCCTATCCTCACCCACTAGGAAGGGGAAGCAGGCTCCAAGAGACCCCTCAACATGGGGGTCTCCCCTCCTCACCTGCTGCTGCAAAATGCATGCATAGCCATATGGATATGCATACCAGTTGCAGACAGTGAGACCAGTGATGGCAGTGAACCCAGAGCCATAGGGTGATGCCTAAGGCTCTCGCAACACCATGTCTCACAAAGAAGGGAATCGTACATGCGTGTAGTGCAATGCAAGTAGATCTGGCTTAGGGTTAAGGTGGGTTAGTGCAAGGGCTAGGGTTAGGCTATTGATGGGTAAGGTTACGGTGGGCTAGTGGGTTGCACCTCTGGGTGCCTCTCTGACCCACTAAGAAGACAGTCTGTGACGTATGGGTAAGTAAGGAGTCAAGGATTAGGGTTAGGGTTAGGGGGCTAGGGCAGGTTTTAGGGGGCTTTTTGGCACATCCCAGAAGTCTCCATGGCCAAGTGGCCATGCGATTGGTGGGATGGCTCCAAAAATTTGCATGGTCATCCACTCCCACATGGCTGGCCACTCGGCCAGCCCATCATTGCGCAGGTGTAAAAAAAATTAAATAAAATCAATGGAGGACAGAGGAGGAGAGGAGAGACATTTTGTTGCAAGAAAAAACCCACTGCTACTGTGAAAAATCTGGCAGTTTATAAATTTTCGCATGTTTCTGTTGTGCTTGTGTGTTTTTGGACCACGATTTCAAAAACAATATTGCGTTCGCTGCCCCATTTTGGATCCCCTGCCCGCACCGCATGGCATGGCGAGTCCGGCTGCCCAGGACGGGGGGGAGGCAGGACCCCCCCTCCAGAAACCACCCCTCCGGTAGGTGCCCTGCGCCCTTAGTCAAGCAGGCATTTTTCCGCCTGCTTTTTTGGCCCGGGAATGGGAGGGGGGAGAGTTTAAAAGTTTTTTCCTGTGCCGTCCGTGCCGCTTGCTTGCGCTTTAATTGCGGCGGCCGGCGGCGAGACTGGGCTTTTTGCTGGCTGTGAGCCTGCGGCGAGTCCCACCAGAGCAGCCCAGGACGGGGGATGGGGGGGAGGCCGGGGACCACCAGAAACAACCCCCCTGGTAGGTGCCCCGAGGCACGGCAGGCATTTTTCCGCCTGCTTTTTGGCCGGGAACCAGGTTTTTTTAACTTTTAAAAACCTTTTTTCTGTGCCGCGTGGCATCGTGCGATCGCGCGATGCAAGGAACGAGCACGACAAATCAGACCAAAATTGTTCGTTCGTCGGTTCGAGCTCGAAGTCTGGCAGAGTAATTCCCGTTACCGTTTCCGTAAAGTAACGGAACCGAGTAACGGAAACGGAAACGGGAATACCGCTAAGTCGTGCCCATCTCTACTCTTGACCTCCATCTGTCTGCTACTCATCATGCTGCCCTTTCATTGATTCCCAGATAGATCAGAAGCAGTTCACACCCTCACCAGGAAGGCCACTGCTAGCCACCCATACTTAAAGGGTGTTGGGAAGGGTTGCATAGGTGAGACTTTCATGCACTCCAGGCCATTGTACATTAACAAGCCAATTCAGGCCACTGTCCACCTAACAAGCTTGTTCAGACCAGGGTGATGTGAAATCAATATGTGAACTATAAATTGGAGGCCTCGCCACTAACTTTCCTCAAGACTGACGAAGCTGCTTGGATGAGTCGCAAAACATTTTGATCTCTCAAGAAAAGAGGAAAGCTAGTTGCGAGTCCTCAGTTTTATAGTTCTCTTCGATCTCCTGCCATCCTGATCTGAAATAGGCTCATAAGATGAAGAATGGCCTGAATATCCTTGTTAGGTGCACAATAGTTTCAATAGGCAAATTAGGTGCTCCACCTTTACAACCTTCCCAACACCCAAAAATGAACTATAAAATGATGGACTCACAACAAGCTTTCCTCAGACTGACAAAGCTGTTTGAATGAGCAGCAAAACTTTTCAGTCTCTCAAGAAAAGTCCAGTTGCCATGACTCAACGTCCA